>CM063502.1:161180479-161185694 GCA_032207245.1 Pardosa pseudoannulata
ATTAGCCCTCGTGTTGCAAAAAAGTAGACCGTAACATTCCAAACCAAACCAAACCAAACCAACCCCTGTAATATCTTTTTAACCTCTGATTGGCTGGCTTCCTGGCGCTCTCGCGACACTATAAGGGAATGTAAAACGTTTTGGTGGGAGAATAACAAAGACAGATGGTTTCAATAAATTCAACATTTTAATTTCCAATTTTGCTGCTTTCTTTCATAGAATAATGACTATTCTTTATTCAGCATGAATATCCTTCTAAATTTGTCGTGTGTTAAAACAACTATTACAATAAAGATGCCTGGAAATTTCAAGTGACGTGGAAACAAACGAATTTTTAAATAGTAAAAATAGTATTTGGTTCTCTTCAACTGCTGATAGCACATTGTTTTCTCCTCTCTAATCTGGTAAGAAGTTGCGAGCTTTAGATGCCTTCAAAAATTGCACATTCAAAACTTTTCTTATCCCATCACTGAAAAATGTGCGTATTGCCTGTGTCTTCAAGAATTGCAAACTTAAAAAGAAGAAAAGTCTAAGACATGTTGTTTATTTTACGGTCTCTCATGAAGCCTGTGGATTGCTTGTCCGCTTCCATTCATCGTGGTTGAGTGATTGGATGCTTCATGGCGCTGAATCCACCTGAGGCACATTGTATCATACATAAGCCGTTCATCGGGGTGCTAATATGTTCTTAGAGCTAATTTTTTTTCTTGTGGATTTCTGACTTCATCTGCCGATATCAGAACGACCAGCTAGTCTTCAACTAGATACAGGAGTTCCTTTCTCACCTCGTTGGTCGCTATTAATTTTCCTCGTGTGTTTCATGTCAATTTAAATTAAACGTTGGCTTGGAAACACAGTGATGCTTACGTGCAATTATCTTTTTTTTGTGGTTGATAATAGATTTCAACTTTAAAACTTTAACTTTAAAAATTTTAAAAAGTATTTTGTATAAGAAAGTAAACGTAAAAATTCAAATAAAATAAGGGAAAATATAAAAGTTGTAAACGAAAAGACATGTCACTATGATTTTGGATTACTGGTAAATATATTTTATTTTGAATTATTGTGATTTGGTAATGGAGTGTTCTTAGTTCGAGTTCTTTGTTTGGAAAACGATCTAAAAGGGCTTTTAAAAATGCTATATTATTAAATATTACAGCAAAAATAAAACCTCATGTTGACTATTTTTTTTAATTCTATATTAAAACGCATTAAATAATTTATAAAGGTAAATGTCTTAGAATGAAAAATGTTTTTGAGTACATTTTTAATCAACGATGTTTTAAAGATATTGTAAAAATGAAGTTAATAAGGCTTTAATATGAAATGAACAAATTTAAATTTTCATCTGTAAATTGAGTTAAAATGTCAAATTATATGTTTGACATAATTTGCATTATATATAAATATTGTAGCATACTGGGGCTCTAAGTGAGCCCGAAAAAGGATAGTGGAGGCCTACGTACAGACTATGATATTTATTAAGAAACACAATATTGAAGTTATGATAAAATACAGATGAAACGATGAATATCTACAATGAAAAAAATGATCGATGCAGGAATCAGCTTCCTAAGAGAAAAAAAGGTGGGGGAGGACTCTCTCAGTCGCTCTCTCGAAGTTCTGGGCCGATGAGTTCACAGCAGACTCGATCGGTCAAAAATCTTCTCCTGGGCGTCGAACTCTGCTTTCTTATATAGTCGTCTGACCGCAAGAATGTCCATCTCGCTGATCGGACAGCTGGTTGATGACATGGTGGGGAAAGCGCGCGTAGACTCTCTCGCAGGTGCCAGGGAAGTTGTAGTAATCGCGAGCAATCTCCGATCATTATCGATGTCCCTGGACAATCCCTTGGAGAACAAAATAGGAAAGTATTGTTGCTTACAGTGTAGAGGATTGCTGTCGTGTGAAACTCTTTCTTCGGGACGCCATTGAAGCTAACACTGCGAACACTTCGCCAGCATCCTAATGAATTTCTCCGACAGGATGATTGAGATGGTCCTCGGTGTCAACAATCCTCCATTCAGCATCCCATTCTGCACGAAACAACGTCCTTTCACTGGATAAAGAAGAGCTTAGGTCAAATGCTCACAAAAGGCACGGTTGCCATTCTTCTACGTTATGCCGTCTTTTCTTACGGTTTTAGTTAACTCTGTATCAGGAATTTAATGTAACGAGAATTCGTTACAATATATATATATATATATATAATCTGAAATATTGCTAAAGTAATTTTTCAGCGTCTAAATTTCAAAAAGAAAAAATGGTAAAACGGTTTGTGAAATGCATTTCTGAAATAATTTTTCTCACATTTCAATGTACCCTTAAGTGCCCATTCAAATACAAAAAAATAAAAAAATATTTTAGGAAGATCTTTTATGCGAGTAAAGGATGTTTTTATTTGAATACATAATCTTAGTATTTATGGATTAATTGCATGTTAAATTTTGAAGAAAAAAACTAACTAGAATATCCAAGAGTGTAGAACAATTTACTCTCTTATTGTATTCTACCTTAAATGTTATAGAATTTATATTCTTTTTACAGACTATTTCAAGAATATTTTGGCAAGGACGTAAGTCCTTTTCTATTTTCTACTTATTCAAAAGCTACCCTAACTACAAAATAAGTCAATCTACTGCTAATATTTTGTTCTACTTTACATGCATCACAATTTTTAATATTCATAACAGAGCATTCAATCTTTTTTCTATACCGATATTGAAAATAGCTGCCATTTTATTACTAGCATTTAAATCCGTTGTTCACAGAGTACATTATGACGTTTCTCGACAAAAATGTTTTTATTTATACCAGATATTAGGTATTAAACAAATTTTTAATTATTTTAAAAAGGCACATCACCTTTATAAATTTGATTTTTTTAAAACATTTTTTTTTATCTATGCGCATGTTTGAATCGTTTAAAACAAACTCCATTAAAATATTCGATTTAGAGCATGTAAAATTATAGACTCTTTACATTTAATAGCACAGCTTTCAAGAGTACTTTAAATGCATTTGAAAATGGTGTTTTTCAGATTGCGCTCACTGTAAATAAAAACTATTGCACATATATAATTTCAAATTTTTACAGTAAGTACATTATACACCTACGTAGAAACTCTATCTACTTTTTTCGATACTGCTAATTTCATTTAGTATTTATAGTATTTAAAATGGAACTTTGAAACATTATTTTAGTTCTTTTGAAATTTCAATCTCCAGGTGTAATGTTTCTTATTCTTTTTAAAAATTAAACAGGTGGAAAATTATACCTAATAATTATTGTTTACAAAAAATCAAGAATTAAAAACGAAACTTTCTGTTGTTGTAAGTTTGCCCATACTGCGCCTGAATTTTCTCTTTTATTTTTTTTTTTAATTTTTTTTAACGTTTTGAAACAAGTTTTCACTTTTTCTTTACATAAAAAGTTATTATTTTTTAGAAACAAATTCCTCAAAACTACTTAAATAGAAAACAAAAGCTGAAAATCCTATATATTTAAGATAGTAATTTAAAAAGTTATGATAAAGTGAAAAATAAGAAAAATTCTTAATTTAAAGGTGCCAAAAGGTGATGCATCCCCTCAAGTAACACAGTTCTGCCATAGAAACCACGCAATCCTAATTTTGTGTAAATGTATTTTCATTATCTTGTACCAGGTATCTGTACTTGGTAGTATTCCAAAGCTGGGTGGAACAAATAAAATCATTTTTAAACATAATTGATTGGAATAATTCCTACCCAAGTTCTGAACGTTTTATTATCTTTTACCCGAAGTCTAAATATTCATTGCGTAAAAAAATGGCATCGAACTTTCAATCTTAAGCAAAAGAGATGTGAAAATCCGTATTTTGTCGCTACTTTAGCTTGTGTTGCACTTCCCAAGAGTCACTTTGCAACGGAAATTCAATTACACGTTTGAATCATTTTTTGATGTATTGAACTCTCTCGGTAGAGACGTTTGGATATTTTCATTTTCATAAGAGGAACATCATCGAGCGAAAAATCCGATAGATGACCAGGTTCTATATTATTTTTTAATATTTCATCTGATACAGTTATAGTTAGTATGCTACCTTCTTCAGCCATTTTACTCCTTTTTTTTTCCTTTTTTTCCTTTATTTTAATACAATTTTATCTAAAAATTTGTATTTAAATCAACATTCCTGTGAGAGCATCAATGAAATTGAGTCCAATATGGCATACATTTCTAATTAGTACGTTGATGCTCTTATTTTCGAAACAATTCTAAGATCATTATTCATTGAGAAAGAAATTTCGATTGTTTGGAAAATGCTTTGTTTTACGACATTTTTTCTTCAAGTCCCATGTTTTGTATATTTTTTTTAATTAACTCTTAAAAAGAGATAATTAAGTGGAAGTTTTTTACAACATTTCAAGTAATTTAGCTCGTCGGATAAATATATGTTATAAATATTATTATATAAATATATGTTATTACGTTACATATCTTGTCCATTCATCTTTTTATATAACTTTTATGGACACTACCCGAACTACAGCTAAAAAGTATTGTCCCTTAAAGATTAAAATATCTGAGTTTTTAATTGACTAGCAAACATTTTATTTAGTACAAGAAACCAGCCCCTTCAAAAAAAAGAGAGCGTCTTGATAATGCTCAAAGTCCCAAAATATCTTGTTATTTTGAAGCGTCTAATTTCTCTTTTAAATAACATAGACGGGAGGGAAAAATCTGATCCTATAATTACTTAATCGAAGTTTTAGGTAGAGGTACATTTCCACTGGGAGAAACAGGACGAGAAAAAGTTTTTTAAATAAATGCACTTCGCTGCCAGACAAAAAAAATGTTCGGGTTCGTTTTCTCTCACTTGAATACTTTTTTTTCTCTTTACTGTGTCTCAAAGATCAGTTTTACAAATTTAAAAAGCTCGAGATTCATCCCAACCACCGTAAAGTATGGTTACGAATTAGGTTCGCAATTAAGATTTAAAGACATCGCTTTTCCGCTTTAGAAACGAAACAAAAATGCTTTGACGTCGCTAAAAGAATAGTCAACGACTTTTTAAAATATTCCAAGCAACAGATTTGTTTCCAATACTTATTAGTAGTCAATATTTATCAACTTGACGTTACGTACAGATTGTTGATTTATAACATTCATAGATAATAACTGAAGGGAGCAAAAGGTTTATCTGCATTTGAGAATGACAATAAAATATTTAATGAA
>CM063502.1:161185794-161204562 GCA_032207245.1 Pardosa pseudoannulata
GGAATAAACGAGTCGAATATCCTTGCAACGAATTAGGAATCTCGAGAGTCCTAGGTGACTTATAAAACCAGAAAAACACGCTTACATAAGTAGAGATTAATCCTCGATACAAGCCAATTTTTAAAAGTTAATAATATCTTCGAAGATTTTCGAAAAATTCTACCGGTGTTAGAAAAAATCTAGAGATCCGTCAGAGTAGCATTAAAAATTATAAACGATATATCGGTCTCGTTTCGAGTCGAAATTCCTTTCAAACTGAAGAGAGAAAAATAAAAGTATGCCAACAGCACGCGGTGTTCCCAGGTGGTCACCCTCCCAAGTACTGACCGCGCCCGATGCTGCTTGACTTCGGTGATCGGACGAGAACCGGTATTTTCAGCATGGTATGGCCGTTGACGTTCGAAACTTTGTTTACTCACGCGGGGGGCTTGTGTGTCTGTTTAAAGAGCTTGCCGTTCTCCTCCATAAAAATTAAATGGCAGCAGTACCTTTACTGTTCTTAATTTTTTATTCCCTCTACTAATCGTTGAGTTAATTCGGAGGGACGCAAGGGGGGAGGGAGGAGAATTTAAAACGGAAATTGATTGGAGGACGCTCTGGATCCGCAAAAGGGGTATAAAAGACCTCTTTTTCCAAATTTTTTTATCATTTCGAACTGTTAACGTCTCGTTATGGCCTGTACTTTGCCGAAATCTGCGTGGACTGTGGATAAAAAAAAGAGGATGAAGCGGAGGAAAGAATCCTTCGTCCGCTACATCTTCAAAATTTTGAAGCAGGTCCACCCCGATATCGGTATCAGCAGCAGATGTATGTCGATCCTCGACAATTTCGTGAATGATATGTTCGAGCGCATTGCTGCCGAATCGTCTCGACTCGCTCAGTACAACAGGCGGTCGACGATAGGCAGCGGAGAAATCCAAACAGCTGTCCGACTCTTGATGCCCGGCGAGCTGGCTAAGCACGCCGTTTCTGAAGGAACCAAGGCCCTGTCGAAGTACAGTGGCTCTAAGTAAACGAGGACTTGTGTAATAATAAAAAAAAAAAGGCCCTTTTCAGGGCCATGAAATTTAGTATAAAGGAGTGCTTTCCTTTCGCTTGCTAGCCTTACGCTGCCGGACACGAATAGTAATAATAGTAATAATAATATTAATAAAGAGGATAACTGAGGTCAATTAAAATAAATACGCTGTCGTGGGAATCAAAATAAATGATACCCGATGTTAATGAGAATTCGACTTAAAATCGAAGCGATATATCGTCCTAGCCACCACGACCAGGTCGCCGACATTTCGGGATACAAAATCTCCCAGAAGAGCTGCACCTAAAAACGAAAGAAAAAATCGAAAAGAGTGCTTTCCTCGGGATTTAAGTAGTGCCGATATATAGACATCGGGGAGCCTTTAGGCGCATATATTATATTTTTTGGGTGCGCGCGTGAAGATATATGTGTTCTCGCACGAATATAGCTTCCTTAGAGTTTGAATTGGTAGCTGTAAGTGTTATAATTTTTGTTATATTAACTTTTTTCCTCCGCGAGGTCGCTCGCCTCCACGGCGGCAGGAGAAGCAATTTTGGGCGTCGTGGGAAGTAGGGAGGGCAGGCGAAGTTTGCGAAAAGCCGTCGCACCGGAGCTCGTCGTCCGACCTGCCCGGGCCAAGCCCGCTAGGCCAGAAGTTCTGCGAGCGTGAACGGTAATAAGATATCGGATAATTAATCGCGAAATCGAGGACCGGAGAATGCTAATTTAATTATTGAAGGTAGTCTGAAGTCGTAGCGAAAAGCCTCCTCTCGGGTGCCATTCAAAAGGCCAGAAACGAGTCTCGAAAGTCCGAACCGCGGTTTCTGAGATGCGCCGTCTAGTGCAGCCATCTATCGGCCGCGGTAGGAAACACAATCTACGTGGGATACTCCGAAAAGCGTGCTGCGAAATTCTAGAGTATCGGAAAGGAATATATACGAGTCGAATATCCTTGCAACGAATTAGGAATCTCGAGAGTCATAGGTGACTTATAAAACCAGAAAAACACGCTTACATAAGTAGAGATTAATCCTCGATACAAGCCAATTTTTTAAAAGTTAATAATATCTTCGAAGATTTTCGAAAAATTCTACCGGTGTTAGAAAAAATCTAGAGATCCGTCAGAGTAGCATTAAAAATTATAAAACGATATATCGGTCTCGTTTCGAGTCGAAATTCCTTTCAAACTGAAGAGAGAAAAATAAAAGTATGCCAACAGCACGCGGTGTTCCCAGGTGGTCACCCTCCCAAGTACTGACCGCGCCCGATGCTGCTTGACTTCGGTGATCGGACGAGAACCGGTATTTTCAGCATGGTATGGCCGTTGACGTTCGAAACTTTGTTTACTCACGCGGGGGGCTTGTGTGTCTGTTTAAAGAGCTTGCCGTTCTCCTCCATAAAAATTAAATGGCAGCAGTACCTTTACTGTTCTTAATTTTTTTTCCCTCTACTAATCGTTGAGTTAATTCGGAGGGACGCAAGGGGGGAGGGAGGAGAATTTAAAACGGAAATTGATTGGAGGACGCTCTGGATCCGCAAAAGGGGTATAAAAGACCTCTCTTTCCAAAATTTTTTATCATTTCGAACTGTTAACGTCTCGTTATGGCCTGTACTTTGCCGAAATCTGCGTGGACTGTGGATAAAAAAAAGAGGATGAAGCGGAGGAAAGAATCCTTCGTCCGCTACATCTTCAAAATTTTGAAGCAGGTCCACCCCGATATCGGTATCAGCAGCAGATGTATGTCGATCCTCGACAATTTCGTGAATGATATGTTCGAGCGCATTGCTGCCGAATCGTCTCGACTCGCTCAGTACAACAGGCGGTCGACGATAGGCAGCGGAGAAATCCAAACAGCTGTCCGACTCTTGATGCCCGGCGAGCTGGCTAAGCACGCCGTTTCTGAAGGAACCAAGGCCCTGTCGAAGTACAGTGGCTCTAAGTAAACGAGGACTTGTGTAATAAAAAAAAAAGGCCCTTTTCAGGGCCATGAAATTTAGTATAAAGGAGTGCTTTCCTTTCGCTTGCTAGCCTTACGCTGCCGGACACGAATAATAATAATAATAGTAATAATAATATTAATAAAGAGGATAACTGAGGTCAATTAAAATAAATACGCTGTCGTGGGAATCAAAATAAATGATACCCGATGTTAATGAGAATTCGACTTGAAATCGAAGCGATATATCGTCCTAGCCACCACGACCAGGTCGCCGACATTTCGGGATACGAAATCTCCCAGAAGAGCTGCACCTGAAAACGAAAGAAAAAATCGAAAAGAGTGCTTTCCTCGGGTTTTATGTAGTGCCGATATATAGACATCGGGGAGCCTTTAGGCGCATATATATTTTTTTTTGGGTGCGCGCGTGAAGATATATGCGTTCTCGCACGAATATAGCTTCCTTAGAGTTTGAATTGGTAGCTGTAAGTGTTATAATTTTTGTTATATTAACTTTTTTCCTCCGCGAGGTCGCTCGCCGCCGGCCGGTAGGCCGACGGCGAGCGACCTCGCGGAGGAAAAAAGTTAATATAACAAAAATTATAACACTTACAGCTACCAATTCAAACTCTAAGGAAGCTATATTCGTGCGAGAACACATATATCTTCACGCGCGCACCCAAAAAATATAATATATGCGCCTAAAGGCTCCCCGATGTCTATATATCGGCACTACATAAAACCCGAGGAAAGCACTCTTTTCGATTTTTTCTTTCGTTTTCAGGTGCAGCTCTTCTGGGAGATTTCGTATCCCGAAATGTCGGCGACCTGGTCGTGGTGGCTAGGACGATATATCGCTTCGATTTCAAGTCGAATTCTCATTAACATCGGGTATCATTTATTTTTATTTCCACGACAGCGTATTTATTTTAATTGACCTCGGTTATCCTCTTTATTAATATTATTAATACTATTATTACTATTCGTGTCCGGCAGCGTAAGGCTAGCAAGCGAAAGGAAAGCACTCCTTTATACTAAATTTCATGGCCCTGAAAAGGGCCTTTTTTTTTTATTACACAAGTCCTCGTTTACTTAGAGCCACTGTACTTCGACAGGGCCTTGGTTCCTTCAGAAACGGCGTGCTTAGCCAGCTCGCCGGGCATCAAGAGTCGGACAGCTGTTTGGATTTCTCCGCTGCCTATCGTCGACCGCCTGTTGTACTGAGCGAGTCGAGACGATTCGGCAGCAATGCGCTCGAACATATCATTCACGAAATTGTCGAGGATCGACATACATCTGCTGCTGATACCGATATCGGGGTGGACCTGCTTCAAAATTTTGAAGATGTAGCGGACGAAGGATTCTTTCCTCCGCTTCATCCTCTTTTTTTTATCCACAGTCCACGCAGATTTCGGCAAAGTACAGGCCATAACGAGACGTTAACAGTTCGAAATGATAAAAAATTTTGGAAACAGAGGTCTTTTATACCCCTTTTGCGGATCCAGAGCGTCCTCCAATCAATTTCCGTTTTAAATTCTCCTCCCTCCCCCCTTGCGTCCCTCCGAATTAACTCAACGATTAGTAGAGGGAAAAAAAATTAAGAACAGTAAAGGTACTGCTGCCATTTAATTTTTATGGAGGAGAACGGCAAGCTCTTTAAACTGACACACAAGCCCCCCGCGTGAGTAAACAAAGTTTCGAACGTCAACGGCCATACCATGCTGAAAGTACCGGTTCTCGTCCGATCACCGAAGTCAAGCAGCATCGGGCGCGGTCAGTACTTGGGAGGGTGACCACCTGGGAACACCGCGTGCTGTTGGCATACTTTTATTTTTCTCTCGTCAGTTTGAAAGGAATTCCGACTCGAAACGAGGCCGATATATCGTTTATAATTTTTAACGCTACTCTGACGGATCTCTAGATTTTTTCTAACACCGGTAGAATTTTTCGAAAATCTCCGAAGATATTATTAACTTTTAAAAAATTGGCTTGTATCGAGGATTAATCTCTACTTATGTAAGCGTGTTTTTCTGTTTTTATAAGTCACCTATGACTCTCGAGATTCCTAATTCGTTGCAAGGATATTCGACTCGTTTATTCCTTTCCGATACTCTAGAATTCGCAGCACGCTTTTCGGAGTATCCCACGTAGATTGTGTTTCCTACCGCGGCCGATAGATGGCTGCACTAGACGGCGCATCTCAGAAACCGCGGTTCGGACTTTCGAGACTCGTTTCTGGCCTTTTGAATGGCACCCGAGAGGAGGCTTTTCGCTACGACTTCAGACTACCTTCGATAATTAAATTAGCATTCTCCGGTCCTCGATTTCGCGATTAATTATCCGATATCTTATTACCGTTTCACGCTCGCAGAACTTCTGGCCTAGCGGGCTTGGCCCGGGCAGGTCGGACGACGAGCTCCGGTGCGACGGCTTTTCGCAAACTTCGCCTGCCCTCCCTACTTCCCACGACGCCCAAAATTGCTTCTCCTGCCGCCGTGGAGGCGAGCGCGCAAAGTCCGCAGCGAGGTCGCTCGCCGTCGGCCGGTAGGCCGGCGGCGAGCGACCTCGCGGAGGAAAAAAGTTAATATAACAAAAATTATAACACTTACAGCTACCAATTCAAACTCTAAGGAAGCTATATTCGTGCGAGAACACATATATCTTCACGCGCGCACCCAAAAAATATAATATATGCGCCTAAAGGCTCCCCGATGTCTATATATCGGCACTACTTAAAACCCGAGGAAAGCACTCTTTTCGATTTTTTCTTTCGTTTTCAGGTGCAGCTCTTCTGGGAGATTTCGTATCCCGAAATGTCGGCGACCTGGTCGTGGTGGCTAGGACGATATATCGCTTCGATTTTAAGTCGAATTCTCATTAACATCGGGTATCATTTATTTTTATTTCCACGACAGCGTATTTATTTTAATTGACCTCGGTTATCCTCTTTATTAATATTATTATTACTATTATTACTATTCGTGTCCGGCAGCGTAAGGCTAGCAAGCGAAAGGGAAAGCACTCCTTTATACTAAATTTCATGGCCCTGAAAAGGGCCTTTTTTTTTTATTACACAAGTCCTCGTTTACTTAGAGCCACTGTACTTCGACAGGGCCTTGGTTCCTTCAGAAACGGCGTGCTTAGCCAGCTCGCCGGGCATCAAGAGTCGGACAGCTGTTTGGATTTCTCCGCTGCCTATCGTCGACCGCCTGTTGTACTGAGCGAGTCGAGACGATTCGGCAGCAATGCGCTCGAACATATCATTCACGAAATTGTCGAGGATCGACATACATCTGCTGCTGATACCGATATCGGGGTGGACCTGCTTCAAAATTTTGAAGATGTAGCGGACGAAGGATTCTTTCCTCCGCTTCATCCTCTTTTTTTTTATCCACAGTCCACGCAGATTTCGGCAAAGTACAGGCCATAACGAGACGTTAACAGTTCGAAATGATAAAAAATTTTGGAAAGAGAGGTCTTTTATACCCCTTTTGCGGATCCAGAGCGTCCTCCAATCAATTTCCGTTTTAAATTCTCCTCCCTCCCCCCTTGCGTCCCTCCGAATTAACTCAACGATTAGTAGAGGGAAAAAAAAATTAAGAACAGTAAAGGTACTGCTGCCATTTAATTTTTATGGAGGAGCACGGCAAGCTCTTTCAACTGACACACCAGCCCCCCGCGTGTAAGTAACAAAGTTTCGAACGTCAACGGCCATACCATGCTGAAAGTACCGGTTCTCGTCCGATCACCGAAGTCAAGCAGCATCGGGCGCGGTCAGTACTTGGGAGGGTGACCACCTGGGAACACCGCGTGCTGTTGGCATACTTTTATTTTTCTCTCGTCAGTTTGAAAGGAATTCCGACTCGAAACGAGGCCGATATATCGTTTATAATTTTTAAAGCTACTCTGACGGATCTCTAGATTTTTTCTAACACCGGTAGAATTTTTCGAAAATCTCCGAAGATATTATTAACTTTTAAAAAATTGGCTTGTATCGAGGATTAATCTCTACTTATGTAAGCGTGTTTTTCTGTTTTTATAAGTCACCTATGACTCTCGAGATTCCTAATTCGTTGCAAGGATATTCGACTCGTTTATTCCTTTCCGATACTCTAGAATTCGCAGCACGCTTTTCGGAGTATCCCACGTAGATTGTGTTTCCTACCGCGGCCGATAGATGGCTGCACTAGACGGCGCATCTCAGAAACCGCGGTTCGGACTTTCGAGACTCGTTTCTGGCCTTTTGAATGGCACCCGAGAGGAGGCTTTTCGCTACGACTTCAGACTACCTTCAATAATTAAATTAGCATCCTCCGGTCCTCGATTTCGCGATTAATTATCCGATATCTTATTGCCGTTCGCGCTCGCAGAACTTCTGGCCTAGCGGGCTTGGCCCGGGCAGGTCGGACGACGAGCTCCGGTGCGACGGCTTTTCGCAAACTTCGCCTGCCCTCCCTACTTCCCACGACGCCCAAAATTGCTTCTCCTGCCGCCGTGGAGGCGAGCGCGCAAAGTCCGCAGCGAGGTCGCTCGCCGTCGGCCGGTAGGCCGGCGGCGAGCGACCTCGCGGAGGAAAAAAGTTAATATAACAAAAATTATAACACTTACAGCTACCAATTCAAACTCTAAGGAAGCTATATTCGTGCGAGAACACATATATCTTCACGCGCGCACCCAAAAAATATAATATATGCGCCTAAAGGCTCCCCGATGTCTATATATCGGCACTACATAAAACCCGAGGAAAGCACTCTTTTCGATTTTTTCTTTCGTTTTCAGGTGCAGCTCTTCTGGGAGATTTCATATCCCGAAATGTCGGCGACCTGGTCGTGGTGGCTAGGACGATATATCGCTTCGATTTCAAGTCGAATTCTCATTAACATCGGGTATCATTTATTTTTATTTCCACGACAGCGTATTTATTTTAATTGACCTCGGTTATCCTCTTTATTAATATTATTATTACTATTATTACTATTCGTGTCCGGCAGCGTAAGGCTAGCAAGCGAAAGGGAAAGCACTCCTTTATACTAAATTTCATGGCCCTGAAAAGGGCCTTTTTTTTTTATATACACAAGTCCTCGTTTACTTAGAGCCACTGTACTTCGACAGGGCCTTGGTTCCTTCAGAAACGGCGTGCTTAGCCAGCTCGCCGGGCATCAAGAGTCGGACAGCTGTTTGGATTTCTCCGCTGCCTATCGTCGACCGCCTGTTGTACTGAGCGAGTCGAGACGATTCGGCAGCAATGCGCTCGAACATATCATTCACGAAATTGTCGAGGATCGACATACATCTGCTGCTGATACCGATATCGGGGTGGACCTGCTTCAAAAT
The DNA here is from genome assembly GCA_032207245.1 of Pardosa pseudoannulata. Lineage (NCBI taxonomy): Eukaryota > Metazoa > Arthropoda > Arachnida > Araneae > Lycosidae > Pardosa > Pardosa pseudoannulata. The sequence continues at coordinate 161,194,084 of CM063502.1, forward strand.
TTTGAAGATGTAGCGGACGAAGGATTCTTTCCTCCGCTTCATCCTCTTTTTTTTATCCACAGTCCACGCAGATTTCGGCAAAGTACAGGCCATAACGAGACGTTAACAGTTCGAAATGATAAAAAAATTTTGGAAAAAGAGAGTCTTTTATACCCCTTTTGCGGATCCAGAGCGTCCTCCAATCAATTTCCGTTTTAAATTCTCCTCCCTCCCCCCTTGCGTCCCTCCGAATTAACTCAACGATTAGTAGAGGGAATAAAAAATTTAAGAACAGTAAAGGTACTGCTGCCATTTAATTTTTATGGAGGAGAACGGCAAGCTCTTTAAACTGACACACAAGCCCCCCGCGTGAGTAAACAAAGTTTCGAACGTCAACGGCCATACCATGCTGAAAGTACCGGTTCTCGTCCGATCACCGAAGTCAAGCAGCATCGGGCGCGGTCAGTACTTGGGAGGGTGACCACCTGGGAACACCGCGTGCTGTTGGCATACTTTTATTTTTCTCTCGTCAGTTTGAAAGGAATTCCGACTCGAAACGAGACCGATATATCGTTTATAATTTTTAATGCTACTCTGACGGATCTCTAGATTTTTTCTAACACCGGTAGAATTTTTCGAAAATCTTCGAAGATATTATTAACTTTTAAAAAATTGGCTTGTATCGAGGATTAATCTCTACTTATGTAAGCGTGTTTTTCTGTTTTTCTAAGTCACCTATGACTCTCGAGATTCCTAATTCGTTGCAAGGATATTCGACTCGTTTATTCCTTTCCGATACTCTAGAATTCGCAGCACGCTTTTCGGAGTATCCCACGTAGATTGTGTTTCCTACCGCGGCCGATAGATGGCTGCACTAGACGGCGCATCTCAGAAACCGCGGTTCGGACTTTCGAGACTCGTTTCTGGCCTTTTGAATGGCACCCGAGAGGAGGCTTTTCGCTACGACTTCAGACTACCTTCAATAATTAAATTAGCATCCTCCGGTCCTCGATTTCGCGATTAATTATCCGATATCTTATTGCCGTTCGCGCTCGCAGAACTTCTGGCCTAGCGGGCTTGGCCCGGGCAGGTCGGACGACGAGCTCCGGTGCGACGGCTTTTCGCAAACTTCGCCTGCCCTCCCTACTTCCCACGACGCCCAAAATTGCTTCTCCTGCCGCCGTGGAGGCGAGCGCGCAAAGTCCGCAGCGAGGTCGCTCGCCGTCGGCCGGTAGGCCGGCGGCGAGCGACCTCGCGGAGGAAAAAAGTTAATATAACAAAAATTATAACACTTACAGCTACCAATTCAAACTCTAAGGAAGCTATATTCGTGCGAGAACACATATATCTTCACGCGCGCACCCAAAAAATATAATATATGCGCCTAAAGGCTCCCCGATGTCTATATATCGGCACTACTTAAAACCCGAGGAAAGCACTCTTTTCGATTTTTTCTTTCGTTTTCAGGTGCAGCTCTTCTGGGAGATTTCGTATCCCGAAATGTCGGCGACCTGGTCGTGGTGGCTAGGACGATATATCGCTTCGATTTCAAGTCGAATTCTCATTAACATCGGGTATCATTTATTTTTATTTCCACGACAGCGTATTTATTTTAATTGACCTCGGTTATCCTCTTTATTAATATTATTATTACTATTATTACTATTCGTGTCCGGCAGCGTAAGGCTAGCAAGCGAAAGGAAAGCACTCCTTTATACTAAATTTCATGGCCCTGAAAAGGGCCTTTTTTTTTTATTACACAAGTCCTCGTTTACTTAGAGCCACTGTACTTCGACAGGGCCTTGGTTCCTTCAGAAACGGCGTGCTTAGCCAGCTCGCCGGGCATCAAGAGTCGGACAGCTGTTTGGATTTCTCCGCTGCCTATCGTCGACCGCCTGTTGTACTGAGCGAGTCGAGACGATTCGGCAGCAATGCGCTCGAACATATCATTCACGAAATTGTCGAGGATCGACATACATCTGCTGCTGATACCGATATCGGGGTGGACCTGCTTCAAAATTTTGAAGATGTAGCGGACGAAGGATTCTTTCCTCCGCTTCATCCTCTTTTTTTTTATCCACAGTCCACGCAGATTTCGGCAAAGTACAGGCCATAACGAGACGTTAACAGTTCGAAATGATAAAAAATTTTGGAAAAAGAGGTCTTTTATACCCCTTTTGCGGATCCAGAGCGTCCTCCAATCAATTTCCGTTTTAAATTCTCCTCCCTCCCCCCTTGCGTCCCTCCGAATTAACTCAACGATTAGTAGAGGGAAAAAAAATTAAGAACAGTAAAGGTACTGCTGCCATTTAATTTTTATGGAGGAGAACGGCAAGCTCTTTAAACAGACACACAAGCCCCCCGCGTGAGTAAACAAAGTTTCGAACGTCAACGGCCATACCATGCTGAAAGTACCGGTTCTCGTCCGATCACCGAAGTCAAGCAGCATCGGGCGCGGTCAGTACTTGGGAGGGTGACCACCTGGGAACACCGCGTGCTGTTGGCATACTTTTATTTTTCTCTCTTCAGTTTGAAAGGAATTTCGACTCGAAACGAGACCGATATATCGTTTATAATTTTTAATGCTACTCTGACGGATCTCTAGATTTTTTCTAACACCGGTAGAATTTTTCGAAAATCTTCGAAGATATTATTAACTTTTAAAAAATTGGCTTGTATCGAGGATTAATCTCTACTTATGTAAGCGTGTTTTTCTGGTTTTATAAGTCACCTATGACTCTCGAGATTCCTAATTCGTTGCAAGGATATTCGACTCGTAGATACCTTTCCGATACTCTAGAATTCGCAGCACGCTTTTCGGAGTATCCCACGTAGATTGTGTTTCCTACCGCGGCCGATAGATGGCTGCACTAGACGGCGCATCTCAGAAACCGCGGTTCGGACTTTCGAGACTCGTTTCTGGCCTTTTGAATGGCACCCGAGAGGAGGCTTTTCGCTACGACTTCAGACTACCTTCAATAATTAAATTAGCATCCTCCGGTCCTCGATTTCGCGATTAATTATCCGATATCTTATTGCCGTTCGCGCTCGCAGAACTTCTGGCCTAGCGGGCTTGGCCCGGGCAGGTCGGACGACGAGCTCCGGTGCGACGGCTTTTCGCAAACTTCGCCTGCCCTCCCTACTTCCCACGACGCCCAAAATTGCTTCTCCTGCCGCCGTGGAGGCGAGCGCGCAAAGTCCGCAGCGAGGTCGCTCGCCGTCGGCCGGTAGGCCGGCGGCGAGCGACCTCGCGGAGGAAAAAAGTTAATATAACAAAAATTATAACACTTACAGCTACCAATTCAAACTCTAAGGAAGCTATATTCGTGCGAGAACACATATATCTTCACGCGCGCACCCAAAAAATATAATATATGCGCCTAAAGGCTCCCCGATGTCTATATATCGGCACTACTTAAAACCGGAGGAAAGCACTCTTTTCGATTTTTTCTTTCGTTTTAGGTGCAGCTCTTCTGGGAGATTTCATATCCCGAAATGTCGGCGACCTGGTCGTGGTGGCTAGGACGATATATCGCTTCGATTTCAAGTCGAATTCTCATTAACATCGGGTATCATTTATTTTTATTTCCACGACAGCGTATTTATTTTAATTGACCTCGGTTATCCTCTTTATTAATATTATTATTACTATTATTACTATTCGTGTCCGGCAGCGTAAGGCTAGCAAGCGAAAGGGAAAGCACTCCTTTATACTAAATTTCATGGCCCTGAAAAGGGCCTTTTTTTTTTATTACACAAGTCCTCGTTTACTTAGAGCCACTGTACTTCGACAGGGCCTTGGTTCCTTCAGAAACGGCGTGCTTAGCCAGCTCGCCGGGCATCAAGAGTCGGACAGCTGTTTGGATTTCTCCGCTGCCTATCGTCGACCGCCTGTTGTACTGAGCGAGTCGAGACGATTCGGCAGCAATGCGCTCGAACATATCATTCACGAAATTGTCGAGGATCGACATACATCTGCTGCTGATACCGATATCGGGGTGGACCTGCTTCAAAATTTTGAAGATGTAGCGGACGAAGGATTCTTTCCTCCGCTTCATCCTCTTTTTTTTATCCACAGTCCACGCAGATTTCGGCAAAGTACAGGCCATAACGAGACGTTAACAGTTCGAAATGATAAAAAAATTTTGGAAAAGAGGTCTTTTATACCCCTTTTGCGGATCCAGAGCGTCCTCCAATCAATTTCCGTTTTAAATTCTCCTCCCTCCCCCCTTGCGTCCCTCCGAATTAACTCAACGATTAGTAGAGGGAAAAAAAATTAAGAACAGTAAAGGTACTGCTGCCATTTAATTTTTATGGAGGAGAACGGCAAGCTCTTTAAACTGACACACAAGCCCCCCGCGTGAGTAAACAAAGTTTCGAACGTCAACGGCCATACCATGCTGAAAGTACCGGTTCTCGTCCGATCACCGAAGTCAAGCAGCATCGGGCGCGGTCAGTACTTGGGAGGGTGACCACCTGGGAACACCGCGTGCTGTTGGCATACTTTTATTTTTCTCTCGTCAGTTTGAAAGGAATTCCGACTCGAAACGAGGCCGATATATCGTTTATAATTTTTAAAGCTACTCTGACGGATCTCTAGATTTTTTCTTAACACCGGTAGAATTTTTCGAAAATCTCCGAAGATATTATTAACTTTTAAAAAATTGGCTTGTATCGAGGATTAATCTCTACTTATGTAAGCGTGTTTTTCTGTTTTTATAAGTCACCTATGACTCTCGAGATTCCTAATTCGTTGCAAGGATATTCGACTCGTTTATTCCTTTCCGATACTCTAGAATTCGCAGCACGCTTTTCGGAGTATCCCACGTAGATTGTGTTTCCTACCGCGGCCGATAGATGGCTGCACTAGACGGCGCATCTCAGAAACCGCGGTTCGGACTTTCGAGACTCGTTTCTGGCCTTTTGAATGGCACCCGAGAGGAGGCTTTTCGCTACGACTTCAGACTACCTTCGAATAATTAAATTAGCATCCTCCGGTCCTCGATTTCGCGATTAATTATCCGATATCTTATTGCCGTTCGCGCTCGCAGAACTTCTGGCCTAGCGGGCTTGGCCCGGGCAGGTCGGACGACGAGCTCCGGTGCGACGGCTTTTCGCAAACTTCGCCTGCCCTCCCTACTTCCCACGACGCCCAAAATTGCTTCTCCTGCCGCCGTGGAGGCGAGCGCGCAAAGTCCGCAGCGAGGTCGCTCGCCGTCGGCCGGTAGGCCGGCGGCGAGCGACCTCGCGGAGGAAAAAAAGTTAATATAACAAAAATTATAACACTTACAGCTACCAATTCAAACTCTAAGGAAGCTATATTCGTGCGAGAACACATATATCTTCACGCGCGCACCCAAAAAATATAATATATGCGCCTAAAGGCTCCCCGATGTCTATATATCGGCACTACATAAAACCCGAGGAAAGCACTCTTTTCGATTTTTTCTTTCGTTTTCAGGTGCAGCTCTTCTGGGAGATTTCATATCCCGAAATGTCGGCGACCTGGTCGTGGTGGCTAGGACGATATATCGCTTCGATTTCAAGTCGAATTCTCATTAACATCGGGTATCATTTATTTTTATTTCCACGACAGCGTATTTATTTTAATTGACCTCGGTTATCCTCTTTATTAATATTATTATTACTATTATTACTATTCGTGTCCGGCAGCGTAAGGCTAGCAAGCGAAAGGAAAGCACTCCTTTATACTAAATTTCATGGCCCTGAAAAGGGCCTTTTTTTTTATTACACAAGTCCTCGTTTACTTAGAGCCACTGTACTTCGACAGGGCCTTGGTTCCTTCAGAAACGGCGTGCTTAGCCAGCTCGCCGGGCATCAAGAGTCGGACAGCTGTTTGGATTTCTCCGCTGCCTATCGTCGACCGCCTGTTGTACTGAGCGAGTCGAGACGATTCGGCAGCAATGCGCTCGAACATATCATTCACGAAATTGTCGAGGATCGACATACATCTGCTGCTGATACCGATATCGGGGTGGACCTGCTTCAAAATTTTGAAGATGTAGCGGACGAAGGATTCTTTCCTCCGCTTCATCCTCTTTTTTTTATCCACAGTCCACGCAGATTTCGGCAAAGTACAGGCCATAACGAGACGTTAACAGTTCGAAATGATAAAAAATTTGGAAAGAGAGGTCTTTTATACCCCTTTTGCGGATCCAGAGCGTCCTCCAATCAATTTCCGTTTTAAATTCTCCTCCCTCCCCCTTGCGTCCCTCCGAATTAACTCAACGATTAGTAGAGGGAAAAAAAAATTAAGAACAGTAAAGGTACTGCTGCCATTTAATTTTTATGGAGGAGAACGGCAAGCTCTTTAAACTGACACACAAGCCCCCCGCGTAAAACAAAGTTTCGAACGTCAACGGCCATACCATGCTGAAAGTACCGGTTCTCGTTCGATCATCGAAGTCAAGCAGCATCGGGTGCGGTCAGTACTTGGGAGGGTGACCACCTGGGAACACCGCGTGCTGTTGGCATACTTTTATTTTTCTCTCGTTCAGTTTGAAAGGAATTTCGACTCGAAACGAGGCCGATATATCGTTTATAATTTTTAATGCTACTCTGACGGATCTCTAGATTTTTTCTAACACCGGTAGAATTTTTCGAAAATCTTCGAAGATATTATTAACTTTTAAAAAATTGGCTTGTATCGAGGATTAATCTCTACTTATGTAAGCGTGTTTTTCTGTTTTTATAAGTCACCTATGACTCTCGAGATTCCTAATTCGTTGCAAGGATATTCGACTCGTTTATTCCTTTCCGATACTCTAGAATTCGCAGCACGCTTTTCGGAGTATCCCACGTAGATTGTGTTTCCTACCGCGGCCGATAGATGGCTGCACTAGACGGCGCATCTCAGAAACCGCGGTTCGGACTTTCGAGACTCGTTTCTGGCCTTTTGAATGGCACCCGAGAGGAGGCTTTTCGCTACGACTTCAGACTACCTTCAATAATTAAATTAGCATCCTCCGGTCCTCGATTTCGCGATTAATTATCCGATATCTTATTGCCGTTCGCGCTCGCAGAACTTCTGGCCTAGCGGGCTTGGCCCGGGCAGGTCGGACGACGAGCTCCGGTGCGACGGCTTTTCGCAAACTTCGCCTGCCCTCCCTACTTCCCACGACGCCCAAAATTGCTTCTCCTGCCGCCGTGGAGGCGAGCGCGCAAAGTCCGCAGCGAGGTCGCTCGCCGTCGGCCGGTAGGCCGGCGGCGAGCGACCTCGCGGAGGAAAAAAGTTAATATAACAAAAATTATAACACTTACAGCTACCAATTCAAACTCTAAGGAAGCTATATTCGTGCGAGAACACATATATCTTCACGCGCGCACCCAAAAAATATAATATATGCGCCTAAAGGCTCCCCGATGTCTATATATCGGCACTACATAAAACCCGAGGAAAGCACTCTTTTCGATTTTTTCTTTCGTTTTCAGGTGCAGCTCTTCTGGGAGATTTCGTATCCCGAAATGTCGGCGACCTGGTCGTGGTGGCTAGGACGATATATCGCTTCGATTTCAAGTCGAATTCTCATTAACATCGGGTATCATTTATTTTTATTTCCACGACAGCGTATTTATTTTAATTGACCTCGGTTATCCTCTTTATTAATATTATTATTACTATTATTATTATTCGTGTCCGGCAGCGTAAGGCTAGCAAGCGAAAGGAAAGCACTCCTTTATACTAAATTTCATGGCCCTGAAAAGGGCCTTTTTTTTTTATTACACAAGTCCTCGTTTACTTAGAGCCACTGTACTTCGACAGGGCCTTGGTTCCTTCAGAAACGGCGTGCTTAGCCAGCTCGCCGGGCATCAAGAGTCGGACAGCTGTTTGGATTTCTCCGTTTGGATTTCTCCGCTGCCTATCGTCGACCGCCTGTTGTACTGAGCGAGTCGAGACGATTCGGCAGCAATGCGCTCGAACATATCATTCACGAAATTGTCGAGGAATCGACATACATCTGCTGCTGATACCGATATCGGGGTGGACCTGCTTCAAAATTTTGAAGATGTAGCGGACGAAGGATTCTTTCCTCCGCTTCATCCTCTTTTTTTTATCCACAGTCCACGCAGATTTCGGCAAAGTACAGGCCATAAACGAGACGTTAACAGTTCGAAATGATAAAAAAATTTTGGAAAGAGAGGTCTTTTATACCCCTTTTGCGGATCCAGAGCGTCCTCCAATCAATTTCCGTTTTAAATTCTCCTCCCTCCCCCCTTGCGTCCCTCCGAATTAACTCAACGATTAGTAGAGGGAATAAAAAATTTAAGAACAGTAAAGGTACTGCTGCCATTTAATTTTTATGGAGGAGAACGGCAAGCTCTTTAAACTGACACACAAGCCCCCCGCGTGAGTAAACAAAGTTTCGAACGTCAACGGCCATACCATGCTGAAAGTACCGGTTCTCGTCCGATCACCGAAGTCAAGCAGCATCGGGCGCGGTCAGTACTTGGGAGGGTGACCACCTGGGAACACCGCGTGCTGTTGGCATACTTTTATTTTTCTCTCGTCAGTTTGAAAGGAATTCCGACTCGAAACGAGGCCGATATATCGTTTATAATTTTTAACGCTACTCTGACGGATCTCTAGATTTTTTCTAACACCGGTAGAATTTTTCGAAAATCTCCGAAGATATTATTAACTTTTAAAAAATTGGCTTGTATCGAGGATTAATCTCTACTTATGTAAGCGTGTTTTTCTGTTTTTATAAGTCACCTATGACTCTCGAGATTCCTAATTCGTTGCAAGGATATTCGACTCGTTTATTCCTTTCCGATACTCTAGAATTCGCAGCACGCTTTTCGGAGTATCCCACGTAGATTGTGTTTCCTACCGCGGCCGATAGATGGCTGCACTAGACGGCGCATCTCAGAAACCGCGGTTCGGACTTTCGAGACTCGTTTCTGGCCTTTTGAATGGCACCCGAGAGGAGGCTTTTCGCTACGACTTCAGACTACCTTCAATAATTAAATTAGCATCCTCCGGTCCTCGATTTCGCGATTAATTATCCGATATCTTATTGCCGTTCGCGCTCGCAGAACTTCTGGCCTAGCGGGCTTGGCCCGGGCAGGTCGGACGACGAGCTCCGGTGCGACGGCTTTTCGCAAACTTCGCCTGCCCTCCCTACTTCCCACGACGCCCAAAATTGCTTCTCCTGCCGCCGTGGAGGCGAGCGCGCAAAGTCCGCAGCGAGGTCGCTCGCCGTCGGCCGGTAGGCCGGCGGCGAGCGACCTCGCGGAGGAAAAAAGTTAATATAACAAAAATTATAACACTTACAGCTACCAATTCAAACTCTAAGGAAGCTATATTCGTGCGAGAACACATATATCTTCACGCGCGCACCCAAAAAATATAATATATGCGCCTAAAGGCTCCCCGATGTCTATATATCGGCACTACATAAAACCCGAGGAAAGCACTCTTTTCGATTTTTTCTTTCGTTTTCAGGTGCAGCTCTTCTGGGAGATTTCGTATCCCGAAATGTCGGCGACCTGGTCGTGGTGGCTAGGACGATATATCGCTTCGATTTCAAGTCGAATTCTCATTAACATCGGGTATCATTTATTTTTATTTCCACGACAGCGTATTTATTTTAATTGACCTCGGTTATCCTCTTTATTAATATTATTATTACTATTATTACTATTCGTGTCCGGCAGCGTAAGGCTAGCAAGCGAAAGGAAAGCACTCCTTTATACTAAATTTCATGGCCCTGAAAAGGGCCTTTTTTTTTTATTACACAAGTCCTCGTTTACTTAGAGCCACTGTACTTCGACAGGGCCTTGGTTCCTTCAGAAACGGCGTGCTTAGCCAGCTCGCCGGGCATCAAGAGTCGGACAGCTGTTTGGATTTCTCCGCTGCCTATCGTCGACCGCCTGTTGTACTGAGCGAGTCGAGACGATTCGGCAGCAATGCGCTCGAACATATCATTCACGAAATTGTCGAGGATCGACATACATCTGCTGCTGATACCGATATCGGGGTGGACCTGCTTCAAAATTTTGAAGATGTAGCGGACGAAGGATTCTTTCCTCCGCTTCATCCTCTTTTTTTTATCCACAGTCCACGCAGATTTCGGCAAAGTACAGGCCATAACGAGACGTTAACAGTTCGAAATGATAAAAAAATTTGGAAAAAAGAGGTCTTTTATACCCCTTTTGCGGATCCAGAGCGTCCTCCAATCAATTTCCGTTTTAAATTCTCCTCCCTCCCCCTTGCGTCCCTCCGAATTAACTCAACGATTAGTAGAGGGAAAAAAAATTAAGAACAGTAAAGGTACTGCTGCCATTTAATTTTTATGGAGGAGAACGGCAAGCTCTTTAAACAGACACACAAGCCCCCCGCGTGAGTAAACAAAGTTTCGAACGTCAACGGCCATACCATGCTGAAAATACCGGTTCTCGTCCGATCACCGAAGTCAAGCAGCATCGGGCGCGGTCAGTACTTGGGAGGGTGACCACCTGGGAACACCGCGTGCTGTT
>CM063502.1:161204662-161474985 GCA_032207245.1 Pardosa pseudoannulata
AACGAACATCTCTTTGAAAAAAATAATATCAAAGTTATGTTGTTTTGTCATTCTTTAAAAACAGCAAAAAATGATTATTTTATAAAACCGTTGTTTTCGCATATCTATTTGTCATTTTTATTTCTATTTTTTAAGTTATGGATTATTTTTTTTTGTTGCAATCTCGTTTTTATTGATGCACTAAATTATGCTTTTAGACATACAAAAAATAAGATGAGAACTGTGTTATGTTAACATTTTGGGATACCTTCTAGTGAACCGAGGAATTTTTGATTACTTCAAATTATGTTTTTTAATTATTAATAAGTATTATTATTTATATTTTCCAGTGCTTTTATTCACTGCTAGGTACTATTGTTACCTTGGCAACGAACATCCATTGCCTTGGCAGGCAGGAATCAGTTTTATCCTCTTCTGAAATTTTTTCGAATGTAGTTCTAGGGTTTTTGTTTATGTTTTGGATTTTTTTTTTATTTTTTAGTACCTTGTTTTTAAGATAATGTAAAGTTTTAAATTTTAAAGTCAAAATTTGTATAATGTCCCTTCTAGATTTAAAAGGTTGTTGACGTGCATATTCTTAAAAGAGGATCAGATCTATTTTTCAACAGGAAAGGTACACTTCAATACAGTTCATCAGACTAAAATTCGTCATACTTAAACATTTTTTTTAAAGAGAACAAATATTCTGTTTTTCTTTTCAAAATTCATATAGGAAGTAATTAAAGTACAGCAATTATTAAAATTTTCTACTTTTTAAATACTTTTATGTTAATGCAATATTTACCTAAAAAAATTTTTTTCTGTTGTAAATTCTTATATCAATGTATTTTTGATGTAAAAATTAAAAATTAATTTTGCATATAGACAAGTTTTATTTATAGCACATACTTAAAAAAGCATTTCTTTCAATTTAAACTGTGATTCAAAGTTTTAAGTAATTTGAGATTTCTGGGAAGCTTACACCTTTTTTTTTTTATAATGAAAAGGGTAATTCAAAAGAAATTGGAGTATAAACTTTTTTAACACTTTGGTGATGACATGAATAGGAACCCTTTGTGAGAATGTGTCTGTTTTATAAAGTATGTGTTGCATATTTCCTGATAATTGTAGGTTTATTAATTTGGTATAATATATCTTATATTTTTCATTTTACATTACTCATACCAATATTTTGTTTTTAATGCATCATAAAGATTAGAATTTTGAAAGAAAGAAGTATAGTCCCTTCTAGATTTCTTTTCATCTTTTTCTACAGTTAAAAGAGTAGTTTAAAAATAAATGGGTTATAAACTTTATCTTACCATCTAGTGTTGATATGAATAAAGGCTTTCTGCGAGAATGTGTTTTTTTCATAAACTATGCTTTGTGTCCTTGCTGATAATTATATATTTTATATTTTGGTATGATATGCCTGTTATTTTGGTTTTTCGTTTTACATTATTGACTCTTATATTTTTTGTTTAAAGCATCATAAAGTTTACGACTGCAAAGAGAAAAGTTGTCTAATATCCCTTGTAGGTTTATGAGGTAAGAGCTGTGTATGTTCTTAGAAAATTAACAGATTCTTGTATCTCCAGGATACGTGCTACAGTTTGTCATGACTACTATGCTTCACAAGTTAATATTTTATTAAAGGCATGAAAAGTGCTCTGGTTTATAATTTATTTTTTTTCTAACTTAATTGATAACTATTATATGACCTATTTGGAGTCATGTTTTTATTTCCTGTTATAATTTTTGTATCTGTATTTTCAGGCTAAATTACAATTTAGTTTTGTGTTTAGTCAAGTTTCATTTTAGCCATGTACTTGTAAATTTCCTACAGTTGAAAATTGTGATCTAAAGTTTTAGGAAATTTTGGATTTTTTCTCACCTTTTTATTTAATAAAAAGAGCAGTTTAATAAGAAATGGATTATAACCTTTATTTTACCATTTAGTGTTGATATAAATAAGGCTTTTTGCGAGAATTTGTCTCTTCTATAGACTATATATTTGCTTGTTTCTGGTATTTACAATAATACTGAAAATTTAGTATATAAGTACTTCAGAGTACTTATAATGTTATTTATATTTATGATGTTGAGTTGGTGTTTGCAACTGGAGTCACTGAAATCATTTTACTTTTAATACTTCTTTTAAAGGATTTATAAAAAATATGGGTGTTTTTAATGTGTTGGTATGGTATGTCTATTATTATAATTTTTTCTTTTGCTTTATTCACTCCTATATTTTATCCTTAATGTGTCTTAAAATTTTAAATCTCTAAGGGAATAAAAATGCTTCCTAATTTAAATTTTGCATTTTAACTTTTTCAATTTAAAGTATAGTATTTCTATGTTTCTTATGATTTTGAAAGTATGTATATTAATGTATATTCGTTTGACTTATATATAATTTAAATAGTATTTTATTGTATATTTTAAATCAGTGTGTGCCTGTATTTTCTGGAAAAATTACAGTTTAATTTTCATACAGAGTACAGAACATTTTTAATCAATGCTAAATTTTATTATGAATTCTGAAATACTCTTGTTTTTTTTGTAATATCTGAGATTATTTTATTTAAAACATTTTTTTTTCATGAAATTATTTCTCATTCCACAGTGATTCATGTGCAATGTTATGAATGTATATATGTATTTAGGAATTATCTCTGTTGGTAAACTATTATATTTGTTGCTAATCTCTAACACATATTTCCTTAATATTTTTTATTACTAAGTTATTGTATTTGTTATGTAAACTACCAAATTACATAACATTTTTTGTACACATATTTGTTTTACTTTTTTTTCTGAAATGTATGTTATAAATTATAAACTACCATAATTGTTCACAATGGTTTTATTGACAATAATCTGTGATTAAGGAAGTTCCCGTTTAACATTTTATAACTAGTAATATCTTTCATAGTGATAGTCAGAATTGCCATATTTTTTGACAATGACTACATTGTGGAAATCTTTATTTTTTTCAATTTTTTTAAAAAAAATTTATGCTTTAAATTTTCTGTGTTCAGTGCATTTTCTGTGTTCTGGAGTTATATAGAAAATTATTTTTTATTTATGTATATAATAAAAAAATTTTAGAAGTAATATTCTTATACCACTGATAATGAAAGAAAACATCATGTGCATACTAGTGAACAAAATTATGGCTGAAAATTACCAGTGATAGAAGTAAAAATAACATTTCAGAATGAAATAAATTCTAAATAATTTGTCATCTTTTAAATACTTCATATTATTTTAATAATGGTAGGAAGGTTAAAATTCTATTCTTATTTCATTATGTATTTGTTCAAATTGCTTTGGTAAATTTGTGGTAAATCTGCTGCTTACTATCCACAGCATCTGTGAACCTTAAATTTCGACTGCTAAAAGGCAATTTCCTACCTCTTTTGTTTCCTCAACTTCTTAAAGCATAAGTTCTTTTTGTTAGTTCCTTTTGTAGAGTATTATAAAAAACTATGGCTGTGAAGTTAAAAAGAAAGGGGTTGAGCTACTAGTTGTACCAATATGCGGAAGTACCTCAAAGTTACATGCTCAACTTAACCTGGAAGTTTTATCATCTTTAGACTGGGTGAAATTTCTATCAGATTTTCCATCCATTCTAGCCATCTGCATGAATCTTTCAGTTTCAATCTGTACATTATCTGTCTCTGCAAGGGAATGTTTGCATTAATAGAAAATAAGTCTTTCAATTATGCTTGTTCTGACAGCAAAATATGTGTTACTGATATCCTGGATGAAGTTCAGGATAAATTTAAGACATTTTTTCAACCCTTCTTTTGTTTTTGTTTTATTGATCAATTAGTTTAAATTGAAAAATGCATTAATAAAAAAAAAAAAATTGGGAACCACTAATTTTGTCCATTTTTAAAATTGAAAAAAATTTGGTGATTAATTTCTTGTCCTACCTTCAGAATCAAATTTAAATATTGAGTTTGATTTACTTTCATATAGTATTGATTAATGAGGTGAGAATTTTAATTATGAAACAATGGCTTGTTATTCATATTTTTTAAATGCTGAATTCTTTAAAAAAAAAGACTGTCAATTTCTGACACATTTCTTTTTCACTCGTAGGCACTCAACTTTTCATCTGAGAGACCATTTTTTCATCTTTTTACTGAAATATAGCCATTACCAGTTTATATATCAGATGTGTAAATGATCATTTTTGTTTTTAAATAATGTTGATAAGAAACAGAATTTTTTTTTTTTTACTTATGTGTTTTAACATTAAATAAATGTATACTGATAATTTTAAAACATTAAACATAATGAATATTAACTTTATTTTAAGACTTTTCCGTCTTTTACCAAAAAGAAGTCAAATAATAAAATTGTGTTTGTATTCATAGCACCAATAATTATGATTCAAAGTTTTTTAATAATACTAAAAATATATTGTTTTTATAGAAAAAAGTTAAGAAATTGCAAAATTACAAGTATATGTGACCTAATGAGATTAATTAGAATCAGATAGATTAGAAATGCAAGATGTTAGATATGACTTTTGTGTATTTCAGTTATACTAATATAACCTTGTTACCTACCCCCTCCTTTTTTTTAATGATTTGTGTTCACTTTTTCCACATTGGAACAAAATTTCTTTTTATTTTCTATTGAATATTTATTTTAATAGCTATGGAGTCTAAACATATATTAATAATTGCCAGAATGCATCAGAAAACGCAAAGCTAATATAAGTTACAAATAGAGAGTGAAACTAAGCAGATAACTCATTGCTTCAAGTGAGCAACATTCTAAATGTGAGACACACAGTGACTTATAAAAGTAGACTGAGCAGTCAAAAGAAGGCTTTATTTCAGAACTTTTGGAAATAAAAGCATAATACAATTATCTGTTTTTCTCAAAATTTGTTATGACTTTTAGATTATCTAAGAGCGTAAACTATCAAAAAGTTCCATTGTCTTTTTTATCATTTAAATACACCTAATTCTAAACTATCAAACTTATTTTTAGACATTATAGAATGAGTAATACCAGAATCTATTTGTATTTTCTCAACTGCGATATTACCTGTTGATTAAATTATTGGAGTAAGGCTTGGGAGCCTCATTTCAACATCTGCATATGTTGAAACAATGTTGATGTAAATGTCATCAAATGCTTCCTTAAGAAAATTTGTTTCAAAAGTTTGGCAAACACTGGCTAAGTGTCTTTTGCATGGACACTTTTAGTACGTTATATATACCCTAATTTCCTGTGTATAATCTGCAGATTATATATTAAGAAAGTTTAAATTTTCTTCTAATGCATATCATATGCTACCGCATATTACCGGCTGTTAAAAATTATTTTTATAATAAAATTTACAAATATCTTTCATAAAGAATAATAGATGGCAGCACCTGCTCATATATACACAATTTTTTTTTTTTTTTTTAAATGAGGATTAAAAATCTTTTTCAACCAAAGACATAGCGGTTTGGATAAAAGTAGCCTATTAAATTAATATAATCCATTTTGTATATTTATTTCTAACAAGAAATAACATGTATAATCTGAAATAGTGGCATTTTGCTGCATTCTTCATTTTTTCCCTTTTAGCTTGCCAGATGGCATCATAACTGCAGTATTAAATTTTAATACAGATCGCAAATAACTATATTAAATTAAAATCAAAGATGCATTTTAAGAATTCTAAAATTTAATATGTTTTTTATTTAAATATGGGCTTGATTAATTTATTTGTATCACTGTTTCTGTACTAATTTATGTAAATATTTTGACTGTGGTTAAATATAAAACTTTTTAAGTATCCAAATTTTCACTTTATTAGATAACTTTTTTTAATTTAAAGAAAATGTTACCATTAAGGTAAAGAGTTTAAATTTAAGTTTTTTAACACTAAAAGATATACTATTTTTTTCCATATACATTGAAAACTGTGAATCACATGAGATTAAAATGGAAATTTAACCTGCAGATTATAGGTTATAGGAACATGACAAACTTAATTAAATGACTATCCAGAGTTAGCTTTAGTTATCAGTGATAAAATGCATTGATGCCTGCAGATCCAGAAAATTAACGAGATCATTTTGATCGCTAAAAACTTTTGCAAATGATTATTTTTGGTTGGTTGGAAGAGATCATTTAATATTCTTTGATTTTTCCTACATAGATAACACATATTTATAAAAAAATTTTAACGCCTCAAGATTTGTTAGTTTTTGAGATACTGGCATGTATTCCTAGAACTAGGGATGATGTCATTTTGACCTCTTTAGTAAAATACTGCATAGAAAGCAGATGCGGGGTTTTTCATGCTTGTATTTTTTTTAACAGATATTGTTTATTTTATAGATGTGTATTCCTATTTGTTAATTTTTTAAACTTCAGATAGGATCTGCTGGTGGTAACAGTTACATCGTTCCCACTCTTTTGCTTCTGAAAATTTCAAGCACTTTTCAATGACTTTTCCAAAACCTGATATTTTTTTTCAAGCATATCTTTGATACACTGTTCATAATTGAAAAAAATTAAAATAACTCCCCAAAACAGTGGAACTATATATATAATGTTCACTCTTTTCCCAGAAAAAAAAACCCAGGCTTTTGAAATGGTGTAAAAAAAAGGAAGGGCTATAAGCACAGGAATACTGGTTTAAATATACAGATTTTTTTTAAAGCATTCCAAACTTTTTATTTTTTTATATCCCTTTTTAAATCATATTTTATCAAGCCGGTGACAATAGCTAGTGCAGTTTGCAGTGCATGAAAGATGAGTCATGTGATACGCCCACAATTGCCGATAACGATCCTTCTCAATTTTCCAGTGCGGACATGAATTAAGGGCCCCTCCACACTATGATCCACTGCAAACCATCACCATCTGGAGGGGGTATGGTTTATCGTGGTCGATGGCGGAAGACTATAAAACCTTGACGAATGATGGCTTCGGAGGTGGTTTTTCTCCAAAGATCAAAGGTAGCCAAATGCGCCACTAAAGTGCGCAGAAGACCCAATGGACGAATCCACGAACTCGACTCATTGAGTGGCTCAGCGTGTGGATGCAACCCGTGAACCATTGTTCAAGGTCCCCATTAGGAAGTGGTGAACAATTGGTCATAGTGTGGAGGCTACATAACATTTTGCAGGGACTTGAAAAAGAAAAATCAAGCACCGGACCTCAAATTCAATGACCTCAAAGAAAATTCAAAACTTTTAAGGCCTTAAAAAACAAAAGAAATTTTAAGCACTTTTCAATGACTTTTCATGACCATGGGAACCCTGAGTTACAACAGCTGTTTTCTGTGTAGTTCCAAATCAGACGTTCACTACATATGAATTCTGTCATGAAATTAGTTCATTATCACCTTACACATATGCTGTAAATTATATGCTAATGTTTACTCTATTGTTTGATGATTATTCTAACATTTTTCTATCTTGTTTTCAAAGTTTACAGAATATATCAAATAAGTGAAAGAGTTCTTATTACTGATGAAGGTGATAATTGTTGCAGGAGTTAGCTCTCAGAGAATGACAATGATTAAGAAAAAATTGTTGACTTTTCTTTAGAAACTAAAGAAGATTTCCAAACACAAACCATTAGTGAATCAGAAGAAAGTAAAGTAAACAAAGAACAACTCAACTGAATTACATAAACAAAAGTGGATCAGAATATTTCAAGTAATTTAAAAATTCAATACATTAATTTTATACATAAAATACAGAAAAAATTACTTTTTGTTGCCAATATATAGCATTTAAATAATTTTATCATTGTTATTTCAGTATTTTCATCAACAGATCAAAATTACTCCTAATTGCCATTTCAGTAAGATTTTGCTGCCATTCTAGTGTTAAAGCAACTTGCATGTCATGCTTTCAGTAATTATATAATTAAAAAACACAGTTTCAGTGTAATAATTTGATATTTGCACTATGCAAACAAACTCAATAGTCTACTTGTCTGACACTGTAAGGGATAACATATGCTAGTATTTGTACCAATAAATGTCACATAATAAAACAAAAAGTACTATGCATTTCATTAATTTATTAAAATATAAAAGCTTCTCCAATTTTTTAAAAATAAACTACTATATACAATTTTGATAATTTTATGTTACATACATACACACACATATATATAACTTTAATCTGCCATTTTGTACAAATGCAAAAAATAATACTGAACTAGTGTCACTCAAATGAATTGTCCAAGGAATGCATTAAGGAACATAAACATTATTGAGCACTCATGAAATGTACTTGACATAATTTTCAGGAACAAGTCCAGTTTTGCCCTTGAGAGTCCCTTTGATCCAGCCAGGCTCTTGGGATGGAGTCACTACAAATAAACAAAACATTCATTCATTCATTCATTCATTCATTCATTGAGGACAAATATTGAAATTTACTATAGCACAACAATCTGACAATGTAACATACAAATCCAGAAATTCAAAGTAAATCAGGAATTCCATTCCTGAAGTACAACCCAGATATTTAAGTTAAGAGATTTCAAAAATATGAATCTTACCATTTTAAATAATTATGGAACACATTTAAATAAATGGAATAATTTTATAAAAACCATATCTAATTCACATCATGAGATAATTACTTAGAAATTTATATCCATTGCCTAAATTGAGAGGCATCAATTTCATACATATTCATGTATAATAATGTTCTATTATATTAATGGGATAAATTTTTTATTAAAGAAAAAAATATCCCTATTTTAACTTAATTACAAAAAAAGGCCTTAGAAACATAAATATGGCACCATGATAGGTTAAGGTTATTTACCAATACATTTATGGGATAAATTGCACTAGACACATGCATTAATCAAAAATAAAAAACAAACATAATAAAAAGAATCTTAGAAGAAGAAATAGGAAATACTAAAATGAAAGGTAATGAAAAAGATACAGAAAAAAACAATGCTGAAAAACAAATAACTTTTAAAAACAAGAAAAGATTGAGATGAGGAGAAACATTTAAAACATCTTGATGCTAATTGAGTACGAGTCAAAATGGTCGATGGTTTACTTATAAAACAAAGGTAAAGACAAAGTTAGCAGATAACAATGGAGGAACAGTATATAACCAATCTGGATGCAGATAAGAATAATATTGATTTTAGGTTTACTGATTTATTACAAGTAAATCCATCATAAAAATCCTGCCAATTTTTATAGAATAGGCATTTTATAAAATGGGAAGGCAATATCAATGAAAATTCTTGCAGTTGCTTCCCCATTCTTACATGGGATACAAAGAGCTTAGAAACACTCAATAAAATCAAAAATTTGAAAATCGGAGGATAACAATTTTGAAGGTCGGTAAGGAAAATAAAAAAACACTGCCTTTTTGACAAAGAGATCAGACCTTTATAAGTAGCTAATCTGTGCAGAATAGATAGATATGGAGGGATGCAGTCTGTAGCTATAAATGTGTCCCTCATAACAAAATCACAGCCTACAAAACTGTCACATTTAGAGCCACAGGTAAAAATAGGTATAGATTAGATTTATGACTGTTCATAAAGATTTTAGTGATAAATAATATGAGCAGTTTATCCTTTGTTAAAATTCTTAACCTTTCAAGAGGTATGCCTGTACAATTTTCAACCCCCAAAAGCTCTCCTAAAATGCAAGTAACATTTTTCTTCCAGAGTTTTTCCCCTATCAACATCTTGTGGTAGGAGGGTCCAATTGATTCTTTGGGAACTGCAGCCCTCTTTGACATTTATTGATAAACACATACCTATCCCCTGAAGTATAAAGACAGTCATAGCTTTCCATTATTTTGAAGTATTTAGACCAGTGATTCTCAAACTTTTTTAAGTTACTGTCTCTCTACAGAACCAAAATATGTTTAACATCCCCATTTGTTTGTAAACATCCTGTAATTTGAAGTGTAAGATAAGAGAAGTACTCAATTAGAAGAGGCAAAATGTTTAAGTAATTTTCTTCAATAGAATTAAAAATCAAATTTTTGTTACTGAGA
Source organism: Pardosa pseudoannulata (assembly GCA_032207245.1). Taxonomy (NCBI): domain Eukaryota; kingdom Metazoa; phylum Arthropoda; class Arachnida; order Araneae; family Lycosidae; genus Pardosa; species Pardosa pseudoannulata. The sequence continues at coordinate 161,214,664 of CM063502.1, forward strand.
CATGCTGAAGCAACATTCAGATGAAGGCTATGGCCATATGGTTAGGACCTTCAGTTCCGGAGTTCGTAGGTTCGAATCCCATTGGGGCATAGATATTTATAGCCATTTGGAATCGGCTTTAAGTAGTAGGTACTGCCCTTGTGTTAAAAAAGAGTAGACTGTAGCACTCCAAACCCAACCAAATGAATGCCACTGATTAAATATACTTTTCTGAATATTGGCCGATTTTACGCAGAACATAAGAAATGAAAAAAACTGGTTCTGGAACCACCGCATAAGTTTGTTTTATTACTGGTAAAAATCATGTAAATTAAATAATTAGTGTAAATTTATTTAGTATATTAAAAATCAAATTTGAAAGCCAAAACCTGCACATATTGCCACCTTACAGCCCGAAACAAGTTCACTGCTCCCCAGCATCCAACCACCTCTGCTGAGACCATGGTTGATCTATCTCTTGAATTGCAGCAGTTAAAATATCTAGGATTATTTTGATTAAAAAATATAAATAAGTTTCTTGAATAATATATTTATCTTGACTTGCAAAAACTATTAGTTCAAATGGAATGATACTCAAGACTTTTAAAACACATATGGCTCATATGGCTCATCAGGAGCCATGTGTTTTAAAAATTAAAAATATTTTTTTAAAGATATGCTGTTTATTCAGAAAATATACTAATTTAATGTATAAAATCTAATTTTTTTCTCCTTCTAATGAAAAAATACAAATTTATCATTATAAATTTTTTTTTTAACTTTTTGAAATAAATTTGTGAAAAATAAAAACAATTTTACTTGACTTTGGGCTGATTCTTGTTAGATGTAAATTTTATATAATTTATATAACTATAAGAATTTTTTGATTAAATCTGAATTTAAAATATTTATTTAACAATATTCTCTTTCCTCTCAACACAATTGAGGGTTGAATGGTTACATTTAGATCACTAGTCTTTTTTTTTTTTTTTTTTTTAAATTTTCTACATAGGATTGTAAGTAGGATTTGAACCCTGAAATTCCAGTAGAGGGTGGCTGCACCTGTCCTGGATAGCATTTTGTTAGAGGCAATAAAATCCCTACCATTGAATAAAACATTACCAAGCAAATTATTTAAAATATTTGATATTCTCACATTATTCAACTACAAAATTCATATTAACTCTAAATTTGTTCTTCTATCTATGATTTTTATTTCTATCATCAATATTCTAGTAACACATTCTGTATCTAAAGTACAAATCAAAGAAGACAAAATCATTTTATTGAAACAAAGATTATTCTAATTCTTAATTACGCGAATCCAACTTTCCGAATGCACCTTAAGTTAAGTTCTTGATTATCATCCCCAAAGGTTAACATACAGGCAAAATCTATAAATTTTTATTGATTTTTTTGTTGAGTGAATGAAGTCTTAAAAATCTACAAATCTGCTGCTCACTAAGAGCACATTTTATGATTACATATAAATATCTAAATGTAAGCCTATTTTCATCTTTAAGATTTAATACAATGGATTAACAAATAAAATTGAAAGTACTCTTAAATTTTATAGGATATAAAAGGTTTTAACTTCAAAATAATATAACTTTAAAAAGATTGCAACATACAGTGGGGAATATACCACAAAAATTTATCTTCATTTTTAGTATTTACTTTAATTTATTTAATAATAACTATACAAGTATTAATGCATCAGAATACTTATTTTTGAAAACCAATGGTTTCCCAGAATTAAAATTATATAAGTGTTCTACAATACTCCTAGGGGGTCTTGAGTCTGAAAAAATGTAACTCTGAAGGTGTATAAGACATACTTGTTATAACATAGGATTGTACATAAATGGCCTCCTATTCTCACTGGGAACTCAGTTTTGATGAATGGAAACTATTCTAACAATAAAATTAATCGTATTTTGCACCCTCTGATGGCATGAGACTTTGTAGTTGCTCAGAATTGGCTTTAATTTGTAGGTCTTTTTCTCATTAGCCCTCATGTAGCAAAATAATAGATAGTAGTGCTCTAAACCACAGTTAACATGCATACTGGATTTATTTTACATGAGAATAATTTCTGAGTTAATTTAATAATTTTGAGTTACATTTTTGGTATATAAATTTATATAGAACAAATGATAATGTGAATAATTTAATTCTTTAATATTAAATTCCATGGATAGACAAATGAAGTACAAGATTATTTTCCTTTACTTTTTGTAATGTATCTGGCAACAGCCAGAATAAAAGAACTCTGTAAAAATTGGAATCTGGCAACACCAGATAGATAGAGAAAAAAAAAACAAGAGAATTTTATTTTTGGGTTAAGAACATCAGAACAATAACTTCAAGCTTAAAATGTACATATAACCTGATTTGTGAATAAATATGTTTTCGTGAACATCTGCATCTTATATTAAGGTCCCCAAAACACTACATTTTGGCGACGAGGATAAAAAAAAAAATAGAAGTAAAGCATCATGTCAACAAAAACTAGAGCGATTGATTTATCAAAGTTTACTTCCAACGAATTTTGCCCAGGTAAGGATGATATACGATATTATTTTAGACGTTTTGAACTTGAAATAAGAGTTTTTTGTATCACTGAAGATGCAGATAAATGAGATTTAATTTTACGTTGTATGGGACCTTCTTTATTTAAATTAGTGAATGATAATTTGGATCCTATTTCTCCTGATGAAAAAACTTATTCTGAAATTAAAGATTTTTTGGAACAGCATTTTAAACCGGCAACAAACATCCATGCCGAAAGAACAAAATTTTCCCAACGTTTTCGCCGTAACGGTGAATCAATAGCTGAATTTATTGCTGTTTTACGAACTCTTGCTGTAAACTGTAAATTTAAGAATTCTTTAGATGAACGTTTAAGAGATCAATTAATACTGGGTATCAATGATTCCTGAATACAAGAACATTTATTTCGTGAGCATTCTGATGAAACAGCAACTTTTAATCAGATCGAGAAGTCGGCTTTAAATTATGAATCTGCATATATCAATTGAGAAACTATTGAATCTGTTATGCATTTGGAACATAAAAATCCTGTTACAAGTGTGAATAAAATAAATACACCAACTCAGAATGCAAAGAAAAACAATTTCAACGCCGGCACCAAACCCACCACTTTCAAAACTAAAGCAAAAGTTCACGGTGAGATGGAACGTAATAAATTCCGAATAGATAAACGAACTGTCTGCATTCGATGTGGGAAAAGTAAACATTCGAAAGGGGAGAAATGTAGAGCTGAATTAGCTACTTGCCGTAGTTGTCATACAAGGACATTTTGAAAAAGTATGTGCATGATCTGGGAAAGCAAAATTTGTTCATCATATTTTTCACATAAGCAATGATAACAAATATCAGGTTAGAGCTGTAATTAACAAGAAAGAAATTGATTTTCAATATGATACTGGATCAGGGAAATCTATAATACCTGAAAGCTTTTATAAAATGATAGGGAAACCGAAACTTTTGAAATCTAAGCAACTAATTGCCTATCCTGATAAACCGATTGCAACACTGGGAGACATTAACCCACTGAACGGACGCGTCGACGGGGGTTCGACAGCGAATTCCTGTTCGAAAACGGTCCTGTCGACCCCTTCTCGTTCACACTCGTATAACTCGTATCGCACACTTTTGAGGAAAACAAATATTGCAAAGCGATAATAAATGAAAGAAACTAATTTTGAGTAACGGAACTCCTGTACCTTGAAGGGAAAATAATTTAAAAGTAGCCTGACAACTTTTAAACCGGCTACTCTAGTATGGTACGGTAAGTTCCGTCTGGAATTTACGAAAAGGGTGACTGTTTTTAAACGGAAAAAATTGGGGAGGGTGGCCGGTGGATGGGTTAAAGTAAAAATCAAAATAGGATCGAAATCGGAAGATTGTTTACTAACAGTAGTTCCAGGTAACAGTGTACCTATATTAGGCAAGGATTTGATGGAAGTATTCCATTTAGAACCAAAATTTGAGGTAAAATATATTGATAAAAATGTTCGAACAGTTGAATCACAACTTCTTGAAGATTATGCTGATATATTTGATCAAACTAAAATAGGTACAGTTCGAAGTTTTGAGGCGGTCATCAGGTTACATGATAACGCAAAACCAGTAATCTGTAAGGCTTGATCTGTTCCATATGTGCTTAAGCCTGCTGCCGATAAAGAAATTGATCGTTTGATAGAAAATGGCACTTTAGAAAGTGTTAATATTAATGAGCAAACAGTACAATGGGCATCACCAGTTGTTTACGTGACAAAGAAAAATTGTCAAATTAGATTATGTGGCGATTTTAAATCCACGATAAACAAACACATGATAACAGAACAATATCCGTATCCAACATTTGAAAACATTGTTTCTAAATTAAATGGTTGCACAATTTTTAGTGTAATTGATTTAAAGGATGCATTTTTGCAAGTTAAAGTTAGTGAAGAAGCTCAGAAATATTTAGTAATTGCTACACATAGAGGATATTATCGTTTTTGTCGAATGCCTTTTGGCATATCAGCAGCACCCATAATATTTCAAAAACTGATGGACCAGTTTCTTATTGGAATCGAAGGTGTTACATGGTTTCAAGATGACATTGCAGTCGGAGGTCGAAATATACAAGAACATGCTCAACGACTTCAACAGGTATTTTAAATTTTTCTTAAGGTCGGTTTAAAAACACAAATGTCATAAATACAGTTGTTTAAAGAAGAAATTAAATTTCTTGGATATGTGATTAACAAAACAGGCATTCCGCCAGACATTGAACGAATACGCACTTTGAGAGAAAAACCACCTCCAAATAATGTTTCAGAACTTCGATCATTTTTAGGATCTATGAATTATTATAGCCGCTTTCTGAAGAATTTATAAATACTGTGCACACCCTTACACGAACTATTAACAAAAAATTCTTCTTGGGAATGGACTAAACATGATCAAAATGCATTCGAAAAAATTAGGGAAAGTATTTCAACTTCAGCCATACTGGTACATTTTCATCCAAAACAACCAATAATTTTAGCATGTGATTCATCAATTTGAGGAATGGGTGCAGTTATACAACATTGCATAGAGGGGGAGCTAAAGCTTATTGCTGGTGCTTTTAGAACTTTAACACCTGCTGAACACAATTATTCAAACATAGATCGTGAAGCCCTAGCAATTATGTTTGGATTACAAAAGTTCTATAAATACCTCATTGGACACCATTTCATTTTTCAGAGTGATCATAAACCATTAGAACGCATATTAAATCAACACAAAGAAGTTCCAAGTCTAGTAGTCTCAAGGTTAACAAGATGGGCAATAACTCTAGGTGCTTTCGATTACGAAATAGAGCATCGTCCTGGCCAACTAATGGTGGTTCCAGATGCCTTGTCACGTTTGCCGTTACCAGATAAGAAAGTAAGTAAATTTGAAGATTCTTCATTTGTTTACAGCATTGCCAATCACACAATACATGAACTTACGTTAACACATTGCACATTGCGTAGATTTATGGAAAAGGATTCCGTCTTATCAAAAGTAATTTTATAAATTGAGAAAGGCTGGCCCTCAAAACAAAATATTGAAGAAGTACTTATTCCTTTTTTCGAGAAAAGAAATGAGCTTACTTATGAACAAAGAATTTTGCTACTGAACAATCGTTTAGTGATTCCGGAGAAATTAAGATATTTAGTGATTGATAAAAACTCCACGAATCACATACTGGCATAGTTGCAATGAAATCTGTTGCCAGAATGTCAGTATGGTGGCCTGCCATTGATACAGACATTGAACAAACAGTCAGATGCTGTAATGATTGCAATGAACATCCAAAAATTGCTGAGTCTCCATTATTGTTATGGAACAACACTGGTAAACCTTGGGATAGAGTCTACATTGATTTAGCTCAACTTAATGGTGAAAATTGGCTCTTCATCATCGATTCCCATTCACGTTGGTTGGAAGTCTTTAAACTTAAAAATGTTACATCATTAGATATCATAAAGTGTTTCAGAAAATTATTTAGTTCTTATGGAATATATCGGATAATTGTGTCTGACAATGGTCCACAATTTACTTCCACCAAATTTCGAGATTTTTGCAAGATGAATGGTGTAAAACATATTTGATCTACTCCTTATCATTCCAGAAGTAACGGACTAGCAGAACAAGTCATACACATATTTAAAACCCGCTTCAAGAAAACATCTAATCAGTTTTCCAATCAAGAGCATCAGCTACAAGTTTTTTTTATTTACCTATCGAACAACCATACATCGAGCAACGGGTTGCACACCGGCGAAGCTATTTCTCAACAGAGAACTTTCTACTCTGTTTGATAGGCTGAAACCGGACGATATAAACGACGTGGAAAGCTTAAAATCAAAATTTTATCCTGATAGATTTTCTAGACACAGAGACTTTGAAATTGGAGACAATGTGTGGATTAAACGAGAAATTGACCATACGTGGAGACCAGGAACAATAGAGGATAAAACAGGTCTTTTATCTCATAGAACACAGCAAGGTATGCATGTACATGTTCATCATTTACGGAAACAAGAACACATTGAACAGTGTCAACAGTCACCAACACCTGTAGATAAATCTGATGAAAAATCTACGCCAGAGATAGTTTCAGATCTCTAATTACCAGAGTCGGACAGTACAGATATCCATTTACCAGAAGTCACTACTCCCGAACAAGGAACTTTTCTTCGACGTTCCAGTCGAATTAGACATGAACCTAAACGTTTCCATGACGAATTTAACTATTGACTATTTAATGTTAATTTGTTGTGTTTTAAATATTTGAATGTGTATTATCTGTTTAACAAATTTAATTTTAAGGGGGGAAAAGATGTAATGTATCTGGCAACAGCCAGAATAAAAGAACTCTGTATTAATTGGAATCTGGCAACACCAGATAGATAGAGAAAAAAACAAGAGAATTCTGTTTTTGGGTTAAGAACATCAGAACAATAACTTTAAGCTTAAAATGTACATATAACATGATTTGTGAATATATATGTTTTTGTGAACATCTGCATCTTATATTAAGGCCCCCAAAACACTACATTTTTTTAAAACTGTTCACTAGTGAGGTATAACATTCAGCAGTATAGAAGACTAAGACATATTTAGTAGATATTTTAGATGACAACATGAAATTCTTTTCTTTTTATGCACTTTTATTTGACAAAGTAGGTCAGAACAAATATGACATATTCCCTCTAAGATCTAGTATTCAGTGGCATTCATCAGGAAAATTTCCCAAATAATAGAATTGACAAAATAATTGAACATTTAAAAACCTGTCAAAATTTGTAAAATGGCACAGTTTCTGTTAAAATACAGTTTTTGGAGCAGCTCATCATAGATATTGGATATCAGCACAATTTGATACAATGAGAACAGCTGCAACATCCCTGCAAGAGCCTATGAATATCTTCACCTTTGAGAAGAATACCACAAGAATAAAAAGTAGAAGATGAGAGAAGGAGGAAAAGAGAGAAAAAAAAATAAAGATTGCTAGGATACACCCATGTTTACCTTATTTTGGTGTTATAGAATGAAAAGGTAAGAAAAAAATTCTCCTATAACTCTAATACAAATATATTACTCAGGGATATGCAGAGTATACATGTTGAGGTGTGAAGAAAGGCAGAGAGTAGATATAAAACATTAACAATCATTGAAAAAGCATAAATTCATGAAGTGGCTAAATACTCACGATAATGCAATTAAAAATAGGAATGCTTATCATTTCAGAAAAGTAATAAGCACTTATCAGACTAGGTCAGCTGTTAAATGCACAGGAAACACTGTACCTAAAAAGTGTAACCTTAAATGCTTTTGACACAAGTTAATATACTCCCTCCACATCAGATATGGCTAGGCAGCAACTGCATTACAAACTGACATTGTACAAAAATGCCATTTGCAATTAAATTAACTTAACTATACAGATTAAGTGAAAAGTAAAATTCTACAGTAAAATTTGAGCTAACATACCAATAGTAGGTAAATGACAGAAATAAATACAAGAAATATCATCAAATTTTATTTCAATTTAGCACTAATCATTTTAAAGAATATGAAAATACATAAAAGCAAGGGAAATTCTTACCATTATATATAACTTCATTTGGTTCAAAGGAAAGTTCCATTTCATTTTCTCCGCGGCATGCATACAGTGTTCTTACCCGCCTAAATGAAATAAATGTAGCAGAGAAATTATGTAAAAGCAAAAACTATGACTATCCATTTCAACAAAACATTACTAATTTTATAAATTCAAAATTTTATAGCATTATTAATGTTATTAAATACTAATATTAAATTTTACATAATATTTTTACTATATTTTAAGTTGTTTAGTTTAAAAATACTGAAATGTCAAGGAAGTGATGTTTCAGACCAGTTTAAGTCCATCTCTTTCTCCCACTACCATAACTAAAAGACAGATTTAAGATTTTGAGATATATTTTGGGAAAAAGAGTATTTAAGATTTCAAAATGACACATCAATAATGTTCTTGTGAACAAGTGGAAAGATTAGATTTATGCATGTACAATGGGGGGAAAAGTGCTTTTGTTAATAATTATACAATCTTGTGTTATTACAAAAAGGCGAGGAAAAGACCAATGTCTGATTACTCCCAAGCACCATTGACAACTCTTTGTTTACCCTTTCCCCAAGAAAATCAATTATCCTATATAAAATTACAAATAAAGATATCTTGCTAAATGCATACACTTTTTAATCATTTATACCAGTGAAGATTAAAATTCCTTTAGATGTGCCACAGACATTAAATTTAAACTTTTAAAGATGTATAAGCTGAAGCATTTAACCAAAATTATAGTAATTAGATTTAAAATAATAATACACAGCAGGATGGTATATGAAATTGAATAAATTCTTTACTCTAAATACTCTAAAAGAAAAGGTTTTCAGGCCAATTATTTCTAACAGTTTAAAGTTTTAGGTTTTGTAGTAAGGGTAGTAGTAGACAGCTAAGTCTTAATAAATGATGACATAGTTTTTTTTTTTTTTTTTAAAAAAAGGACAAAAATATTTATTGGAATATAAAAACAACTACTCAGCAACATATATATGATCTCAAATTACATGCTGAATACAGAGAATAAAAATCTAGTCATATAAGAACCTCATAAAAAGAAATAGGCTAACATACAGCCTTCCTCTCCTCACTCCCTAGACTATACAAAACATCCAATCTACAACTCAACATATATAATTGAATCTATAAGCATGAATACAATTTCTTAATTATGATACTTGTCAGTCATGTACCTAAATAAAAAAAAACCATAAACGTGTGTACATATACATAGTATACTTTTCACATGTTATACAGCACAATATAAGACACAATTTCAAAACTCTTGAAAAAATAAATACAAATAAAACATACTTTTTCGTTTATCTAAAGATGTTTTATTATAAAGTCTCTTGCAGTAATTTTTGTCTGTGGTTTGGTAAAGAAATCTGCAAGATTTTTGTTTCTATGAATTGAATATATAATTCCTTATTGTATATTAGCTTTCTAATGAAATGTAGTATAATATCAATGTGTTCGGGGCAGGTGTTTTCTATTTGAAATTTAGAGTAACAGTAATGCACAAATGAAATGTTTAATATCTTCTATATTGAATTCAGTCAAAATATATACTCAAATATCCAAATTAATTATTTAGCACAGTATGTTAAGGTGATAAATTCATTTTCCATTGATGATAAACTTGCACATTTATGTTTAAATGTTTTCCAATTTGTTTGAACTTTATCCAACATTAACACTAGACCACGTACTATAATTCTGTCAGCAAAATCAGAATTAGAGTAATATTTTAATTCAATTTGTTTTATCATTAAAAGGAATGATTTAAGATATTTCATAGTTAGAATACATCCTAGTAATTTAAGTAACATGCTAAATTGCATTATTCCAAAATAGTTTTGAAACTATGAAAATACATTTATCATGCAGACATTGAGAACAAGAATTACTTTATATTAAAGAGAGAAAATAATCTTAATAAAAAAAGAAACTACTATTTTAAGAAGCAGTATAAAAGTTGATAAAAATATTAATAAAGATATAATTACTGAAGCATTCAATGCAAGACTTGTTTCTCTGTAAATATAGGTTATGTGATCAAACATTTGGCCTTTGAATCAGTATTTGATCTATCTGAAATAGCACTAACACACTTAAATCTTAGTACCAACATTTCAGACTTGAAATTAGTAAACTTGTAGGACAAAGTTATGATAGAACAGCAAACATGAAGACACAAATGGTGTTCAAGTAAATTTATCTTATGTTTAAAAAGTCAACAATCATTTTAATCAATTTCATTTATAAGGAATTAAAATGGTACTGTAAATGGAATATAGAATTTATTCTCAAATAATACTTATGCTGGTTGTATTTTTAAAAATAATACTCAGTGGTTTTACTTAGAATAAAAAAATAAGATTACTTAAAATATACAAAAATAATTTGTGGAGAGACATAATGTAGTTATTCTTGCAGTTAATTTTGTTAAATTATTCAATGCAGTAGTGCTTACTTTACAAGAACCAAATAAAACTGTTTCATATACTGCAGAACTATGACTTTCAGCTTATGAAAAAGATTACTTTTTAGTTTCTCTTCTGGTATACATTAGTTTGACTTTGATATTCATCCCTTTGACTTTAAAATCTATCCGACAACTTATTCCCTATAAGAGAGTTCAGGCACAACCTGCAAGATACTAGATGTAAATCTTTTAAAAGTTATTTTAATAAAACATTTGAATCAAAATCTGCTACAGCAAGAAAATTTCTTATTTCTTGAGTTTCAAGGTTTGTAAATAGACAAATAAAACCTTTCCTTTGAGACTTAGTAATTTTTTTCTCACGTTTGAACTAAGAATGAGTACATCTTTTGCCAACCAATATGGATTTTTGGACAGCTCTCTTAGAAAGCCCCTTCTTCCTTCTAGAAGAGTAAGAATGATGAAGGTGACTAGCTACTGAACTGGTGTCAGTTTCTGTTAGCTAATCACTGGTATCAGCAGTTCTACAGTGAAAAGCTTGTATAACACCATGTTTGGAAATCTGATATTGGAATTAAAAAATCCTATTTGATAAAAAAAAAGTAAGAAAGTTTTGTCTATTCAATTTATATCAAAATGTAGATTACTCCCTAAAATATATCTACTTGATAGCTTTTAAATATATCTTGAATATAATATATCTGATTCTAAAACAAAAGCAAAATATTTGTTGTGGTATCAAAAATAGAAATTGGTTGAAGATAATTTAGATAAGTAGACAAAATGTTTAAAAAAAATTTTTTACACTGCAAAAAACTTTTTATATTTTTAACATTTTGACAATCTTGCAATAAGAATTTTTTTCCTAATATGTATAAATTTATAAAAATTTTATGTACATTACCAGTTTCTTCTGCAAGTGATTATTTTTTACCATGAAATTAGTAAAAACATCTTCTAATAGACCTGGTCATGAAAGGCGACACGTGATAATACAAATGGAAAAATTATGGGGTCTTTGATTGAAGCTGATACTTATGTAAATGTTATTATATAGTGAAAAATACTGCTATGTACTCTGAATCTTGTCTAGTGCCATCATCTACAAGTGAAAAAAAAAATTCAATTTAGATTTTACTTGCCATCTCTTTAATGAAATACACCAATGGCACAGAAGGAAATGAAGCAGTTTATAAGTTACCATACCTGGCAAGCTGGTAAAAAAAGAATGTGGAAAATAGGACATTTTCCCTAATTATTTACATTGACTCATAAATGGCTATTTTCACTGAAATTTTTTCCATGCAATAACTGCATTTAAAGATTCCCTAAAAGAATACAAATACATTTTGATAAAATTAAATAACTTGTTCTTTAGCACTTACAAATTTCAAAATTTTCATGGAGTTAAAAAAAATCTTATTAGAAAGTAGACAAAAAATGAAAATAATAATAATAAAAAAAAAAAAGAATTATGAGACTAAAAAATTTTCATTATACCATTTTCAACATTTTGAGTGATAAACAATATTTTTAATTAAAAGAGTACCAAATTTAGTAGCAAATTAATTACGGTATACTATTCTAACTTTGGACTAAGTGAAGCAGTACTATATTTTTTACTTTATTAAGAAAGACTTAGCCAAAAATCTTGTCATATTTTTAAGTATAATGAATAAAAGTTGTCTGGTATGAATTACTGATTCTGTCAAACAGTTTTTTGATTTCATGTAATATAAAGTAATTTTATATAAAAAAATGAAAACATAAGCCCTGATTCTTTTCATGATTTGTTTTGTTTATTGAGTTATTTATTAAATTATTTTAATCTAAGTTTGTCTGCTAAATAGAAGAGCATAAATTAAAAGGAACAATAGGCTTGAAAATATTTTTCAAGGTATAAGCAAATTATATAGAGTATTGTTCCTCTCTTTTAACCCATTAGCGCCCAGTGATCTATTTTTAGATCACTAAACATGGCTTGGTAAACTCGCTTTTAGATAACCTTAAACCCACCTCACACATTCTATACTGCACAGGGGGCAAGACAAGGCATGCACCTGTTTACCAACAAGTAGTTTTCTTGTTTTGTTTATATCATTGATCTAAAGCGATAAGAGAAAGTTTGTATCGCCCTTTCGTTCCGCCGTTTTTCTACGTTCCTTAGCATAAACACTGAAAACAGCTAAGTAATAAGCAAAAGTTAAATTTTTTTTTGGCGATTTAATATCTTCATAGATGTAGCTATCAGAATATAAACCGATGTTATCTTAAAACAAATATAAATAGTAAAAATTAGTGTCAAAATACTGCTGATCTAGAAATAGATCACTGGGCGTTCGGGCGTTTTTTTTTCCTGACCCTGGTAATATTACGTTTTTTCACCTTTAGATGAAAATATGAGTCGAAAAGTATTTGATAGCTTTCAGGATGCAGTTGATTATCTGTTTTCTGAACAAATTAAAGAGGATATTATTGCCATATCCACTGATGTAGATGAACTGACAGATGAAGAGAAAATAGATGATAAGTTACATGCTCCATTTGTAAATGATATTGTTGGTAAAATAGAAGTAATATCAAAAGATGAGTGTGATTAAATAGATTTACCTTCAACGTTTGAGAGGAAGCCTAAAATATTAAAAACAGAAAAGCCAAAAATTGTTTGGAAAAAAACCCGAATTATACCAAATGGTCGGAATTAGGGGAAACTTATAAGAATAATATTTTGGCAATGGAAAATAATCTTGCAAATGTATCATGCATCATTGCTTTGGAAAACTTTTTTCTGATGAAGTATATAATGTAATTGTGGATGAGACTATTCTCTATGCTAAAAATGTCAAAAACGACCATGATTTAATTATCACTAAAGAATATATAATGATATTTATAGGGTTTTTGATATATTTTGGCTATCTTACTCTTTCAAGTAAAAGATATTATTGGAGTGATGTAGAAGATTTAGTGATAGGTCTTGTACAGGACTCTTTTAATAGAGATACTTACCTAAAAATAAAGTCATATATTCATTTCCAAGCCATTTCAAAAGCAGGTGAACGTAAGAATGACAAATCAAGATAAAACTCCTTTTGGAGAGAATAAGAGGTAAAATATGGTACTGGTGTCTATTTACTTGAATAATTGATATGGTTGTAGTTAATGCAAGTATTCTGCACAGAAATGTTCATAAAAGTGATTCTATGCCCATGTAAGATTTTCGAAGAGCTGTTGCTGTAAAATATCTAAAATTGGGAATCGGAAAAAAAGTTTTGAACGGTCGACCTTACAGTTTTCCTTCATCCTCAAAAGCTAATCTCAGTCATGATGTTCGCTTTTATAAAAGGGATCACATTATGGGACAAAGAAAGGTCAAAAGACGCTGTCGACTTGTGGGGTGCCAAGGAAGGCCCCTAACATATTGTGTGAAGTGCGATGAAACTTTATGCAAGAAGTGTTTCTTCAAATTCCACACTAAAATGTAGAAACATTGAAATTTTATTATTTTAAAATAATTAAACTTTACTAAGTACATTCTGTAATATTGTGAAATTCTGCATAAATAAACGTTTTTTAAAAGAAAATGCATTAGTTTTTATCTATGTGGTTCGATTTTACCACGTTATTGAAGTACTAATGATTGTTGTGTATTTGCTAAAATATATCCTCCGAACGCCCAGTGATCTATTTTTAGATCAGCATTTTAAAAAAAAACTAAGGTACGTATTGATAAAATTCGATAATAATATTCATGTTGATGGTAAAAGACACACAATTTATGAATTATATGTCAGTGCGTCAAAATAAAATAATTTGGGCGTTAATGGGTTAAGGCATCAGGGTTTATTATAGCAAATTTTTTTATATAAATTTTTGATAATCGGATGCAACATTGCCAAGATTTTTGGTCTGCTTGAAATCTTGCTGAAGTTGTATAGAGGTATGAAATTTTAGCTTTTATGAACCAAAAAAACTGTAAGAGAAAAGTTAAAAAAAAAAAATTACAATTTCAAGAGGACAAAACAGCTTATTTTGGATATCACAGCCCCCCCCCCCCAAAAAAAAAAAAATCTCAAGTAAAGGAAAGAAGTTAACTTTTTCGGCAAAACTTTTGAAAAGAAGTATCTCTTGTATGAAGAGAATAAAAACTGATCCTAAAAATTGACTTTCAGAAAAGAAACTGAAAGCTTAAATTATGATTTCAATACAACAGCAAAATTTAAAAGAGGGCAGTGAGGTTCTTTCCAATTTTAACAGAAAATTCTGAATATATATATATATATATATATATATATATATATATATATATATATATATATAAATATATAAATATAATTTGTATATACATAACTGCAAATAAAATCAATCTTTTCTGATTTCCTCAGGATAGGGATAGTTCATCATGAACACTGATGCATGTATGTATGTCTATATTTCTATATGTATTGTATGAATATGAATGTAACAAATATCTTTAATATTGAAACTTTATTGTACTTTTAGATTATGACTATGGACTTCCATCTCATCTCCACTGAAAAACATTTCTGGCGACATCACTGGTGATATGTCCAAATCAATGTAATAAAATTTGATAAGAAAGTTGGTACTTTTAAATGTGAAAATGAAACAGAATTGACTTTCTGCCTCTCCCTTGTTCCAAATTAAATTCAAGATTCTGTATGTTTATTTTACATGCAAATGTACAATTCTTGGTATGACAAAATTATTCTATTGTTTCTATACCCAAATTTAACAGAGGTATCATATCTACAATAAGTAGAACTTTTCATAATATTAAAAGGAGAAATATTTCAATTAACTTACACAGAATTTATGGGTCCTTCATCTGGTGCATAATATTCCTGAGATCCTACAAATGAAAATAATGCATAAGTGACAGAAATACTATAATATTTATTTCAAACCTGCATGTAACATTGAATAACACTTCAATCTTCAAAAGTCAATGTTATCTGTTGAAGCACCAATACTGGTTCAGATTTGATTAAAGTTAACCTATCTCCACAACTTTATTACTCTTTCTCTCTATTTGAGTTCTATGTAAATTGCCTAGTAAAATATTTACCTATATCTGTAGATGTTCTCATCTCATTTCCCCATGAGCTAGGATAAATATAATCTTTTTGCTCTGGAAGTGGTGGTCTTGGAGGTGGGCATGATTCTAAACTGCTACTGGCAGGGAGTCCATCTGAAACATTAGACAATTGCATGAGTCTGAAAAGCAAGAAAGGATAGGATGATCAATGAATGAGTTAGGTACTTACTATTCCACAAAGGATTGTACATTATAAGACCACTCCTTGCCTTTTCTGGATAACCAACAACATAAGAATGAGGAGTCAAGTTCATTGCACTTTGAGGATTGCTCCTGCCAAGGAAATTGTCTGTTGATGATGATCGAATGGGAGATTGATGGCCATCTTTTCGGAGAGGCTGTGGGGGTGGGATATATGGAGGTGGCTGGCGCCGTATCATATCCATTTCAGGAAGACTTCCAAATATCTAACAGAAAAAACAATTTCTTTCAGCTAAAACAATTACATATTTCAATTAATCAATCAATTTAAATATTTCTCACCTTATCACAATTTTCTATTAAAATTTCCACAACTACATTGCCAAATTTGATGTCCATAATAGCGGCAACTGTTTCTTCTTCTGGTCGCAGTAAAGTAGGACCAAAACATATACCCAGATTTGAGATAGTCATCAAATTCTTGTTGGATAATTTGGCAATTCTACAAAAATTCACAAACCATTTCAAATTTGAAAAATAACAATAATACTTATGGAGTTTGAGGGATCTATAATCAAATGAATGATATAACCTGAATTGCTATTCATAGTAATGAAATTTCCAGTAGGATCATGAAAGACTTTTCAAAGAGTTTATCTTACATGTAAAAGTTCAAATATCTTTCAAAACATTTAAATGGCGTAATTGCTAGTTTGCTTTAATTTTTCATTTAAATTTTAAAACAGAAATTTTTATTTCTTTTAATTAGCTTTTTAAAACAACAGTAAAACTGGAGATGTCATTTCCATTTGGTAATTTGTACAGCCGTTTCTTTCTATTAAATATTCTCAAAACTTATTTTAAAAGCAAATATAATCAGAGAATTCTTCATGTTTTATATTATAAACCTGCAATTTCAAGAAATAATAAATGAAAATTAATTTAAGAACTTGTGCTGAATAAAACAAAAAGCTCAATATGAACACAAACTACAGGGTAGAAGCCTATATGATTAGAACAGCCAATAAGCTGAAAAATAAAATTTATTTGAATAGATTCAATTACCTTCAGGAGAACAAAAGAAAAGATTTTGGCAAACTTCAACAGTGGTTAGCAGTATTTACTTTTTTGCTACATAATTATTAGTGAGACTGGGACCTAATACTTAGAGCTAATTCTGAACAGCTCCAAACATCCATGCAGCAATGGGATCCAAACTCTGGAACCCTACCCATTCAGCTTAATACAACCAGGAGCTACAGTTTAAAATTGATTTCTAATGCTTATAAAAAGGCATGGATTTGACTTGGACTCGGATATAGAAAGATCATCATTAGGCCAATGATATTTGAATCAGTACTATATGTTTGGTCTTAGTAAGATTAGAATGAAAACTAGAATGAAAGCATCAACAATTCAAGGCTGATTCTAGAACTCAGGCTGATTTTTGTTCACAACAGTTAAACTGTTTAATTGATCATTCTTATTCTATTTTAAACTTACGGAAGCATTACTTTCTTCATGTCTATTCAGCTAACTGTTATTCTGCTTAAAATATGGCTATATCATCCAACTGAATATTGAATCCATAAGTTATTTGATTTTTTTCAAAACTTCACTGTATAGCAAACAATTTAAATAGTCTGATAGTACATTCTCTATAACTACATAAGTAGTACATTCAAAAAGAAGATTTCCTATAAAATGACCCTTTCCATTATATTTCATTGATGCTGGATACAGAAATTAAAAAGAAATGAGAACAAAACACCTCCAAGATACTTACTTACAAAGATGTCTTATGAGAACTTCAAGCATTTGGAAGTCAGGTTTAGGTAATGAATGAACTAGCACATGAATGTTATTAATTCTTATGGATTTATTATCTTGTTCTGGAAAGATATTAAAAAAAGTCATTAGAACATCCGATTATTTATTTTAAATAGTTCTGCACAGTTCATTTAGACTGTTTCCCTTTCTCCCAAAATGCATGGTAAAAAAGCATATACCAGTATTTAACTGAGAACCAATCTCTTCCTTTTTTACACTGGTATATATTAAAATAACTTCAATCATTTGACTATAAATAGACATTTTATTAACAATTAGCTGATTTAGTTTAACATTTCAGAACACATCACTTTTCCTGCTTTTAAAGCAGAAGACCTATAGACTTGGCCTGCCATCTCAGAGGTATTATTTAAGAACTTGGAGGACATTGTGACTATAAGCATATTTTATGTACTTTGTAATGAACACAGTAGATCTTAGGCTAGCTTGAGCTCTGAATATACAACTTTCCAGTTATGAGATTATTGCTTTTGCCAACTGAGATACCACAGCCTAAATTCTATGGTTACTTTTTTGTAATCCCCTATGTACTATATAGAACACTAAAATTTCCATAGAGCATGCACAATGTGAATTCCCACTATTTTTCTAAAACAAAAATTAAGGACTTTCTAAGGTCCAAAGTAACTTTTTATAAGGACATACTTGGAATACATAGCACAATGACATAAACCTTATTTCATAAGGAACATATTTTAATATTTAAGAACCAGACAAGGCCTGTTCCATAAATGCCCTACAATATTTAAATTTCTAAAAATGCCTAAAAATTAATATAAAATAAACCTATTTGACAAAAACATTTTGAGAAATGTACATCTGAAGTTTTTTGAGGGATTAAATTAAAAATAAATTGTGAATAAAATATAATATTAAACAGTACTTTCTGAGGATTTAAAAATGACTCATATATATATATATATATATATATATATATATATATATATATATATATATATATATGTGTGTGTGTGTGTGTACTAGCTGATTATACCCAACGTTGCCTGGGAAAGAAGAAAGTTTTATACTTTTCTATTACATTCAATGCAAGGAAAATTAAACTTCCAAAAGTAACTGAAATATCTACAACCCCTCCCTCATCCATGCTTCGTTTAATTAAAATTTACATGACTGTTAACTATTAGGAAAGGGCAGCTGACTTTATAAACTTTTTCAGTATGCAAAAGATTATTTGTCAAAAAAGTTGTCTAGCTTGCAACCATAAAAAGTACTAATAAACTAAAAGTATTTTCATAAATTTTTATGGATATCAAGGAAAGGAATTTTGAATTACTTTATTATTAATACTGCACTTCTGGCTAGAAAATGAAAAGAATGTTATGAACATTAACAAATATTTTATACATTCTTTGACCAGTACTTATCACCTATATTAGCGTTCTTAGAACCTATTTTGGGCAAGTTAAACTCCAAACTTACAAAACCAGAAAGTTTGCAGAGTATGGCGAAATCTGATAGGAAATCACATGACAAAGGAGAAATTGATCAAGTTCCAATTTAAAAATAAAGGAGTTTTTAAGGACCTTTGACAAAAATTAAGCAGTATTAAGGGCTCTTAAAAATTAAAGAGTTCTTAAGGACTTTTAAGGACTGTGGGAACCCTGTGAAACTCTTTAGGATATAGGAAATGACTCATTTGTACACAGTACAGTTTGTGGAGCAAAATATGTAGGGCACAAAGGAATTCATATCTGAGGTATTGAAATTGTTACACTGGATTGTTTGGCAAAGCCTTGAAGTTCAGTTTAAAATGAAAATAGCCGAGAATGAACAAGACGAATAATGGTAGAAACTTAATTCTAAAATAAGATCAAAATCAAACATTTCATATTCTTTTTTAATTTAGATACATAATGTTAAATGATAAAAACTTTAAACCAGTTCTGAGAATTCATCAATGAGTCAGATTACTCTAAGCACATGCAATATGTAACACTTGAAAGAGACCTGATTAACGAAATAGACCATTTGTTATATTAGAGATATATCTTACTTGCTGCAGCAATAAAAGCTCCATGCAATCGGAATGTTAACAGAGGCTCAGGTAGATTCCTTAAGGAGAAAAGAAAATGCATTAACCATTTTGTAAAAGAATAATTTTAAAATATATTTGGTTTAAATATTATAGCTATATCATTAATCCCTACTAAGCTGCAGACCTTCAAAAGGATGTATGTCATGGATTTTGTCTTTCATTATTTATATTATAATCCTTCTGGAAAAATTTACTATAATTTGAAAACTATCACTTTAATAAATTAACTATCATAATTTGCATGATATATTAACAGTTTTGGGAACAATTATCTAAAGAATAAGGAAATTTAAAAAAAAAATTTAATCTGATCTGGATTAACTTTTTCCAATGATACTAAGTTCTGGGCTAATCATTTATAGATTCACATATATAAGCAGAACATTGTTTTAGAAAAATACCACTAAAAGCATAAAAATACACAAAAATGATCAAACAGTTTACCTAAAAAAATTTTTCAAGGCACTTGTGACTGTTTTAAGTTCCCATTCTTCTCCATCTAAAACTGATAAATTTTGGCATTTGTTTTCTGGAAAAGGCAGAAAAAAAACACTGTAAATTGATTTCTATAATTTCATATATGTTAATAGCAGACGCCAAAACAAAACAATTACTAACCAATAGGATGCAAAATAAAAATTCTTCTCTATAGAGAAAAGAAGAGTTCTTATCACAAAAAGGTGCTAACATGATAATATACTAAAATAACATAATTGACTGATTTTCAAATAACTAGGGATGAAACAGATATCTGGGGACTATGCAGTAGCCAGTTGATTTTTAAATATCTGGAGCCCCATGCAGATAGCTGAAGAAAAGTTCTAGATATCCAGAGTAGAAAAAAACTAACTGTATTATTAACAACTATGAGATTAATGGACAAAAATTTAATATAGAATTAACTGTATAGAAATTGAGGATTTCTCTCCATTCCCATCACTAAGACACTCTCTTGAACCCCATTATAGACTGGAGAAGGCAGAGGAAGCATACAGCCCCTCAACAACTGTTTGACAAGGAAAAGGGCCCATCAGGGAGGTAAACCCAAATGACTGCAGTTGCTTAGATTTATTTAAGAATCTGGATTTTTGGTACTACATAGAATTACAGAATCATAGATCTTTACATGAGACAAGCATCCTCTATTATTCATGATGCACATGTTCATTAATTTTCACATTGTAAAAGAAAAGCAGACCTCCCTCCAACAAATCTTTCTGACACTAAATTAGGAGAATAAAAAGATTTGTGGAAATGGGGAGGCTTCTGTTGTTCAATCTGGTAGTATCTTTTTAGGTCTGCTTGACTACAGTGGTTGAGATTTATTCAAACCCATTCCTGAGTACTTTGGCATTTCTGTCAAACATCAAAGGAACTTTTTATCTAGTACAAAAGTCATTATTCTACTTTATTTGGGTTCCTAAATGCATTTAGGAACCCAAGTATAGTAGAAATGCATACCAGACAGTACTGGATTTATAAAACTCTTATGAACTTAATCTTTTTGAGAATTATTCTTTGGCTTAGAGTATGAAATAAATGATTTAAGTTTACATTTTTTAAAATTTTTTGGCAGCATTATTAATATTATACCAACTATATATTTTTTTGTATAAGACAAACATTTAAAAAAATTTTCTAATGCTAAAGTAAGGATAAGACTTGGCTTATGCATATATTTGATAATCTGACAAGAAAATACTTCTTTCTTTCTTTAGCTAATCCTTTCTACCTGTTTTCTGACATTTTTGATTTCTTGACACATATTCAATATTACAGAAATTTCTTTTTTCTCCCATTTTGTAAATTTCATAATTGTAAATATATTTAATGAATTTTTTTTAATTACACTCCAGTCAATTTAAAGTATTTAAAAGAAGCATTCATAAAATATGTTTATAATTTATTTTCAAATAGCATAAAAAATATAAGCAATCATATAAGAAAAAACTTTAGTACTGGATATTCATATCTGGTGGGAGAAGTAGCTACAGATATATCTGTTTCATCCCTACTAATAACATATTTTAATGAATGCTATGAGGGAAGAGAATGCAAACATATACTTATTAAATCATTTTTCTAACTGCGAGTAACGATTTATTATTATTATTCTTAAGTAAAAGTTTCCAATGAATTAATTGTATTAATTATGGAAATGCATATGAATTAAACTTTAAATTGATGCCTTGTAAAATGAAGTTATGCTCAACATTTCTTTACCTAAAGCAAGCTGAGTCAACTTAGCAACTTTTGAATTCACACCAACAAGTCTATATAAACCTTGATCTGTTAGCCCTTTGGATTCTATGAAATTTATGCACCATTGAACAAAAGCAAAACCAGCTTCATCCAGACAAACTAATAACAAAACAAAATATACATAATCCATTATAAACATGCATAACATAAAAAAAAATATTCCTGGTGCATATTTAGAAACGAAAATTTAAATAAAAATCAAATTGGAATTTTTAATAGATAATATTTAGAATGCATAGATAATATTTAGATGCAATATTTATGATGATGCATTTTAAAAATAAAGTATACTGTTTTATTAGATTACCTTAAAAATCAAGATATTTCTATCAATTAACAAAACTATATCAATTATTAAATTTATCAAAGATTTAAAGCTATAAAGATTTGTTCTGAAGATACATACATCCATCTTGTTTGGCATTCTTTCCAGACGCATTATTGGCCTGCAATGAATGGAGCAACATATAAACACAAGAGTCAAATATACTATGAATTAAATCTTATACAACTGGAGTGAGATAAATTAAGGTTCAGGATTATAATATATCAGTTCAGAATAAAAAAGTTCTAAAACTCAATTTTGGTTTGATTTGGAGACTAGGGTCTACTGTTTGCTCACAAGTGCTAATGAGAACTCAAACCCACTTATGTAAGTAAAAGATTTATGAATAAGAAACAATTCCTGAGTAACAAATTTTTCTTAAATTGATTTGTTATAAAAAATCAAACAAGCCATGAAAAGGCAAGATATAAAAGCTTGTTAATTAAGATCCTGCTGTTTATGATTTCAGATAGAAAGTAACCAATAACTTTAAAGAAATCTTACAGGTTCTTTTCCATCCATTGCATCTAACCACAATTTCCGGTCTTCTTCCGATAAAGCTTGGAATGTGTATGGTGCAGGCTTGTCTTCAGCAACCACATCAAAGCAAAAACGCTTGTCAATGGAATCATATTGTCGCCTGGAGAGAAAGAAATGTCATTCACTCCCAGTAACATTTCAAATAGCTTAAAACAGTAAAAAATTTACCTACCCTATGCACTCTTTTACAGTTATTGTTTCTCCATTCATCTGTAAAAAAAATTAACAGGAAGATAATTTAACAAGTTATTGTAGCAAACAATGCTACTTGGAATAAAAAGTATTTTTTTACAAACAAAATAACAAATACTTAATTCAAGTCAGATATAGCTACTAAACATTAAAGGACAATGATAAATTTTTTTTTTTTATATCTCTAAGGACAAAATAACTTTGAACACACCCATAAAAAAAAAGATTCAAAAGAGGTTTTTGGATTTTGGATCAGAGCTTTTGTTATATGAGGGCTAATGAGACTGGGACCTACTACTTAATAGCGATGTGGACATCCATACCAGCAGCAGAATTCAAATCTACAAACTCTGGTACCAAAGAGCAGAACCTTACCTAGTTGGCCACCATTTGGCTTCATCAGTCAAAACAGGAAAATATTAATTACATTGAATATTTTTACCTTCAAAAAGACACCTAAACATCAAAGCATTGGTAATAAAACTTTCTTTTACGTCTAAAATCAATTTATAATGGGAATATATTAAGAAAATTATAAAGAGCTTAATATGTTCTCAATTCATCAATTAACATTTCAATGGTATGAGAAGAGAAGATGCAAGTTAGTTTTATTACAGAACTACAGAAAAAAAAGATACTCTTTGTCAAAATAAGCATCAATAATTAGAATTCTCTACCTATTTCATTATGAAGCCATAAATGCATATGCAAAGGTGCAAAGAAAATTAAGATTCAATAAAATAAATTAATTTATCTAGAATGAGAATTTTCCGATTGATTTACATATTATCATCAAAGATTTCAGCTCAGTTGGAAATCACAAAATTAACAAAATATTCATTTTCAAAATAATAATCACAATCTTAATATTTTATTTTGTTGTGGAAAAAAAATACAAGAAAATTCTAGGTCTAAGGAGGTTATTAGTTGCCAAAGCTGATAGTGGGTAATTAACTTAATTTCACAAAATTTAAATACATTAATAATTGAACGTTAAAAAAAAAATGTCACATAAAATAATTTAAATGCAAAATAAATTAGATATATATCTACTGATTATATATATAAATACAATTATTCTGTTATTTACCTTTATGCTGTTGACATGGCGAGAGGTTTTCTCAAGCCAATTATTACGAAATGATTAGAGAAAGAAAAAGAAAGAGCATGGGAGAAAATGAAAAGGAAAGAGCAGATGAGTTAGAACTGTTACGGATAGATTTAAGATGGGTTCGGGAAAGGAATAAAAGAAATTTGAACAAAAGACTTCTTTCAGAGGAAAATAATGTTGATCAGGACAAATTAATAACAGATCAGTTGCCAGAAGTTGGGGATTGAAAGAAAACAACACAGATATTCGTCAGGTAAGGACAGGAAAGGCAGGGATTTAGATGGAGGTAAGAAAGCTCGTCAATTTCTCTCACAATAGGGAAAAAGGCTATGGACAGTCCAGCATGGACACGTAACTTGGAGGGGAAGGAGGATAGCAAATGCCTCAGGAGCAACATGAAAAATGGGAGTTCTTGGATTGAACTCAGATCAAGATTTTCTGCATTGAGAGAGCTATGTTCCCAAAAGAGGTTAACATTTTGGCCAGGGTCAGAGAATAAAAGAGTACCCATAAGTGAGCTAAAAGTTCAAGGGTCGCAGAGACTGAAAAGGAAAATTTTGCAACTAGCATAAGATTTTTCTACTATACAGATAGGGTGCTAGGAGAGGAAATTGTGCAATCCATGCACTGAAGTTGAGACAGGAAGAATTCCCAGATTTTACACAGGCCTCTGTGCCTGGTAGTGGTCAGGACTGGAAAAATCAGGAAGACCAAAGACACTTAGGTTTTGGGGAAACCAGAAATAAGGATGGGGAGAAATATTGTGAACCTAAGGCACAATATTGGCTCATGGAAATAAAAGGTCAGGTACCAATATTCGTAACAGACAAATTCAGGTTTTGGGGAAACCAGAAATAAGGAGGGGGAGAAATATTGTGAACCTAAGGCACAATATTGGCTCATGGAAATAAAAGGTCAGGTACCAATATTCGTAACAGACAGGCCAAATTTTATGGTCAATGTGTGAATAGAGATTTGTTAGGACCAAGGGACACATATAGTTAGAAGGTATGGGCAGAATTAGTTTTTAATAATCATTTAAATACTAAAAGTTTTAGACTAAATGGTTAGCAGAGCTTAGTCTCGTTAAGCCCATTAACAATGTAATGCCAGAGACATGTCTTTTAACACAGTAAAAGATTTTTAGCATATAGAATTGCAGAAGGAAGAATAAACAAAAGTTTTTACTTTAGAACATGAATTTTATTGATGACACAAGAAAGCTCCATGGACACAAAGAATGAAATATTTATAATGTAAACATATTGCCACATTTCAAACGACACTACCGAGCTCCATGGCGCAATGGTTAGAGTCGCGGGCTACGAACCGAAAGGTCTCCGGTTCGATCCTGCGTCAGGACAAATTTGTTTCCGTAATTTTATGTTCGATTTCTTAAATAGTCAAGAAGACTTCTAAATTATGCAAATTTTCTATTGCATTAAAATATTTCCAGAAGGTTCTGTTACCTTATAAAAGCCTCTGTAAAAACTGCGAGCGGCAGTTGTTGTTTTGAGTACGAGCTAGGTAGCTTGGGCTTTAATAAATTGTTATTTCTTAAGCTTGACTCTTGATTGTGTTCCACCTGTACTTTCATCTACGTGACAATATTAATAAACTAACCCCATTATATTCAGCAATGGAACAAATTTAAAGCAACAAATGCTCTAGTGTAACATAATGCAAAGTTAATAGAAGAAAACAGCCACCCCTCAGCAGACTACAGACTATTTTATACACTCGCAGTAATTAATTATGCATGCAACATTTCTACATAATTGTTACAAAAATATGTGTCCAAACACAAATACAGAAAACATCGTTTACCAATACATAAAAATATCAGTTTCCAAAGACAATTACTTTGTGATAATGATGTTATTTCAGACCAACAACTTTATTAACTGTGGTAAATTCATGGATTGTTTACACAATTACCGAAAAAAAGAAATGTTAAACATTTGACTTGGGAAGTGATAAACTCAGCATGTCATTTTCAAAAACAATGATGCAAGATATTTTTATTTACTTTAAACTTAATTTAAGTGATAATGACCAACAAAGATCTTGACTGAAGTGGAAGTGTTTCTTTAGAAGAATTCTGAGTATTGTCACGACTGACAACAGAATGAAATTTAACTTACGTTCATGCAACAGGTTTAAGGAAAGATTTGAAGGTAATCCAAAATTTCATATGTTGATGCATCTGAAATGGCACTTAACTATCAGATAATTGATGCGATCTTATGAGAAGTTAGGCACATGACTGGGATGAAAGAGAAGGCAGGGATGTAGTTTTATATGCAACCCATAACTAAAAATCCAAGGCCATTAAAAGTAACACCTGATTTTATGGTAAATTCAATGATAAAAAATGAATGAATCGTGGTACCCAAAGGGAGTTTATTATAATATTAAAATTTAATATTATGGGCATCTATTATTTTTAAATGTAATCACATGGTCTGGGTAAGTGGAAAGATATCAGGGTTTGATGGCGTTATAATCATGAGGCTCATAACAAAGTTCAGACGAATTGACAGCTAACAGCAGAGAAAAGAAATCAGACTTGATGACGGGGTTTAAAAAAACTTAACTTTCTTTTTACTAAAAAAACAAAACAAAACATATGACCAACTCACAAGGAAAACACAAGTTCATATAGCAAGTTTATGTTGGAAGGCAATGATAAGCCTACTGGCCTACTCTTATAATATGAACGTGCAGTGAAAACGTGAAAAATCAACTTTTAAAGTCAACAATAACAATTTATTAACCAGAAAACAACAAACCAAACTTGGATTGTGCATCTAAATTCACCCTAATAATATTCATTAATTCAACAAAGGTTAATAAAAACAGTCTAAAAAATGCCTTAAGTAATAATATCACTGGTAATAATCCTGGATGTTAATAAATGAATGCATATTGACGGAACACCATCTAGACGGAGCCGCTACTTCAACTGAACTGAACTTCTACTAGGGAAAAATATGCTGGAAGGCAACCTGATAGGTATGTTGCAACCTTACAACCCCAACACCGGCATACATGTGCCGAGTTATATACTTCCTCGGTTGAAAAAATATGAATATTGTTGCCAAAACAATGGTTCCGAGGAAGAATAACTTAAACAGTGATGTCAGTTTAACCGGGGAAAATAAACTGAAAGGAATTGAAATGAGTCCCGGTTACACTTTACAATACACTGTTAGTAATCACATGGGATTACCAAACTATGCTCAGTGGAAAGGGAGAACATGTAATTACCTCATATTTAACATTATTATATTTTAATTAAAATTCAATCCTAATCTTATGATTCCTTAATTGTTTCTTTCACAGCATCCTGAAGTATCAAGAAATGGTTAAATTGGATAGTTTGTATTTTTTACAGAATTCATTTTATTATCTTTACCATATAGTTTTAAACCATATAAAACATAAGAAAACTTGACATAGTTAATATATATAAGTTGAGTCAATTTCTTTACAATTAAAATGTCATAAAATAGAAAGTAAACAGAAATAGTGATATCATTTTCAAATTAAATCTTATGATAAAAACTTTAAATATTAAAAAACAAATAACTTCAGAAATACTTCAGATTAAAGATAGATAGAAATTTGAAAACAGAATAAGTTTCGAAAATTTCTTTAACTTGTCAAGCTTGATATTAGAATTTTGTGTGGAGGGCAAATTGAATGTTTTTGTTTGGTTTTTATTGTGCTCAAACTTTTACTATCAGCAAATTTATAGTTTATATCATCAATATCCTTCCCTGCATGAAAGTCTCCTCTGAATACAGTAATAAATTTTCTACCACTACTTTTTAAATGTCTTTTTGCATAATTTGCATTGTACTGAGTCTTTTCAAGGGTCATTCACATAATTCAAAAGTTATCTTATGATTATACATATTTTACTTTTTACATTGTATGTATTGAATGAGTTATTTTCAAGTGATTTACTCTATAAGGATGAAATAAGGACTCTATAAGGATTAAATTTGACACTGTACAGGCAGATATTTTGAAGTTTGAGAATCCAATAATTTCATTAAATTTCTTACCGAAAAACATTTGTGTATATTGTTAAAAAAAATTTATTATTTTCTTTAAATGTGACACTGTGTTTTCATGGAAAATGTTAAGAGTTAGGTTAAAAGCTTATGCTTTTGGTTTATCTGAAAGCTAAAGAGAATATGAATATGAATAAATAATATAAAATTAAATTATGCTTGTAATAACATATTTTAATAGAATAGTTAATTAGTATATTTTATTATCATTAGCCATATACACGTGTATGTTCTAGTAAAATATATTGATGCTAAAGAATTTTACCTTTAACTTGGAAGAATATTTATTTTTATTTCTGGTAATTTTTTCTAAATAATAGCGTGAATCCTAAAGGTAAGTAATATAAATATATAAACAAATGTGGCTGTTTCACTGTGTCAGATGAAATAAATATATGGTATCAATGTTTCTGAATAGACAATGAAGGGCTAGATGTTTTTGAGGTTTTAGAATCTAGTAATTTAATCAAATTTCTTACCAAAAATAATCTGCATATATTGTTTAAAAATAGTTTAATATATTCATCAAATGAATACAGATACATGAAGAGAAAACAAATGCACACAACATACATGTATTTTTGTTTTTATGCATTTACAATTTGTAGAATATCTTAGGCTTATATTAGACATGTTTTAATCATCAAAGTAAAACTGATAGTAAGTTATATAAACACATGCATATATCCTCAACATTTCAAATACTTCCATTTATTTTTGACAATGTAGGAGAACATATTTTCAGGTTTGAGAATCGAATAATTTGATCAAATTTACTTCTTACTGAAATAATATCTGTACATTGTTAAAAAAATAATATATTATAGTTATCAAATGTGACATCCACATGTTTTTATGGAAAATTTCAAGAATTAGATGAAAAGTTTTTGGTTTATAAGAAATCTAAAAAGAATATGAATATGAATAAATAGAAATTTAAATTTTGCTTATAATAACAAATATTTGAAAAATAAACTGCTATAAAGAATATCAGTTCAGCTACTCTGAAATTTTTTAACAATAACAGGAAATCAAGTTAAACAAAAATATAACTTAATAAAAATATCAAACTGGGATTAAAAAATTGGGAAAAAGAAAATTGATAATTATAAATTGAAAAATTTCTAAATTTTAAAGAATTTTATTTTTTTATGCAGATGTTCAAAGTAGTAATAGGGGGATTTAAAGGTTGGCTACTAAAGATATTTAAATGTTCAGTAAAACTTATGAATTTATAGAATTAACCTTAATGTTTTAGCAGTTTTTCAGGATCTTAGTTACATGCAAATCTAGAAAAAATTATAAGCTTGTTTTAACATTAACACATTTTATGACCTATGCGACAATAAGCATCAAGTTATGTAGGTAATAACTTTAAAATTGTTTATGTCACTCACATGCGATTCAAACCAAATTTACTCCTCTATGAAACAAACGAATGCAAGGTAAGTAATTGTTTGTATTTTACTATGATAAAGGTTTTGAAAATTATTTTGTTATACAAATATTTTAATTACAGATATTTATATCTAATCATTTTTGACACTGATTTCTTGAACAGTGTTTTCAAGAAAGTTTCCAGTCGAAAGAAATTTACATTTGGCAAAATACTTATTTGTATTCTAATATTTTAATTTATTTTTATGATTAAGATTATTTAGCAAAAACTTTTGATGAAATTAAACGTTTCTTGAAAATAAGTATTTGTACCCTTACTGAGCAAGATATGTACTGCATTTGAAGTGTTGATATTTGAAAGGACTATTAATATCATAACTGTAAATGTTAGCTGTGTATTATTTGAGATTTTTGTCAAAACTTTTTTTAAGTAGTTAGTTATCTGCAGACATGAAAAATCACACCATTGACCTCTAAGCAAATGAAAAATTATGAAAGAAAGTGAAGAAGTAATTAAATTACCATTTACAACTTATGAGAAAGAATAAAAAAAAGTTAGATGCAATGAAACTCTAAAGAACTACATATAAAGCAATAAAATTTTCTCAATTACAACATACAAATAAAGTGTAAAAATACTTTTTTTTTTTTTTTTGCATATTTTTAAAAATTTGTTTAACGTGTAAAAGTAATTATTTTGTTATCTCTATGTATCTAATTCTGAATTCTTTATTAAGTTAATTGTTTATTATTTTTTATTTATCATGCATTTTTAAAAGTATTAAGTTAAACTATTTACCCTTTCCTTTTATTTTTTTGTGCAATAAAAACTTGAAGGTTTAACCCTAAGTAATTCTTATATTGATGTTCCTTAAAAACATTCTTTTCACAAAATATTATAGTAACTTTAATTTTTAATATATCTATTTGATTCAACACTTGATATGTATAATATTAAGCTAAAAAATTTTATAACCCTTATCTTGTACATACTTTGATAACAAAACCATGTTTATTGACTTATATTGACGAACCTCTGCAAATACTTAAATGGAATGAATAGTATCTAAGAATTTGATTGTAAATATTTTATATCAAAAGCTTACAAGAAAATATATAAATTATTTGCTTTATAATTTATTTTTGTTGTATTTTGAGATAAAAAAATTAATTTTTTTTTATGATTTAAAGAATTATTTAACATTTATGTTTATAAATAAGATAATATGCTACTTTTCAGTAATTGTTAAAACCCTCAATCACGTCTTGATATTATTGCATAAGAATAAATACTTTATTCACTAATGACTTGTGTATCAGATTTAAATTAATTCTGATTACTCCTAAGGATATCCTTTAATTCAACAGCCATTGGTTACATAACAGTGAAAGTACCAGGTGATCCAAAAATCAGGAGTAACTTTAAAAATGAATAATTCAAAAATGAATGAAGATACAAAGACACAGTTTACACCAAATGGTTGGAAAAGAAACTGGATTTTGTGTGGCAATAAAAAATAATAGTTTTATTTGTGACCAACAGATGGCGCTATAATGTTTTATTGCACCAAAAGATGATTTATAAATGAAAAAATGTTGAAAACTTAATTATAGTTAATTAGTACTACAGTAAATGCTCAATGTGCTGTCCATCATTCAGAAGTACAGCTGTGAGATGAGTCAAAACACCACTCACAGCATTTAGTAGTATTTCTTGCATTATGGCATCTTTCAGTGCTGCTAGTGATGCCAGTTGGTACACTTTTGACTTCAAGAATCTCCACAGCCAAAAGTTACAGGGTGTCAGATTGGGAGACCTTGGAAGCCATGTATGATTAAAGTAGCGACTGATAATGCAATCCTCCCCAAATGTTGAGTGTAGCAGGCATTGCACAGGCAGAGCAATATGAGGTAGTGCTCCATCTTGCATAAAGGTAACTGTTTGGAGTGCCTGTAGTTCAGGAATAATGTTGTTCTATAACAGTGTTACATACCACTAACCAGTCACAAAAACTGTTCTGAAACCCATCTGTGCAACTTTCTCGGAAAAAAAAAAGAACAAATACGAAATCAGCAGTGAAGCCACACCAGACTGTTACTTTAGGTTGCTGCAAGGGTACCTCAACAAATGCATGTCGATTTTTTGTGGTCTCCACTGGACAATTGTGAGTGTTAACAGCACCAGACAGTGTGAAATGCACTTTTGTACGACACTCCTGTTTTGCCTCGAAACTTCTCTAGCACTGCACTCCCCATATATAGCAACTGCTGACATTGATTGCCCTGTCTGCTCCATTATCGTAGCAACAGCAGCAGTTGTTGAGGGGCATCCACTTCTTTGATGCGACACCAAAGAACCTGTGGCTTCAAATTTTATCATTTTGTCCAATGCAGAAGATGTTATTGGTCCTTTGCAATCTTGCATACCCTTCTTGTAACAATATGCTCACAATTCTGCAGTGACATTTTGTTGTATATATTCTCTCTCTCTCTTACACACACACATACACACACACACACACACACACACACACACAAAAAGGTTTTCCCACCAGATGGCACAATAAGCAACATGCTAATTTCTGTGAAACCCTGTGATTGGTCCTCCTTGAGGATATAAGCTGCAAGACAGCAGTGGAGCAGGACTAGACCTTAGAAATCACAGTTGATTAGCGAACCTAACCAATCGCAGGACAGCTTACAAAAAAGGAACGGGTCAATCATAGGAAAGATTACAATGACAGCAGAGTCAAGACTAGTTTCCCCAAAGTTTGGCGTTCTTGTGGTTAAAACTGTATTAAGTTTCACGTGCTCGATTTTGAAGAAGTGCAAGATACTTGAAGAAGTGCAAGCTTGTTTCATAAAACTTATTTTGTAGAAAAGAGCATTTCTCAATCTTTCTATTACCTCATTTAAAAATTTATGAAAATTTGTTTCTAATATTTAAAATGTTTTTATTAAAGTAAATTAAAATAAGAGTCGATGTAAGTCAAATTCAAATGTTATTCAAACTGACAAAACTTACATTCTTTTAACAGATAATGAATATTAACTAAATTTTATTATATTTCAATACTCAATTTGATAAAAAAAAAGTCCTTACACAAGTCTCAATCAATAAACATGCTGATGAAAGGTCAAATATGTCAAAATAAAAATATCAAAACAACCAAGCCCTTTTAATCTATTTCATAAGCTAGAGAAAAGAAAAGAAAAAAAAAAAAAAGGGCTACATTTATTTGTAAAGGCTCACTTTAATCCAATAATTAAGTTGCTTATAAGAAGTTTTGAATCACCAAATACATAGAAAACTGAAGCCAAACTGTAAGCCATTCAAGGGTTACTAGGATGTCTTCATAACCAAAATGAATCTAATTGGTTAGGTCTGCTGATTAACTGTGATTTCTAAGGTCTAGTGTGGAGCAGGCAGTCAGCCTTGGGAACAGGAAGTTGACCCTTTGAACAGGCAGTTGGTCTTTTTGGAGCAGGTAGCCAGCTACAGTCATTTACCTTGTGTTTCCTGTATCTCTCAAGATACCTCCTTGGAATTACTGAAGATGGTTTTACTACAGTGGTTCGACTTTTTTTGTTCTTATGTTTATTTTAAGCTGCCTTTTTTTCACTTAAGTCAGTGAAACTGTTGTTTATTTGTACTTCAATACACATATGTTCAAGCTTTCAAATATAGTTTGTGTGCAAAGTGCAAGAAATAAATATTTGTTTTTTTTTTAAATCTCAGTAGTTTAATTAGTTTTTTTGCCAACTTTTTGCTCTTTTTTTTTTTTTACTACTGACCAACTCAATATGTCTTACAAAATGGTAGCAGAGTGTGAAGGAACTGTTTATCTATTGTGAAAAGCTTGTTAAAATGGTACAAACTGTTGGCCAATGTGGTTTTTCTTTCTCCAAATTGAATGGTAAAAACTAGAGGTATTGGAAATTCAATATTGAGATGTTACTCAAATATCAACACTTATATGGTTTTTTGGATGGATCAGAAGTAATGCCTGAAGGGGAAAAAGTTTCGGAACATGATAAGATAGAGTTTGATAGGAGGAAACAAGAGGCTTCATGGATAGTAGCAATGTGTATTGAAGTAGAACAACAAAATTTATTTATGAGAACTGATGATGTTCAAGAAATGTGGAAAATTTTAAAAGATACGTTTGAACCCACTTCTAGGGCTAGAATAGCTGCCCTTAGAACTGAATTTATAAATATAAGGTATCAACCATTAGAATCTATGGCTATTTATTTAGGTCGTCTAAAACAAGCTAAAGATAGATTAGAGGAAGCTGGTAAACGTGTTGAAAATGATGAATACAGGTACCAAATGCTAATGCATCTTCCCAGTAAATTTTCAAATATTGTGCAACAACTGTACCAGCTTGATGATTCTAAATATACCCCTGAAAATATTAAGAAAGCACTGCTGTCCAAAGATAAGTGTGAAGGGGAATTAAATGAAGTAGGAAATAGGTTTAGTCAAAGTGTTTTAGTGGCTAAAAAGAGTAGTGGTTCAGAACAGAGGTATAAGAAAAACAAAAAGAAGCAAATTCAATGTTTCAAGTGTGGTAAAATGGGTCATTGTTCTAGTCAATGTTATGAAGGTAAACTGCACATGAAATCCTTTAGTGTTAACTGTAATGAGAAACAGGAATGTCATGCTAAGAAGAGTAATCAGGTGGAATGGATAATTGATTCCGGGGCTTCTCACTACTTTATTTCTAGCAAACATTTAATTGAAAATTTCAAGGCAAGTGATATGACTGTAGGCTGTGTAGGAGATAATGAAGTTAAAGTCCAAGGTTATGGAGATATAAAATTAGACTTCCCATTTTGAGATAAGAGTGGTGTTACTCTGCCCCGGCCTAAGCCTTCCAGAACAACACATTTCGAGGTAAAAAAAAGACTATGTTACTTTGAAGGATGTGTATTGGGGCTCAAACTTAAAATGCAACTTAATTTCAGGAAGCCAAATAGATAAGCATGGTTTTTGGTTAAAAATTAAAGATGGCAAATGCTAGATCTTTACTCCCCAAAATGTATTAATGGCTGAAGCTTTTCTTAAGAATAATTTATATGTATGGAAAACAAATGTTTTGTTAAAAGATTCTTCTAAAGAAGCTTGTTCCATAGGCAAAAAGGTTCAAAAGTTAAACAAAGATAATATTACAATTTGGCATAAGCATTTTGCTCACCAACATGCTAACGATTTAAAAATGTCTGAAAAAAAAAATTGGTCTATGGACTGGACAGGTTAAAGGGTAATATTGAAAACTGTGATGTTTGTATTAAGTCAAAAATAATGCGAGCCCAGTTTCAAAGAATGGAAGTTAGAAGTTCAACAGAACCTTTACAACTAGTGCATATGGACCTTTGGAGCAGTGCATCCAGTCCTTCTTATGGAGGTTCACTCTACCCACTTACCATAGTAGATGATTATTCTAGGTGCACAAAAGTTTATCCTTTAAGAAAAAAATCTGAGTGTTTTTCATATTTTAAAGAGTATAAAATAGAAGTAGAAAATGCACTAAATAGAAAGATTAAAAATGTCCATACAGACAATAGTCTTGAGTTTTGTTTCCTAAATTTTGACAATTATTTAAGAAGTTTTGGTTTATGCATAGAAAGGACTAATGTTTATAGCCCAGAGATTAACTGCATAGCTGAAAGGCTTAATCAAAGGATTGCTGAAGGATACATGCATTGAGAATTCAGTCTGACTTAGCAAAAAGACTGTGGGCAGAACTAGCTCTTACTTTCATTTATCTTAAAAATAGATTTCTGCACAAGGCTTTAGGTAATGAAATTCCTTATAATTTGTGGTTTGGTTGTAAATGTTTAATTCGCCATTTAAGGGTCATAGGATGTCAAGCATACACCTACGTGGAAGCACATAAACGTGATAAACTGGACCCTAAAGCAAAAACCGGTATCTTAATAGGACATGCCACAAGAACTAAAGGCTACAGGATTTGGTATCCAGATGAAAGAAAAATCATAGACTAAAAATGTAAAATTCAATGATTTCGTTAATGAATACAATAGAAGGTTATCTGAACCTGAGACCGTAAATATTCCTTTAAGTGACAGTGAAGACTTTGAAAATGTACAACAGGAAACTTCCCCTGCTAATGAAAAAATCCATTGTAAAGATTTGAATTGGGTACAAGAAAATATTAGACAAAGTGGTAAAAGTCAGGGAAGAGTAGATGTTTATTATTTATCTATCAGAAACAACACAGTCCAGATTTAGAAGTTTAAATGACATAGAAAAATATTGCCTAAAAGAAAATATTACTTTTTACCTATCCTTGTTTAATTTTAGATCAACTCAGCAGAGTGTTCAGAAGGATGTGACAACAGATAAAAGGGATACATCTTCTGCAGACGAATTGAAAAATTGCCATCCTGTATTGATAGAACTGAAAACTTTTAAGGAAGCAATGTGCAAATGCTGAAGACTGGAAATTAGCCATAGCTGAGGAGTTACACATGCTTAAGGAGCAAAATGTATTCAAAATAGTATCCCGTCCTAAAACAAGACACTAGGATATTGTTGGATTTTTAAATTGAAAAAAGATTTTCAAGGAGAAGTGAAAAGGTTTCGTACTAGGATAGTAGCACAGGGTTTTAGACAAATTCCTGGAATTGATTACGTGAAAACCTATTCACCTGTCATTAATTATACTCTCTTTGTTCTTTTTATGTCTTTTTTAGGTATTGGAAGTACACACTGACATGCAGATATAAAAGGTACGTTTTTGTATGGTCCTCTCAAAGAGGAACTCTATATGGAAATACCTGAAGGTCATGAGTTTTTTTACTGAAAGTAATTCACAAATTATGTTGTTAACTAAAGCTCCTTATGGTCTTTGCCAAGCTGGCCATGAATGGTATTTAGAATTGAATAAATCTCTCTTAGAAAAGGGATTTGAAAAAATTGCAACAGGCAATTGTATTTATGTTTTAAATGGAGATACCATTATATTAGTTTATGTAGATGATATAATTTTTTCTGAAACTCAAAAGGGTGTGGAATTAACTTTGAAATTGTTAAAATCTAAATTTGACATAAAGGATTTAGAACCTCTAAGAACAGCTCTTGGCATAGAATTTGAGTTTACTGGAGGTAAATGGACTATGCACCAACATACATATATTCAGAAGTTAAAAGAAGAATTTAAGGAAATCCCTTTTCGAAAAAGTTTAATTCCCTTACCCAGCAGGGTTGTCATTCAAAAAGGTAATGTAGAATTTTCAATACAAAATGAGGTTCCTTACACAAACATGATTGGTAGTCTTTTGTTTTTAGCTACTAGAACCAGACCTGACACTTTATATTCAGTGAACTTATTGAGTCAGTATAAAAATAGTCCGACCATCACTCACTGGAAATTGCTTAATCAAGTTTTGAATTATATTTTTACTACTGAAGAATATTCGCTAAGTTTAGATTATAATGATGCATCAGATTTGTATGCATATACAGATGGATCGTGGGCTTCTGACAGATGATAGTAAGTCGTTTATAGGTTATATGTTTTGTTTTTAGAAAAATTCCAATTATATGGAGAAGTTCTAAACAGAAATGTATTAATTTGTCTATGATGGAGGCAGAATATATAGCAATGTCTGAAACACTTAAAGAACTGCTGTGGTATCAGAACATTTTAAAAGAAGTTAATGTGTTAAATATATATTTTTAAAACACCCATTTTATATTCTGATTCACAGAGTGCAATATATTATGAAAAAAATCCAGTAGAAACCATTCACACAAAACATATAGATATAAGATATCATTTTGTTAAGGTTTAAATTGGAAAAAGTCCCTGGTAAAGAAAATATAGCAGGTATGTTGATCAAAAGTTTGTCTGCTGAGAAAATTTGTTTTTATAATTCTTGTATTTTTAAACAGGTGTGAGAAAGGGGGCATTATGTTATATATATTCTCACACAAGTTAAAAAAAAAAAAAAAAGGAACAACATACTAATTTCTGTGAAGCCCTATCATTGGTCCTCCTTGAGGATATAAGCTCCAAGACAGCAGTGGAACAGGAAGTTGACCCTTGGAACAGGCCATTGGCCTTTTTGGAGTAGGCAGCCAGCTACAGCCATTTACTTTGTGTTTCCTGCGTCTCTCAAGATACCTCCTTGGAATTACTGAAGATGGTTTTACTACAGTGGTACGGCTTTTTTTTGTTCTTATGTTTATTTTAAGCCTGCCTTTTTTCACTTAAATCAGTGAAACTGTTGTTTATTTGTACTTCAATACACATATGAAGTTTTAAAAATTACTTTGTGTGGACAGTTCAAGAAATAAATATTTGTTTTTTTTTATCTCAGTAGTTTAATTAGTATTTTTGCCAACCTCTTGCTCTTTTTTTTTTTACTACTGACCAACTCTTAGGTCTTACGATTTTCCGATTTCTTATATTACAGTTTAACTAAGGGGAATTTCTCAACTATGAACAGCATTTTGATGCATACAACCTATGACTGCCATTACCTGCAGCAGTTGCTCCTTTTTATATTGTTTGTTGCTTTACATAATCCTACATCAGAAATCCGACCGCACCATCTCTTGGTCGTTAACAGAACTATTTTTGTTTCGTTGCCACACAAAACTTGGTTTCTTTTCTATCCATTTGGTACAAAGCGTATTTTTTAATCTTTATTCATGTTCGAATAATTCATTTTTAAAGTTCATCCTGACTTTTGGATCACCCGGTATTTCACTTTTATATATTATAATATAAATGTTATAAATTTTTCTTTATAACAAAACTGTTATAGTTCTACAAAAAATGTATTTAAACTTTAGAAAGGTTGGAATTTACAACTGATTTTGCAATTTTGTTTAATTTCTGATGCTTAAGATTCTTGGAATGAAAAGATGTTGTTTACAAAAGTAATTGTTTCTCAGTAACTAATGTTACAATTGTGAAAATTTTTATGCAATACTTTAGATTGTAAAATTACAAAAACAAAAATATCAGTAGTATAAATCTATGTTGACTAAATAATTAACAATAAAAACTTTGAAATTTTATATAACTCTTAGTATTTAAGTAAAATTATGTTACAAATCTTAACAATTTATCAACTTAATATTTTTATAGTTCTTTCCTATATATCCTTACTTATTTATTTTTTCATCTTTTTTATTAATATATATATATATATATATATATATATATATATATATATATATACATTTGTTATAAAAGACAGTTTGTTCTTTTAGTTAAAATATATAACCAATGAATGGTTAGTAATCTGCTCTTTGGTATAGTAGGTTTCAATCATGCTGATTGTATGGATATTTAACAGAGCCATTCAAAATTCACTTTAAGCAGTAGTTTCCATACTTGTGAGATGAACCTGTAATGTAATCCAGGTAGTATTGAGTAGTAATTTTACTCTTAAGTCTTTATTCATAAAAATATTCCTTTTAGCTTCTCTTTAAATGGGAAAAAATCCCTCTTTTAATTTTATATTAGGTTGCTTTACATAATATTTTATCTATGTATCTAAAAACAAACTTTAAGCACTTATATGCACATTAGGTTCCTTGATTTTAGTAGTATCATGCCTCAAGAATTCTATAAATAATAATACTAGGTAAACTTTAGTTAAAATATTTAATTTAATATCAAAGTATAACTAGCAATTTTAAAAATAAGCTAAAATCATTATTTAGACATGTCTAAGATTTCAAATGGATCAGATAAAAAAACATATGTATACATCTTACATATTTATGAGTATATTTATGTATAATACTATTTTTAGATGTTTTTGAAGTTTGGATAAAGTTTGGATCATGGCAGAGATGACCACCAACAGCTACCAAAAACAATCCAGAAGGTAGTGCTCTTATATCTCACTAAGTTACTACATACAATTAAATGAATTTTTTAATAAGTACAAATAGTGATAGAAATGAACTATTCAATTTTGTCTAAAGTTTCTTTTTTTTATTTGCAAGTTTTAATAATGTAAAAGATTCTGTGACACTGCATATTTTACTTTATATATCAAAAGTGAATAATTTGGGGGTATTTTAAAGGTATAAATAGATTTTTTTTTATATTAAACACATTATTTTTTAAACCACAAATTATTGGAATAGGTAATATTAGTGGTACTTGATTTGCAAATCTTTTAATGTGTTTCATTTATTACATAACTTTGTTCAAATTATTGCATTTCTAAAACTATATATATGTATTAAAATTATATTTCATGGCAATTTTTTTTAAAAAACAGATTCATACCCTATATAATTGTTTCAAAATATATTTGCTGAGTGACCATATATGAATAAAATTGGGGTCAGAAAAATTAAGGTTATAGTGGATACAGTCTGGTGAGGTAATGTGTGGTCATGTATAAATTTAAAAATACTATTTTGCACATTAAGGATGATTTTAATTTTTCTGTTGAAATATATTTTAGGATGAATATAAATTATTTCTAGTTAGGTTTCAGGATCTTGCAAAACTTAAAAGCTAATTCTTTGTTTTTGCTCATTGCATTGTTGCTATTAGCATGTGCTCTTCAAAAGCTTTCTTCTGTATACCTCTTTATAACTATACAAAACCCTGTATTATTGAAGATTAGTAAACTCCAGAAGATTAAAACAATATAAAAAAATTGAATAAATTTATAATTTCTATTTTTATATTTTTTGTTTATGCATTAAATTTTATATGTTTCATTTATCATTTATGGTAGAATAAAATGACTGTATGGTTAAATGCTGTAGTTACTATCATTTCTTTCTTTTATTAATTAAAAATAAAATTTTCTTACAGTACACTTTATTATAAAACAAGTATAAAATAGTAATTTGTTATTGAGCAAATTTGACATGTTTTAATATTTAGGAACTAAGTTTTATATTATTTTGTAAATATATTTTAATGAAGAAGGCTAAATTGTATCAGCCACAACAAATAAAATTTGCATTTAAATTTAAGGCTTATTTAACTACTATAATCAGTCAAGTAAATAGAGAACATTCAGTAAAAAAAGTAAAAGGAAAAATTAAGTTGTGAAACTAGCAGATATTAAAAAAAATAAAGCAGGTTTTTGGGTGAGAGGGAACGATTTAATATCATTCTAAATGTTAATTTACAAAATACATTAGCCAATAAATGGATACTACTGAGTTTTATGAAGCATTCTGACTAATTTGAAATTTCGAAACTGTCATATTTTTCCTGACACTAATGGCAAAATGGTGATACAATACAAACATAATAAAATGTAATATTATTAAAACATTTTTTAATAATTGAAAAATGTTATATTTTTAGTAAATGTAGTTGAAATGTATGCAATATGTATAAAATGGTTTCTAGTTTGATTAATTTAATAGTTTTATTTTAACATGGTTTCCAAAAGAAGCCTGATTTTACCATTATTTTACCCCACTTGATCCTGCTTCCTAAAAGTTGGTTGGTTGAGGCTTAATGGCACTGAATCCACTAACTTTTTAAGACCTCTTTTAAGGCTCTCCCTGTGTGTGTGTGTGTGTGTGTGTGTGTGTGTGTGTGTGTATTCAGCAATACAAACTAAAAAAATTTGAACAGATCTGTAGTAAGAGTTAAAATATAAGTAATAATGTGTGATTTTGATACTCTATCTCTGTAAGGTAGTATAACTGGCAAATGAAAAGAATATAAAAATTTTAAATTATCAGATATTATCAATAAACTGACAAAACTGCTGTTTTAGGATGCATTTTTTTTTTGAAAAAAAATTTAATAGAATATTCATTATGAAAAATTTCATCTGACTAAAATTATAATTTAGAGATGAAAAAAATAATTTCCTTTACTGCATTTTTTTTTTTATGTGCAAATTAATATTTTTGTAGTGCTTATAATATTTTGAAATTGCATATTTTACTTAGCAATTCAAGTCTTATAAAGTGAATAAATAATGTGCTTTAAAGGTACAAATAGAGCTTTTCTTTATATGGAAAAAGCATAATTTTTTAAAGGGGTTAATCACTGAAAAAGTAATGTTGATAAATATAGTGGCATGCCTATTTCCATAACTTATTTTAAAAATTTGCCTTCAGAATTAATTATAATAGTCAAATTGCTCTTCTGCTTCTGCATATTAAAACATTAATGGGGGGAGGGAGGATATTTTGGAGCTTTTGGTTTATTACATACTTCTGTTGAAATTATTATATTTTCCAAATTAAGTTTAAATACTGAAATAATATTGTATTGGGAAAAATATTTTCTTTAAAATAAAGACATACCCTTTTTTAACCTTAATTTTAAATACGATATATGCTCAGTGACAGATATATGGCTAAAATTGCAATCACAAAAATAAAGTGAGGAAACTTCAGCAGGGGCTACTTAAAATATTTATGGCACTGAATTTACTAACTTCTAAGACAGTTCTGGTATGTCTTATGTATATCTGTATATGTATATATATATATATATATATATATATATATATATATATATATATATATATATATATATACATATATATGTATGTGTGTGTGTTTGTTCATATGCAAATCTCTATTTGCACATGAACACAAGTGCACAAACACTACATTTGTGCAGAAAACGTACAAATATGTATGTATATGATTATTTTTTCTCTTATTTTAGAAGTGACAAACCAGCAAGGCTTGGTAATGAAAGGAGACAAAAAGAAGTAATAAAAATTGACTTCATCATGCAAAAGACAGACTTCAACATAGAAGAATGAAAAACTAAAAAATTTTAAATAATAAATTTAATTTTTTTAAAATTTTTGTGCTAATAATATACATGGGGAACCTTACGTTTTTGTAACTTAACAAATTTTGAGTAGTTATACAGCTAGTCAAAAATCATTAACATCTCATAGTAATCTTAAATACATAGAATAATGTTTATAGACTAGAAAACATGTTAATTTATGTTGAACAAAATAAAAA
The DNA here is from genome assembly GCA_032207245.1 of Pardosa pseudoannulata. NCBI lineage: Eukaryota > Metazoa > Arthropoda > Arachnida > Araneae > Lycosidae > Pardosa > Pardosa pseudoannulata. Next base: position 161,257,288 of record CM063502.1, read on the forward strand.
TAATTTTGATTGTACTAATGATAACTTCTCAACTAAGTTTATTCAGGTATTATTTCTGAAACATCTACATTATCTATTAATTCCTGCGGAAATATAAAATACATATAATTTGAAGATATTGTATACAAAATCAATAATTCAAGTTATATTCTCAATTTTCTATACACAATCAGTAAAGAGCTGCCTTTTAGAATCAGAGTCCAAATTCTGCTGCTGATGTGGATGTTTGAGCTTTAAACAGTAGGTTTCTGTCTAATTTGGTTTAAAAAAATAACTTTAGTGTTGTTCTAAACAAATCCATAGGTGCCAACTTCCAAAAGGGGAAAAAAAAGCGTTTTTTAGCATATAGATAAAAGTATAAATCTTAAATACATTAATCTAGTATTCACAAATGTTTTAAAAGTAAGAAAAATCTGTAGCTTATTGAAATAACATGTTTTTAGTGTGTATATAAAACATAATTAAAAAGTGAAAAATGACAATACTGTTTCTCCAATATATAAAACAAACATATTAGTTTTAGCATTTACAAATGCTGTTGTACAAGATTTTGCTTTTCTTAAAAACTGTCAAACTCATTTTCAAAACATTTTAAACTTTTACTGCATTTTACAATTAATAACTGTTCTAATGTTTCATTAGACAGAGATTGCCTAAAATCAGTTCTGATTTTTTTTATTTGGCTGAATACTCACTTATTCACATTTTACTTCTTGCTGGAATACATAACTATCAATAGAGGGAAGAACAAAGCAAGAATGGGATTTGTAGGGAAATTTTAGGGATTTTAGAATATTTTGCTGAAAATTAGAAGAATAAGTTTTGGAACACACTAAAAAATTGGAAAACTTCTAAGTATATGAAAACATTGGCACCTATGCAAATCTACAGATAAGGAATTTTCTTACAAGGTTAGGTTTTTGCTCACTTTCTAACAATTTTCTAGTTTAATTTCAGTTAAGAACATAAATAGATAAATATTACTTACAATTTTTCCTACTGTTTGTGAATAGGGCATCATGGAAAATTTCTTCTGATTCTTTTGATACTGGCAAAAATGCTTTGTCCAAGTTGTTGTCAGATGCTCTATAATAAAATTAAGAGCAATTAAAAACATAACATTTTCTAAATTAAAAAATAGATAACAGAGAATATACTTACTTTTTTCCATTAAATATAAATAACCCTGCCTTGTATACATCTTATTCAGCGTACCTGGATCTTGAGCTTTCTAAAAAATTATACAAACACACAGAAGTTGTATACTGATTCATTTTTTAACAGGAAAAATAATCTGAATTAAAATAAATTTTAAGATTCCCCTAACCTCTAATAAAACCAAACATCAGAACACATAAGATAGTAATTCTATTTAAATTCAAAATTTTTCAAGGTTTCAGCATGACAAATTTCATGGTTTTGAACTTTCCCAGAAAGAATCATATGTTATTTTGATATACCTATTTATAATTTAAAAAAAAAAACCTACTTCTAAAGTTTTCTGTTTCAGTTGTTCTGCTTCATTGTAGGTTGCTTCAAAATTTTCTCTAGTCTAATAAAAGTTGAATAAAACAGAATATAAAACTTAAGATAAAAATAAATCACTGTTCAAATGAGAAATTTTATAGATTTGTTGTTTACTAGTTGTAACAGTAAAAAAATGCATGTAAAAACGATTTAATTTCAACAATGCTTGATTAAGATAAGAATACAATCATAAAATCTTATACATCACATTTATTTTCAACTCTCATAAACCTATTCAAGTTTGGTTTTTCAAATCTAAAGAGAATAATAAGTGTTGCCAATGACAAGTTTTACAAAAATTTATAAAATAACACCTACAATTACTGAATCACAATTAATTATTTACATTAAAATGAATTATGTTCAAATCATGATTTAAATGAATTACTTTTAAATTAAATATACCATTACAAATTCACTTTTTTCAAATAATTCAGATACACAGCAATGGGAATTGCAAATATAAAGCCTGATAAATAGTTTGCTGGGAATCCTGTTTGGCCTAAATACATTATGTTATGACTCATTTATTATATACACTGAACTTTGAACTTGTACTTTATTATTATATACACTGAAATATCATATGCTAGATTAATGTTAATTTTACATTTCTCAAAGAAAGAAACAATTAAGGAAATTGAACTATTAAAAACTTCTGAAATTGTATTACACAATATTCTACACATTCTATAATATAATTAAATACATTTTTTTTTGTGTTTATATATTGACTTCCATTATTATACAATCTATATCAGACATGAAAATTTTTCTTAGTAATCAAATAAAATAATTACTTTTAAAAGTGATTTTTTTCCAAATATAACCATATAATTTATAGAATAAACAAAACACACGCATGTATATAATATATTAAAAAATTTACCTAATAATTAACTGAATTATTTACTTCAACTTTAATTCAATAATTTGATAAAAAGAGCACAATTACTTTCGTTCCTCAGGAATAAAATCATCAACTTGCAATTCTTTCCATACTTCAATGCAGTTTTCATGAGACCTCCCAGACATTCAATCTTGTTAAGGACAATTTTTTACTGACCATTTAGCATTCTTAATACCCCAAAATGCTAAACATAATTTCACATGGGAATTGGAGCACCTTCCTCTGGGATGACAAAATCTACTTGACTTTGGTGCTGTGCAATAAATGTCATGAGAAATTATTTAGGCTCAGCATTTTGGGATGCTAATAAACCACATTGAAACAATTAGATGTTAATGATCTTAATAATTCCCGAGAAATGGACGCAATAGCATTATTTGAATCGAGGATCTTTTCATCACAAATTAGGAAAAGAAATTTGTTAGGATAAATTTTTAAATGCACTATTATATGCATATAATTTAATTTATGCACCTAGTATTCTTACATGTCTTTACTTTTAAGAATACATTTAGAGCAAATTAAATTTTAGATAAATCTCCCATGGGCAACACAATAAAATACAATAAGTAAGCTAATTTTGGTACCTTTAATATACACATTTATAAGTACTTTGAAACCAATAGCTGAAACTATTGATTTTGTAGAACTACTATTCCCTTAATAAATGGAAAAATTAGAAGAAGCATCAACTTTAAACAATAAAAATGTGTTATTAGTATGCAAAGAAATATAAATTAATTTATATTTCACTCGATTTACTAAGTCAATTTCAAATCTGAAACTGAATGAAAAAAAAATAAATGCCTTAAATTTATTGAAATAATAAATAAAATTTTAAAAATATAAAATAAATAAATATAAAGCTCAGTTTTTAAAGCAATTACATTAAACCTTTTTTTTTTTGGAGGGGGGGGGAAGGGAAGGGCTTGAACCATTTCATAAACATTACCAAAATGGTTTATCTCACTGTATTTGGGTATAAAATTGTTCAATAAGAAATTATTTGAGAAATGCTATAGCCCATTTTTTAACCCTCTTATCCTTGATAAAATGTTCTAATATATTTCAGAAGTATATGAATTTTCATCTTCAGTATAAAATAATTTTAAATACTTGTTATTTATGATTTAAAATTTCTCTAATTTCATATTAATTACGGAAAATAAATAAAAATATAAAATTGTCAAATATATATATATATATGTAATGATATTTTTATCACTTTTGGTTTAAGATTCTATTTTCTTGGTAATTCTATTCAAGAAACCTTAGCAAATATTCTCGATTGCTTGCTAATAGAAATCATTCTGGTTCCATATCTAAAAATAGAGTTCTAACGCGTGGGTTACATCGCCCACGTGACTTGAAGTAGTAGTTGATTGGTACGTACAAAGGACTAAGCAGATGTTCAGAATTTTAAAACAGGATTTTGTCATAAAATGTTTTGATAGAGTTCCATTATAGTTTTGGCAAACTGATTTAGTATCTTCTGTTCTAGGAGTTTTGATATTTCGATGAATAAACAACATTAGATTGATTTTTCCAGTGTCTTATTTCATTGTCATTCTTGTTGCAAAGTTCCACAACTGCAGGGTGGCAATAATCGCCCAGAACTCTATTTCGAGATGATGTCAAGAGCCTTATTTCACACACACACACATATATATATATTTGCATGGATAGGACTGGAATAAGGACATTGAAATGGAAGGAACATAAAGCCCTTATTTAATATTCAACACTTAGAACTGACTGACAAATTGAGTTACTTTTTTATATCTCAGTGAAATATTCTGTAAAATTATAATAAAATTAACTAAAGAAGAATTCGAAATAAATTAAAATTGCTTGTGCAGGTTTCTTCTTATTTTATGTCTGGTGACTTTGCTACAGTGTACTTATAGGAAAAGGCTTTAAGAAATATATACACATTAGTTAAAAATGTATGTAATAAAAAAAAACAAAAGAAATTTAATGTTAATCAAATCAATGAATTTAAAATAAAAATTCAACAACCTTGGATATAGAGACCAAAGTAACAGATTATATTGAAATTTACTGGGCATACATTAGCTGTATAAAAATACCTATTTAATATTCACAGTTTGGAGAAATACTTATCACTTTCCCTAATATGGAATCAGTTTCAATTCTAAAGCATAAATTCACTCTTTCTCTCTCATATCACTTACCCTTTGAAGTCGCCTTTGGAGATCTGTAATGAACGTTTTAAATTCATTGGCAACCTCATAACCTGTCAACAAAAAAGAATACACTCAATATCCTTTAGGCAGAATCAATTATTTTTAAAATGTCAATTAATTAAAACATTTCATTTTACCTTGATGATAAAAGGTCATCATGCCACACATGAAGCTTAGAATCTAAAATTACAAATAAAAATTACAAATAAAACATTCTCAAGAAGAGGTAATTTATAAAGATTGATCTAATAAACAGATAACCCTTAGTGGCGAGTTTATATAACTTAGCTAAGTATATTAACAAAACTATGCATATGCTTTACAGAAAATTAATTCAAGAGAAAATAGGAAGAACTTGATATTATGTTGAAATTGTACTTTTTTCTCCAATTCCCTATCAGAAAAATTTACATTGAATTCAAATATAAAGTGAAAAATATAAAATCTACAACTCACTGTTTCTACGAATTCAAATTTCTTCTTTTCTTGAATATTTGTTAGCAATGATGCATACTCCAATGATGCTAAATAGAAATGTCTTTGTTCCATTTCAAGAGATGCATCCGCCTGGAACATTTTAATATACTTGATACTTTTCATGACTTAAAGAAAGAAGCATGAAACACAGTAGTAGATATTTTACTGAATATAACTAATACTATAAAGGTGCAACTAGTAGATATTAACTATTAACATTCTCCCACAGGTAATGCAGTATCATTTGGACATATGACATATTTTCAAATCTCATAATTCAAATTATCATGTCTCATTTATTCTAGTTTTCTTTTGGATTTATAGATGATATTGCTGATTTGTAGAAGATATATACTTAATTTTGGGGCCAGCAAATAACTGGTTACACCTATTTGGCCTATAAATACAATTTTCTTATGCTTTTAGGGTGAAAAAGATATTTTAGGGGCCAGATTTCTTTTTATAAATTTTGAGTTGCTCATTGGTTAATATACATCCTATTAGGGTAATTCCATACCAAATCAACACAAGGTTTCTACCTGACCCCCTCCAATTTTGATTAAATTTGGTATAGTAAGTGACTTCATGGTAATAAAGAAAATCCCCAAATTTTATGTTCAAATAAAAATTGGTTTGGGAGTTATAAGGCTTTAAAGTTGCCAGATTTGTCTAAAAAATACACTATCGGCATACCTTTAAATTACACTTGCTACTCACCTAATTAAGCTAGAGATATGTGCAAGGTGTTATTTTAAAGCTTTTTTAATGGGCTTTCATATGATATACAACATATGATGACTTGAAAATTTTTTTAAAAATTTAAATTTAAATTTAAAATTTAAATTTCTCAAAAAGCCAAGTTTTTAAAATTTTGAAAAAAATCTCAAAAATTGCTCATATTATTGTTAATTAATCCTCAAAGTTTCATGTTGGGATCATAATGGGATCACAAGCTATAAAAGTTTTTTGTTTGATATATTTACTATTGCAATAACGAAAATGAGAACATGCATTCATTACTTTTAATCTAACTCATCTGTATAGGATGGCATTAATGTTTAAACACTACCTTATCGACATATACTCTAGTAAATAGTACATTTAACATTTGTGAAGATTTTAGAATGAAGTGAAATTATTAAAGTGCATTACTTTTGATGGATGGTGCTACTTATTTAGTTGAAACTGGTAGAAAGCTTAATGTGTTTTGAGAATTTCTACTTCAGAAAGAATATACATTGGTCCTGTTGGAGTTAAAGGATCCACCTTACACATAATATCGGAAATTGAAATCCATAGTACATCTGGCTTATATAGATATAAAAAAAGATGATGATGGTCCAGTTGAGTGAAGGAATGTCACTTTTACCTCTTCAGAGTTTTTCTCTTCTTTCTCTTAACATAAATGTAAGCCACCAATTGCAATTATAAACAGCAGTAATATAGCCATTTTTATCAGAAAATAGAAGCTTTTATTGTGATGCTATAGCAGTTTTCATCAATAAATCTTGTGAAAAGGAAAATGTCTTCTCAAAGACTTTTGTTTTTGATTCTGTGGGTATAAAAGCATATTTCTGAGTCCCAGGAATTTCAAAAACATTTTTAAATTGGTCATCTAGAAATATACCTGTAGAAACATGTTCTTCTTGGGTTGAAAAACAAAATGTATTGTGATGTTTTCCTGTGCCCAGTTAAAAAGTTGTTGTGGTGTAAGTATTTGATTTTTATATGGTTGTTGTAGGCTTGCTCAAGCCGCTAACTCTTGAGTGTACCTCCTACCCCATCACAAGGTCCTTTACCATGAGCTGTTGTCCAAAAATGCCATTCTGCCTCAATGCCAAAATCTTCCTTATGTAAGCATAAATTGGCAAAGTTTTTCTTATTTATATATTGTGCAGATGACCCATCTGAGAAATAAAATATTTTCCTTGCACTTTTTTTTAAAATTCTGTCTTGAAAACAGTAAACTGCTACTGTATTGGGCTCCAAACAGTCTTATATTACAATGTATGTAAAGTGGTAAATTCCAAACTTCCCTTTGTAATATACAACAAATGGGTGAGTTGTAGATTGAACATTAGTCCAGTGGCAGCTCTGGGTCTCATCCTGTATAACAAATGAGTAATTTTCAGCAAAATCAAGAACTACAAACTCTGAATCTTTTAAATTTCCTTTGATATTGTTTATAAATGAATTTTGTTGTTTCACCACAAAGTAATGATAAACTAATACAGACATTTTCTCACAAAATAAGTCAATAAATTCTGATGCTGACTTTTGTATTGTTTCTAAAGAGCTCCTATCAACAGAAATCCACTGATTGAAAATGATCTTTTCCACCATATTTTCATTGAATGTTTCACCAAGTATGGTTTTTAATTATGTAGTCCCAGAACATGATGTACACTCTCCCATGTGGCAGCTGACTGATGCTGGATTACAAATCATCATAGCAAGGCAGTCCTTGTATGTGTGAATTTTTCCATGTGTTAATGGAAGCTAATTTGGTATTTTAAAGCTTGTGATCCCATTATAATCCCAATGTACTATGTCACAATGTATGAAGCCAGATGTACTATGAATTTCAATTTCAGATGTTATGTGTAAGGTGAATCCTTTAACTCTAACAGGATCAATGTATATTCTTTCTGAAGTAGAAATTCTCAAAACACATACAGCTTTCTATCAGTTTCAACTAAATAAGTAGCACCATCCATCAAAAGTAATGCACTTTAATGATATTTCTTCATTCTAAAATCTTCACAAATGTTAAATGTACTATTTACTAGAGTATATGTCGATAAGGTAGTGTGTAAACATTAATACCATCCTATACAGATGAGTTAGATTAAAAGTAATGAATGCATGTTCTCATTTTCGTTATTGAAATAGTAAATATATCAAAGAAAAAACTTTTGTAGCTTGTGATCCCATTATGATCCCAACATGAAACTTTGAGGATTAATTAACAATAATATGAGCAATTTTTGAGATTTTTTTCAAAATTTTAAAAACTTGGCTTTTTGAGAAATTTAAATTTTAAATTTTAATTTAAATTTTTTTAAAAATTTTCAAGTCATCATGTGTTGTATATCATATGAAAGCCCATTAAAAAAGGTTTAAAATAACACCTTGCACATATCTCTAGCTTAATTAGGTGAGTAGCAAGTGTAATTTAAAGGTATGCCGATAGTGTATTTTTTAGACAAATCTGGCAACTTTAAAGCCTTATAACTCCCAAACCAATCATTATTTGAACATAAGATTTGGGGATTTTCTTTATTACCATGAAGTCGCTTACTGTACCAAATTTAATCAAAATTGGAGGGGGTCAGGTAGAATTTGTTCTAAAATTGTGTCGATTTCACATGGAATAACCCATTAATATTAATCACACAAATAGTGACATGCATTAATATTTATATCTATTACTATAATAGCAGTTCATTAACAAATAATTTGACCCAATTTATATGTGGAAAATCTTTTATTTACCACTTTCACACAGCTTAAAAATGAATAAATTTTTTTTAAATATACCTCCAAAAGGTGATTTTCACTTTTCTTTGTGGATAAATTCAAATGTCGTTCAAGTGACTGACAAAATCTGGCAGTTTCTTTTTCAAATTTTTTCTTTCCTTCCTGTTAAGTAAAAAGCATTATATAATCTTATGATTAGCAGCTTATTAAAACTGTACAAACAAATACTTTGTCAATATTAAATAATGTTTAGCAAACGTTTATTAAACACATAAGAAAACAATTATTCAGTCACTGATCTTATCAATAAGGAAGCAAAATTCATTCATAGATAATTCAACAAACTATCTATGAATTTCTAAGCATTCATGATGATTCCATTTGATTGAAACATGAGATATTTATACTGTCCAAATTATTTTAACATTTGAAAATTAAAATTACAGGCATTCTTTTTAAGAATAATCTACTTCAATTTAAGATATTTTAAATGCATAAGTATTTAAAAATTACACATTCAACAAAAATATTTGCTATCTGGCTCATCAGAGCTCTTCAAACCAAATAAAGCTCACATATACAGTTGGCTAAAAACAGCATTTGACTGCATATTAGTCCTAAATGGCTAGAGTTTTCCAAACTTTTTGCACAATATTTTTTAAAATAAGAGCAGAATCAATAATGCCAACATTTATTCCATGTTACAGTTGTTGAAATAATCAGAAACATGATTTTTCTTTTCTATTGATTTCAATATAAAAATAAAGTCCAAATAAATTGCATCATCTACATCCAAAAAAATTTAAAGTACTAATATAATTTAAAGTACATCTAATATTATGTTCCCATTGCTCTGATGCATTTACCAAACATGGTTTGGATTGCTATGATCTACTTTTTCGCTACATAGGGCTTAAGATCAGGACTTAGTAGTCAATGATTATTCTGAAGAGCTACATACATTCATGCCAGCAGAAGGATTCAAATTGTTGAACTCCATTATACCCTAGTCATTATACAGCTAACACTGAACATAGATATTCATTTTCAGTTATTATCAGAATAGAAGAAAGTAGAGAAAAGTCAAACACTAATCAAGCATTTCATATGCACTATAGGTAATGGAAAAGTTATGAAAGCACTCAACATTATGTGCAATGTTGAGTGTGGAAAAATATTATAATTATAATTTCACACATACCAATCCCAAAAAGTCTAAATGCAATAATTTATCATGTATATTAATTAATATAATGACCTTATACCATACTAAAAAAAATGTATTAAAGAAAACAAAATTATATGGTAATAAATTTTTATATATGGTTAAATTTGCACCATATCTGAGAAAATCAGTGTGACCCTAAAACATTAGTTTTTAAAAAATTAATGAAAAATTATTTAAGACAATATTACCTATTTGAAATTTATTTTGTTTTTTTGTGCTACCTTTACTGCTGAAGAGTTTACTTTATTTAAAAAATTACAATCACATGTTTATACAAAACATGGTCTGCATTGCTTTGATTTACAAATCAACAAGTTTTCAAGTGTTTCATTTGTTATTGATGAATAGAAACATGGTTATTTTTGTAAGAGCTAAAAATCCATTCCCACTCTGCATTACTATTTGGAATTTTTAGAACTAATAACACAAAATCTGAGAATTTTATTCATTTTTAAAATATCATCATTGTTCCTTATTTGCTCAATCAAACGTCACTGGGTATTGAACACTATCTTCTTTAAGAATTGTACTAGGGATTTCTTGATACAGATTGCAAAGTACTGATAGCAGTTTGATCACATCAGTGCTATAAGCCCAAATCTGGCAAGGTCAAAGAAATTTCATTCTGTTATCACAAAATATAGCGATTAATGATTTCCACATCAAAAACCTGGCAATTTGTACAACTGCCCCAGAAATGCAGAAAATAGTCAAAACTTTGGTATTGCCCAGTTGAATCCAAAGAGTTAGCAGGTCTTAGTCTTTTTTTTTTCATCATAAATCAGTTCATAAACTGATTTAAGAGCACAACATATGAGAAATTCCTAATTCCACTAACAATACAGCAAAGGTAAATCAAGGTTGTAGACAGAAATAATTATTAGAAAGCTGATTTTTTCTGAAATATGTTCTTTACATTCATTATTTTAGACATCTACAATAGAGGGGGAAAAAAAACCCTGATATATACCTTAAGTTTTGTCAATCTGGATTTTACCATAATCTACCATAACTCTATAATGAACAATCATAGCTTTTGGTGTCAAACATTTCTGTTTTTTAAGAAACAATAAAAAGTTTAAAATAGATTTTTATTAAAATAAAACGAGTTTTAAACATATAAAAAATGCATTATAGTAAATTATTTAGAAACATAACTTTGTGTTTTTAAAATCAATTTTATACACTTTTTGAAACTATCATATTGAATTCATACCATTCTGATTGAAGTAGAACATGATTGCATATGGCTGTACAAAGTGGTTCATGCCAGTCTACCATGTTTGCATTGACAATTTTGGGAGCATTTACAATGTAATGTTACAGCATTACATTATAACTTTTTACTGAGTGACAAGTTTTTCTTCTAAAAGAGAAGTATTTGGCACCATCAGTGCCTCATTGCGATTGTTCATATCTGAGTTATGGCATTTCTTGGGAAATCCAAAATAACAGATGCTTATTCAAATTTCAGGATTTTTACAAGTCCATTGTATTTCAGAGGAAATTAGTTTTATAATAATCATTTTCCTTCTAAGCCAATTTTAAGCTATACCAAAGTAGCAATCTAAAACCAAAATGGTAAGAATCTTACTTTGGCTGCTCCTATGTTCTCTTTCCTGAAGTTTTCAATGGGGTCAATTAATGTAACTTGAGCACGATCGAGCTACAAAGGAAAAAGACGTAATTATTCAGAATAATTTTGCTGAATATACAAACTAAAGTTAACAATTGTTCATTAGGAATATTACCATTCTGTCCCGTTCATCTTCAATGACACAAAGAAGGCGTCCAAATTCTTTCAGTGATCCAGCTAAAGAAGTTTTATATTATAATATAAAAAGAAGTTTCATGTATATTTTACTATACATTAATTGGAAAAAATAATTTAATGCAGCTAATTGAGGTAAAAAAACTACTAAAAATATAAAATCAGCAGATATTTCACCTAGTTATGCCCAACTGATTGACAAGTTAACAAAAGAGTTCTGTAAAAAACCAGTTTTATAGAAATTTATATATACATACATACTGATGGTATACTGATGGAATAAGAAAAAAAAAATGAAGAGATGGATTCTTATACAATATGCATAGCCATACTATAGATACATGTCAATAAATATATATGTAAAACAATAGACATTGAAGTACTTCAAGAGATTTTTATCACCATAATAACATTGTATCCCAATCTAAGCCATCCCAAACATAAAATGGTTTTAAGAGTTCATTAAATTTAAGAACTATAAAATAATTTATATTTCCAAATACTGGTTCCAGGGTGTACAGTGAATATAGGGAATTTGTTGAAATCTCTAATTGTTCACCATCCTTAACTTTGTAGATAACTGTGGTTAACAAGAAAATCTTGCATAACATATGAAACATACTACGTCTATTTAAATTCTACATCTAATGTTGGAATTTGAAAAAACATCAGTTACAGAACCAACCTACTCTATAACGTACAATATAGTAACTAAAAGCTTACATTAAATACCCTTGTTTAGGGGTACACCCAGGATTTTCTCTTAAGAATAACCTTGTTGCAAAGCTCAATGTGTCATACTAGACCAGTCTTTCCAAACCTTTTTTTGTGCCATGACCCACTTTAGAATTCTTAAAATTCTAATTACCCCCTATATATCATAATGTTTAATTTTAATAATTTGAATTGTTCCCTTAAGAGACTTAAATTATACGCTTAAAAATTAAGTCATTAAGAATATGTTAACGAATCACTTTAAGTAAGCTTTTATAAGTAATAGCTTGAAGAGACTCTCACATTTTGCACTAGCTTTAATAGCATTAATACACTTTATTACTGAATGTAGTACTTCCTGTAAAACAGGCAAGATGTTTTTAACTACCAAGTTTTCCCTGTAAATAACACAATACACAAGAATAATTTCCAGAATTTTATCTTTCATCAATTTTAGGCAGTAATTTTTCTTGCCCATCATATTAGGAGCACCATGTGCAGCACAAGATGTTATATTTTTCATTGGTGTACTTTTGGAATCTAAGTAGTTCTTTAGCTTATTAAATATATCTTTTGAGGTAGTGGTGCTTTCTTATCTTTTACAAAACAGCATCTCTTCAGCAAAATGTCCATTATCAATATACCTCACGGAAGTTATCAATAATGCATTACTGTCTACAAAAGTTGATTCATCCATTTGTACTGAGAATTCTCTTGTTTTCACCTTTTCGACAAGTTGTTTTTCAATGTCTTCACTTATTTTGTTTATTCTTCTGCTAATAGTGTTGTTACTTAGTGGCATTGCTTTTACATCTTTATCATCCTTTTCAAGAACCATTTTAAGAAATGCTGATATTGCTGGCTTTATTAAATTCTCTCCTATAGTATGATTTTTTCCAGATTTGGTGATAAATAAAGATATTTGAAAACTAGCCTCAAGAATACAATTATGAGTTGAAGTGTGAAGGACAAATAAACACTTTATCGTTGTCCTAGTTTCAAAATTTATCTTTTTTGTTTGAAAATAAATCCGTATTGATATGAGCATTATGTTTCGCTTTCAAATGCACCTCAAGAACACCTTGTTTCATTGATTTGTAGGTTAAATATTGCTGACATAAAAGACAAAAAGGAAAACGCTCATTGTGGACAGGAGGTATGAACCCAAATTTTAAATATTCTTCCAAATATTGACGAATTTTTTTCTTGCTTGCACCACTCATTTTACTATGGGCTAAAAAAAATATTTAATCATAAAAACTAAAATGTATGTCAAAATAATGAGACAGAGTAAATATGTATACCTAAAAAAGTTTATACTGTATAAAGCACATTTTTACACTACCTACGCAAAATATATTGTTTGCATTTGACAAATTTTTCAAAAAATTATTGCTTTAAAATGAAAATCAAATACTTACCAATCATATTTATACAATATATATATATATTTGAAATTATTTAGACTTTTACAACAATTAATACTGACGCTTATTGTAAATTAACATAACTGAATGCTACGAAACATCAGATAGGTTGTGATAGGCCATTATGATTTGAAAAATACCTTTTTAAATATATTTAAAACAAGCAGGGTTCACGTGAAGCCTGTCTTCTGTTTCAGAAAGGTTTACTTGACTGAGCCAAGAACCTAGCTGATATTTTGGTTTCTTCAAACAAATTTAAACATTTCGTTGGATGCAATTAGTTAATGATTTGCTTGTTTCATTTTATTTTGCCAAAGAAATCTTAAATTGCATGTAAATATGTATTGGAGCAACTGGGTCAAACTAGTGTCGAGTTCATTTTCAAATTGCCCTCAGTGGGACATGGGCCCCATGTTGGGAAACACTTGACTATAAGAAATAGAAATGTGCCTTAAGTTAAAATTCCATTTTATTGTATTATATTATTACTCATTTAACATTACACTTATTAAGTTAAAATATATAAAAAAAGCACTTAAACTAAGAGATATTGAGAAAATAATTAAAAGAAAATACAAAGAAATTATGAATTAAAATTTAAGTATTTTTTTTCTTTGCCAAATCATCCTTACATCATTTATGATAACTTTAATATTTCCTTACTATATTTAAGATGTCCTTACTATATTGTGTTTATTAAATATGTTTTCAGCATTCATGATATCAAACTGCTCATGGGCTAAAACCCATCAGCCTCCCCCTGCCTTTTTAATATGTTCATTACTAATTGCATGATTCAAATTCTTACCAAATGTCTGATCAGACATTACTGCTTGGACATTACTATCAAGTTTTTAGGCAGAACAGACTTACTGTAAAACTGTAAGCTATAGACTTACTTATTTTCTCTTTGAAACTATTATGTCTTTGAAATTATTGAAAACTAAGATTTCATGCTTATTAAAAAAAAAAAAAAAAATTAACAAAGTTTAATGCAAGAAGCATTGCATGTAAAACTCAGTTTTTGCATATTATGATCATTATAGATCATATATTAAAACAAATATACATTTCACACATACATATTATTACTCCAGAGTAAATTCAAGAATCGAGATGTAATAAATAAGAAAACCTTGGTTACAGAAATATAAGATGGAAAGAAAAATTGAATGAAAATGGGTTCAGCAATTTACTGTGTCAAAATAATTTGATTAAGGATTTGCTATTAATGAAGGTACATAAAATTATATATGACAAATTCATATTTAAATTAAGTAACAGGGAAAAAATTCAAATGTTACATTTTGGCCATGTTATGACAAAATAACAGCTAATTAAGATCAGGATCTATTGCTTAAAGCTCATTTTTAATTTGCCTATTGAGAGATTTTCCAGTTATGGCAGAAAAATCCACCTACTTAACACAAAATAAAGTCTTGATATGGTAGCAATTCTTGCCTCCTTTCAGTCAGAGTAAATAAATTTGGGTAAAATGGACTTCTGTAGTACGGATATTCAGTATATCTACAGAAAACTATTTCCCAAGTACTCACAACTATAGTTAATCATATTTTGGTACAAGGAAACATGAATATGACAAAACAACCAAAGACAATAGAAATCTTTTAGATGCGAGAGGTACAAATTTTATATTGAACTATCAATAAGCATTTAAGGTATGAAACTGGTGCCTTGAAAGGAGACTGAATTTGACTTCATTAAAAATATCAGCTGAGAATCCTCTTTTTTCCCCGACAATATCATCTACTACATAACCATTCCTGAGTCCTTTGAAAAGAATATACTTTTCATTTGAAGAATAATCATTTGTTTCCAAATATGATGATGCTATTGTTTGGAAAATTCAGGAAACTATCCTAATTACATATATCTTTCATTAAAAATATTTTAATGAATAGCCTTATTCACTCAGTTTTGCCATTTTTAGTATGTTTCATAAAAATATATATTAACTCATTAACGACCTTTTTAGGGATAGCTAAGAACCAGCTTGTAGAATTGTTATGTTTTATAAGAATTAGTTTCTTTTTCAAAGGGGAGATAGATGGCAATTCTATAAACAACCTACCAAATTTTGAAATACTTGCTAATATTTATAATTTGATCACTTGGATCAACATTATAAAGTTTTACAATCCACAAACATAAATTTACTTTTTAACAGGTACACAAACCACAACAAATATCTATTATAATAAAACTACAATTTATTATAGCAGGGTATTTACACAAAATACAAAATAAATATCTTATCAAAATTTTTCTATTTCCATAAGTGGCATCCTACAACAATGACAAGGTATAATATCCAAAGTAGTTTCAATTTCATATTTATTTTACTCTGTGCAGTTTCAAATAACTGAGATATAAGATATTTGTCAATATATATTCAGAAATGGAAAAAAGTTTTAATTTCATATTTGTGATACTCCATGCAGTCCTCCAAAACTGAGAGTTAAGATGTTCATCAATATATATTTAATGGATAGGAAACAAAGCATACACAGAAGTCAAAATTTTGAAAAAAAAAGAGGAAGTTAAATAACTATTAAAAATGAATGTTCTGATTTACATAATGCAAAAAACAAGTGCCTAAATATGAAATATGGAAGAATCCAAATAACTTTTTATCAATATAGACAAGTACTCAAGTTTCCTAGTACAAAAAATATTTAAAACAGATTCAAATCAGAGGTTTCTTCAAAATACCTACTTAAAAAAATAAATATAAATTAACCTATAAAGTTGAACTTTATTATATTAAACTTTGGGGAACCATATTGTTTGTTGAAACTTTAAGAAAAATGCTACACCTCACAAAATTATAACTTGTATAAGGTTTACATAAGATTTACATGTTATCTTATATAAGATTTATAAAAAATATTATCTTTAATGATTTTAATTGACTAAAAATAAACAACTGAATGATTGCCTATTAGAATGACCAAAAATGAAGATAAATGCAAAACTAATTTTGTCTTTAGTTGTTGCTTGCTATTTTAATACTGAATTAATTTATAATCTTCTATTGACATGATGAGTATCAAGATAGTTTAAGGAATTTCTTTGTCCAATACAACAAAAAACATTTTCTTTCCTTGATTGGGTGAACAAGATGTTTTTAATTTCCTGCACTTTTGTTTTAAATCTAGAAACATATATTTAAATCTATTTTCATAACTGCACCAAAATTTTACAAAAAATTAAGAAAAAAAACTTAGTAAATGAATGAAAGAACAGATCCTTCTACCTCATTCCTAAGATTCATTATGACTGTATAAAATGGAGATTCCCCATTTATGGATAAATTAGCATTGTAAACAAGAGGAAAATCAAGAGATCAAAATTATCATTTGTTATAAGCTGATTTGTTAAAATAGGGATTTCAATAGTATACCTATAATTTAAAAGCAATTTCAAATAACCAAGCTTTAAAATGTACTTCTAAACAGAACTTGAAAACTTTGTAACAGCAAAATTTGTTATTAACTAGTTTTTAAAATTCTATTAATTTTTCTTACATTGATTTATATTTAAAAATACAGTATAAATTTAGTTTTTTTAAATGGACAATTTCAAAAATTTTTGGAAAAAAAAAAAAAGACACAGAGTTAAAATATTTGAGAAAAAAAGGAGGAGGAAAAAACGGAAAGTAAAGAACAATTTAAAAATATTTATTTCATTTACATGTTGCAAAAACAAGTACCTAAGTATGTACCAGAAACTAAATTTTTACTAATATAAACAATTACTTGAGTCTCCTAATCAAAAAATGTTCAAAAAAGATTCAAATCAGAAGTTTCTCAAATTTCTAATTTTAAAAAAATCTAATAACTTAAATGCATATTTTAGATATCAAATTTTTAGAAGGCATTTCTATAAACAAATTTTTAACTTTGTGACTGTAGAATTTCTAAAATAGCAGTAAAACTTATACTTTAATAGTTTGAAAAAATTATAATAATTTTCATTAAATTTAATTTTAATCAATGTCTAAAAACTCATGATATAAATAACATATGCACTGTATAAGTCTATTTTTTTAAGTGGACAATTTCAAAAAATTTTTTTAAATAATAAAATTTCAGCATGATGATTGAATAGGACGAGCTTTCTTTTGATATTTGAGCTAGTGGGTTCAAATTCTACTTTAGACTAACAGATTTGTAACCATTCAGTTTGGTCCGAGAGCACTAGAGTTTACTTTTATGTAACCTGACGGCTAAAAACATCGGAATTTACTACTTAAAGACAATTCTGAACGGCTATGAACAAAGCAGCGGGATTTGAACCCATGACAACATACTACCAATTCAGCTGTAGGACTGATTTTTATCAGGATTGCCATTAAAAGTTTTTCATTAGCAAATTTTTCATCAACTTGTCCAAAACATAAAAATACAGGAGGGGGGGGGTCAACAATAACCTTCTGTGCATATCCGAAATTCCATAAGTTATTTACAGCAGTGTCATTTTCTCACAGACACTGCTCATAGCAGGAAATTGCGTCAATAAGATGTAGTACAATTTGAAAAAACTATAGGAGAGATTGAAAACTCAATACCGTTACCATGATATTAAAAAAATATTGATATATAAAACAGTATTATGATCAGTCTACATGCATGTGTGTTCAGAGGATATCTGTAAAGAAAGTATGCAGGTTGTTAAAATGCAATTCTACCATATGAGAGCTCCCATATTATGATTGCAGTATTAACTATAGAGATTCATTAAAATATGCACCTTTTACGGAACCAAAATGCAGTTGTTTTTCACCCAAAACATACAATTAAGGCTTAGCTGTACTATTATAACTAGAACCACACAAGTTCTAGATCTTTTATTTATGCCATGTCACACGGCTTTTTGACCTTGAAGCATGAGTTGCAAGAATCAATTGATAACTCTTCTTTCCTGCTCTTTGTCAGAAAAAAAAAAAAGAAAGAAAAATTATGGACACAGTAAAGAGAAAAAATGAAGAGAAAAAGACAGAAAACTTTCAGATTATTGTCAAAATTTATATATATGTGAGAAAATAATTAAATCCTTCCTTCTTTTATTTTTTTTAAATTTCCAAAATAAAAAAAATATATTGTTTTTGGAACAAACCCACAAAAACTTTTGGATCAGAATCATTCCTGAATTCAATATTCGATGTGGCAGTTCATTTTTAAGCTCACAAGCCTGGAGTACTGCTTCTTTTTCCCCCTCTTCGATTCAGAAACTGGTGAAACAGATTTCTTGACACTACATTAGACAAAATTCATGCCCCCCTTTAATTTTGACACTTTGACTGTTATTTGCTAACTTTCAAACACCTGCACCGCCAATAGCCAAAGACTTTTTTTTGGGGGGGAGGGTGAATATTCAATTGAAAGAAAATATTAGAAAAATGCTATCGAAACATGGGAAAGACGATGTGTAAGATTCGTCCATTGTTACATAACTCCATAAATGTTGAGAAAGAAAAAACAAAAGGAGTGAATGGTCCAAAGAAAGAAGGTATAAAAGGCATGAATAGCTGATAAAAAAGGAGAAATGCTGTAAAATAAGGAAAAATGGAGATTTTCTAGAAAAAAGGAAAAAGAGGCAAAAAAAAAAGGAGAGCTGTGGTGTATGCAAAGTTATTTTAATTTTTTATTTGCTAATATTCTGTGCAGACCTTAATAATAGAGATTTAAGATATGGTAGCAATTCTTGACTCCTTTTATTAATGAATTTGGGTAAAATGGACTTCCTTAGGGGTAATTAGTATACCTGAAATAAAGTATAATAAATACATATATTGGTCAATTAAAAAGGTATATATATATATATATATATATATATATATATATATATATATATATATATATATATATTCAGTAGAATGAAAAAAGTTGTTTCAATTTCATATTTGTCTTACTCTGTGCATTCGCTTATAACCGAAATTTAAGATATTCATCAATATAACTGACATAAGGGAAAAGAAGTTTTTTCAATTCCATATTTATTCTACTCTATGTAGTCCCAAATAACTGAGATTTATTGATATTTGTCAATATATATTCAGTAGAAATGACTCAGGTATTAACTCTAGATCTTGGTGGTTTAGGAAATTGTCAAATATAATTTGTCTTAGACATTCCATCACATAAAACTATCAGAAAACTATATATCAGATTGTTGTTGATCACACATAGCTTATTTATATAACATACAAATATTTATAAGCATAGAACAAAATATTAATTATAAAATTTAATTAAAAATAGAACATTAGCAGAATTTTTTATACAATGAAGATTGACATATAACCCTATATTGTATATTTTGTATTCATAATATATTTGTTTACCCTTTTAATGAGCTTTTATAATAAACTGTATTTTTATACCATTTACTGTATTCGAGAAGTGCCTTCCAGTCAACCATACTAAATCAAGCTTAAGTTTTTGATCTGATATGTTTTAACTGGATTAAACCATCAAAAACCCAAAGCCTTAGGTATTTTATTTTAAATATATAATACAATTGAAAGTAATTGATTGCTTTTAATTATATTCTATGTAATTAAAGTAAATGTATTACATAGATTATTTAACTTATGATTACTTTTAATTGCATAGCAATTAAAAGTAATCAAATTTAATTGTACTAGTAAGTTTTAATTGGATTTTAAACATAGAACACAATTAATAGTACATCTCAGAGTACAGATAAAAATGATTTCAGTTTTATAAACTGAACTTTCTACTTATAGATAACAAGAATAATTAAACAGCTGTATCTGTATAGAATGCCACAATCAGGGTAGAGAAATAACGATTTAGTGCTATATTATGCCATGTGAAAATTGGATCACCTTTTTAAGAGAAATTATTAAAAATAAATAATCATCCATCAACATATTGATAAATGGTCACTAAAGTAATTAGGATCAAAATTACCATGTAACAGTTGATAGCATATAAACAATTCTGAACATTTATAAATACTTAAGTAATTATGAAGTTTTGAATGTATATCATTATACATGAACAGGAAAATTAAAAAAAAATTTTAAATAAACATTTTTTAAAACTATATACTGATAAAAAAAACTCTAATATACTGATTTGTCAACAGTAAGTAGTTAATAAGAAATAAAAAAATTAAGAATTAAAAAGTAATAGTTCATAGTAAAGTAGTCTAGAAAAAGTTTGAATGATTAATTAAATAACAATAACTAATATATAATTACTAGGCATTGCTATATCTAAACAGTGAAATTGTGTAGGGAGAGACACTCCAATGCAACTATGATTTTGAACAGAGAAACCCTTTTGGAAATTACAACTCAAGTATAATGCTGTTATAGAAAGAAGAAAAATGACCAATTTAGCCCTACTTAATTAAATCTACTCAGAAAATCCCAAATATACAGAAATATGTTAAAATGTTCTTTAAAATATAACAACCAAAATACATAAAATATTCTTGAAAATATAACAAAAACTTTAAAATTTTACAAGGGCATAAAAAACACATGTCACTTTTGAATTTTAGTTTGAGTATTTTGTGATGCCACTTGGAAAAAGATTGCAGTACTAGCATAAAATCTCAAAATTTGAGAATAAAGGTACTGTGAACAGTTTTTTGCATTTACCAACCTGACTTCTTTTTCTCTAATCTAATTTTCTATGATTGAATATTGTATTGTCAACAGAACTCAACCTATATGCAAAATTTCGGATTTCTAGCTAGTCAGGAAGATAGTAAAAAACTGATTACAAAATTTAAACTGGTAGACAAGTGAAGTTAAATAATAATAAAAAAAGATTAATATATTATAAAATTTAAATGTTTTGCTTTCTAGAAGAATGAAACAATTAAAAGAGTCAAAAAATCACACTTATTACCCAGAAGGTTAGCAACACATTTGAAACTAGATTTTACGTAAAGTTTCCAGAATTAAAAAACATAAATATGTAATAAAAAAAATAAATAAAAAACAATGATTATTAATACATTTCTCCACTTACCAATAACAATTTCGTCATCTGTTTGACTGGATCCAATGCAATCAAATCGGAAGTTCATTAAAGTAGATGCTAAACTTCGCTGAGCTTTAGAAAGAGCTAAATTAAAAAAAAATTAGATAAGTTAGAAATACATATTAAATATTTGCCACTACGATTTTTTTTTTAAAGTTTTCCTCAGTTTACAGAATGATTACAGGTATGTTTATAAGACTTGACTTTTATAAAATATGACATATGAATATAATAAACCAATATTTCTATAAATATAGCAACATATATTGTTAAATACAGTTCAAATGAAAGGCAATATACTATGAGTCCAAAATGCTTTTGACATAAACTTGAAAAATACTGTAGTTATAAAAAAATACTCTTATTTTGAGGTAAGTGGTACTTAAAAGGTATCAAAACAAGCGTAATTGGTCTCTCAGTAAGTAATCCTGTGTACGAAGAAAGTACATGGATATTTAATAAGCATGGTAAAAAGCTTTTTAGATTTCTTACTTATATTGTAAGGTTTAAATCCATTTAAAATAAAATTAAAGTGCAGTTAAATTTTTCTAGAGTTCAAGAAATATTTTATTAGTAAAGTATACATTCTAAAATTTTTAAAGAGAAATACACATACTAACTATAAAACATTTGAAAGTTATAACAATAAAAAAGTAAAGTTTAATTTCCAAAAAGTAATCTCTCACAGATTGAATCATTAAGTTTACTAGTAAGTAGAGTGTGAATGTCACATAAACTTCCTTACAAGGATGAAAAGAATGGACACAACCACCCAAATATAGGATTGTCAAAGGTAGACAAGGATAGAAATATGATTTTTTGTTTAATGTGCAATTTTAATTTATTTATTAGGTATGTGTATACATTTGAGAATTTGATTACTCAAATATTTGAAAAAGTCTACTTTCCATTATATTTAATTGTTTATATACTTAAAATAGTTATGGTACTTAGTATTGAATTTTGAACAATTTATTGAATAGTACGGTTAAATAAACCTGTTATTACTCCCAAGATTAAACGGGATATTGAGGCAATAACTTAAATTCTGCTATCGTCTAATAAACAATTTTAAACTATAGAATAAACGGGAGAAATAACTGTCTACAAAATATTTAAATAAAGCAGTATCTTGAAATTTTCACTTGAGACTGAGGTTTACAAAAATTTCGTCTCCGAATATAAATTTGACAGCCAAAGACTTGTTTACAGAGAAAATATTTGGTCAAAAGATCTTATTTCCATCAATATGAACTCATAGAATTGAAAATTAAACGAAAAAGTATAACATACGTCACATCATGAAAACTTAATTAGATGCAATTTTCGAAGTGACTTACCTATGAAACTCATTTTTATTTGTTATTAATATTTACGACAAAATATTAGGCAACATCAATACCAACCGAAACTAATAAAGTTATAATAAAATTCATACAATCAAAATGCAATACCGCTGTACTTACTTTTTGCGGCTGCCAAAAGATCTTTGACCTCTTTGATGAGTCCCTTAATGGCTTGACTTGTTCTTTCTAATTCTTTTTCATGAGCACGGAGATTTTCTCTGTAATGCGGAGTATCTGTCAAACAGTCAGTATATTCTAATGGTAACAAACCCATCGTAATGAACAAAAATATAAAATATTTGTTAAATGGAATGCATAGAGCAATTTAACCATACACTATCACAGCAGGAAACTGACCGCCCAACAGGAATGAACTATCTGTTGTCGTTTTTCTGAAAATTTTTGTCAACAACTTGACAATTTTGATGCCAGATTTATTGAGCTAAAGTTTTCGTATAACATTTTGGCAAAGTTCCTGCATAAAATTTCGATTGTAATTAAATCGAATTATTTCATTTGAGAATCAGGGGACATTCACGATACCGTTATTACATCGCTATTTCAAAAACAACGTTTTCTAGACAGCAGCGGAACATAGAATTCTCCCTTTCCCAATACCTATTGACGATTACGACATACGCTTTTTGATTAGGAGTGGATTTCAAGCTGGGACTTAAGTGTTACTAATGAAGTCTACCCTTTTTTTATACTATCCCAAACACTTGCAATTTTCAGCATTTTATTATCTATATCTACTTATGTATTTGCCTGAATTTATCTATTAAACAATTAAAAATGTATTTTGAAATTAAAATTATAACTTTATAAATTAATTGTGATAACCTTTATGGAGGATCAAGGATTGCAGACCCCTCCTTGGGTAAAAATATTTTAATACTTTACATCCAAAATAATTTTTTTTAAAAAAGTACTTAAGATCTATTGTACCTTCTTTGAAAATTTGAAATAAATATCCACAATACATTTTAGTTTAAAGTCTTCATTGTGAGCAAAAAAGTATTTAAAGTTAATACTACATATTTTTTTTTTATATTTCAGTAACATTTATTACTGGTTTTATATCTTATAAAAGGAAAATTTTAATCTGTTTTGTTTCTAAAAATTATGAACTATTTGAACAGTTTAGAAAAGTGAAAATAAAAAACGAATTTTTGAAGTTTAAAAATTAACTCCACTTAGGGCCGGAAGCGGATGTAGATTCCATCAAACAGCTTAACTTAAGAGCCTACTCTAGGTTGGACTATGCAGTTTTTAAGATCCTGTTCGACCTTAGAAGTAGAAGGAAAGGTACTGAAGGTGAGCCCTCCTTGGACAAGCCTTCAAATGACAATCCCGAGGCAACTGCCTCTGAAGCCGCTACCTTGCAAGGATCCTCAAGCATACCTAAGTTTGACGATCTTGAGGTCATCTCGGAGTCAAATACTGTCTGCGAGATATCCTAGTGCTTCACTTCGGAGATTGATAGGGTTCTGAATCAACTGGGGGATTAGGGGGCACTCCCCCCCTGCCTTGGAGCAGTTGGGGGTCAGATCTGTTGTGTTTGCTCACTATTTGTGCAGAGTGTGGGTGGTTTAAGAGATCAGGCAGAGAATACATCACAAAACATTTATATGATACGTAAGACATTCGACATTTACATAACTGCTTTACACATGAACAACCAATGTACATCACATATTTTAGTCTCTCCGTTCGGTCATCCGGCGCGCGAACTTCCGTCACGGTTCGCCCTTAATTCCACAGTTAATAAACCCAAGATCCCTTTCTGTCTTTTCCTTCCTTCTTTTTGGCATCATGGCTGGCAATAAAGTGGGCCAATTATATCTCCACCACAGCAGGGAAGCCTCAGCTCTCCTTGTTAAAAGATTGGTTGGTGGAAAACTTGATATTGCTCTCATTCAGGAGCCCTGGATCCGTAACGGTAAGGTTATGGGTCTTAATGCTAGGGGGATTAATTTTTTCATGACCTTCTTAGCAACAGAATTAGGGTTTGTATTATTGTGAGCTCTAAGCTAAATGCTGTAAACCTTGCCAGTTACCTATGGGGTGACATGGTGACTGTTAACATTTCTGACAAAAGATCATTAGGTGATTTTGTCTTAGTGTAAGCCTGTCTTCCTTTTGAGGAGGTTGATCCACTGGATGATAGGTGCAAGGCCGTTATTCAATTTTGTAACACTGGTAAAAGGCTCATCTTTGGCTGTGATGCTAATGCTCACCACACTGTGTGGGGTAGTAATAATTGCAACAAGCATGGGGATGAACTTTTGGATTGCATTTTGTCTTCCAATTTGTATATCCTTAATAGAGGCAATGAACCTACTTTTGTCACTAAGAACAGAAGGGAGGTCATTGATCTCACTATTTGTAATTCTAACTGTGTTCATTACATTAGTGATTGTCTGATGCAGTTACTGCCTCAGATCATCAACTAACAGTTTTTTCTATAAAGGGTCTAGAATGTACTAAAACTGAGATTAGAAACCCACGAACCACTGACTGGTGTTCCTACTATAATGATTTAAAGCTAGGTTTCAATAAGGTTCCGTGCAAGTTTAATTCCACTGCTGATTTAGAGTCGGGTGTTGACTCCGTGCAACATGCCATTCTCGATGCTTATCATAGCAATTGTAAAGCTACGTCCATATTTCCCCAAGGCTTGTGCCTTGGTGGTCAGTTGAGCTTAGTAACTTGCGTAAGAAGTGTAGGAAGAACTTCAATAGGGTCAAGAAGTCTGGTGACTGGGAGGCCTATCGTTGTGCTTTGACTGCCTACAGTAAAGCTATCTGTAAAGCCAAATGGCTTTCTTGGCATCTTTTCTGTGAGGGTATCAATGACATTCATGCAACTGCTAAAATTGTTAAGGTAATGTCTAAAAACAAATGTTGTAACCTTAATGTTATTAGGCTTCCTTGTGGGAGCTTCAGTGAGATTGGGGCGAAAGCTTTGGTTGTATTGATAAGGGTGCTTTTCCCGGGTTCTCTTGATGTTCCCAATGGTAGCTGTGGTATTGCTCCTTCTCAAGCTTCTGGCAAGGAGAATTGGGATGCTGCTAAGTTAGTGGTATCCTATGATAGGGTTGTTTGAGCTTTAAACACTTTTAAGCTTTACAAATCTCCTGTTTTGGATGGGATTATTCCCATCCTTCTTAAGAAGGGTATTACCCTTCTTGCTCCCATTCTTTGCATGATTTTTAGATCTTGCATTGCGTATGGTCATGTTCCTCAGTCTTAGAGGTATAATAAGGTTGCCTTTATTCCAAAACTTGGGAAAGATAACTACTATCAGGCCAAATCTTTTAGACCAATTAGTCCCATTTCTTTTCTTTTGAAAACATTAGGAAAGCTTTTTGACAGGCACCTTAGGGATTCTGGTCTTGTTGATGATCCCTTGTCGCCTCGGCAGCATACGTATCAGCCTGGCAGATCAAATAGTTCTGCTATGTATGAACTTTCTTTCCTTTTGGAAAAAAGCATTCACTATAAGGAAATTGCTCTTGCAGTTTTGGGGATATTGAAGGAGACTTTGATAGGGTCACCATCGATACTATTGTTCAGGCCCTTGTGCTAAAGGGTACTAATCACGTTGTTTCTAACAGAGTTAAGAATCTACTAACCACTAGGTACATTTGTGCTAATGTTCCAGGGGCTAGTAAGGTTATTCAGGTCGTATCTGGCTGTCCTCAGGGTGGGGTTCTATCTCCCATTCTTTGGAGTATTGTGGTGGATTCTTTACTTGTTCACCTCACTAACGGCGGCATCAGCTGTTTGGATTATGTTGATGATGTTGCCATAATTGTTAGGGGTAAGTTTGGTCAAATCATCTCTGGCATTATGAATGATACACTCAAGCATACTGCCTTGTGGTGTAACAATTTTGGCTTGTCTGTGAATCCTTCTAAGACTAAGCTTGTTGCCTTCTCCCGGAAGAAAAACCGAAATCTTGGGGATATCTTCTTCTATGGTGAGAATCTCCCTTTACCTAATGAGGTTAAGTTTCTTGGTGTTTATTTTGACAAGAATCTCAACTGGGGTTGTCATGTTTCCTACTGTCTGCAGAGGGCTAAGAAGATCTCCTGGAGTTGTAGGAATTCCATTGGTAAGACCTGGGGTCTTACTCCTAAGGCTGTTTACTGGATTTATAATATGACTACTTGTTCTATTATCAACTATGGCTCTATTGTCTGGTGGTTCAAGACCAGACTTGATTGTATTAAGTCTGATCTAAATAAGCTGCAGAGAATGGTCTGTATTGCTCTTACGGGTTGTATTACAACTATCCCTACTGCTGTTCTAGAACTTTTACTAGGCATGCTTCCGTTGCATCTACGGATTGAACCTGGGGCTATAATTTGAAGCGTTTTAAGAATCTGAGTCTTTGGAGGGATTACTCTTTTTATCTCTCTTGGGGGCGTTTTGACTCTTCTGTGGCTAACAAGGCAATTTTTACAATGCCTGCTGATGTTCTCATTACCAGGTTTACTTTTCGTAAACCTTATAACGTTCATTTTCCATCTCGAGAGGATTGGCTTAAAAATCCTAGGTGACTTAAGGGCAACTGTAGGGTTTGGTTTACTGATGGTTCTAAACTTAATCATCAGGTGTGTGGTGGTGTGTGTTGCCCTAGAGACGGCACCAAGCTTTTCTTTCCATTTGGTAAATATGCTACTGTTTTCCAAGCTGAGGTCTTTGCAATCTATATGTGTTGCAGGACCTGCCTTGGCAAGGGTTTGAGTAAGCAAACCATTCATATCTGATCTGATAGTCAAGCTGCGCTTCAATCCCTGTCGAGGTGTAGTGTTACCTCTGCTTTAGTTTGGGAGTGTTTTGAGTCTCATTCGGACCTTGCCTCAGACAACAAGGTCAATCTTTACTGGGTACCTGGTCATATGGGAATTCGGGGTAATGAGCTAGCTGATGATTTAGCTAGGAAGGGGTCCAGCATTTTTTTTACTGGACCTGAGTCTGTACTTGGTATTGCTCCGGGGTCTGTTAGGAATTCTGCTTTTAGTCATTTTAGGCATCTTTAGTATTCCAAGTTGCTTATTGAGAATGGTCATAGGCAAGCCAAAGAGCTTAGTCGTTACTGCCCCCGCTTGCGTAGTAAGGAGCTCTTGTCGCTTCATAGGAATGGCCTGAGGAAGGCAGTTGGTCTTCTTACTGGTCACTGTGCCCTCAATAGGCATCTCAACGTTATGGGGATTAGTTCTGATCCCTTGTGTCTTGGCTGCCGTCTTGAGGAGGTGACTACTTGCTACATTTTGTGTGATTGCGAGTATTTCTCAGATCTTAGGTTTGAACACCGTGGTCGCCACCTTCTTGAGCCTTGGGAGCTGCAGGACATTCCTGTCAGTTGTCTACTGAGATTTGCTTGAGCTTGTGGCCTTTTCTCTTAGGCGCTCTTGAGTCGTGTTTTTATTCTCCCTGGGTTTGGGTACAACAGACCTCTGGTCACCTTGGGGAATCCCCCAAGAGCTGCCCTAAAGGCGAGTTCATTAATTCAGGTGGTTTTGGTGATACCCCTGCCCTACAGCAGATAATACAGTATAATGCTGGGAGACTCATAGCTTTTGTATGCAAGTTTTCTACTCTGTTATAGGTCTAGCATGTAAAAGAAAAGAGAAAGAACACATAAACGAAATGTAAAATTACTAATAGACTATTATGTATATATGGATGCTCGAAAAATTTTCCCCTTTAGGTTTCATCAATGTTTGCTGATATTTTCCTCCCTTGTAATTTAAGAAAAACCCTGGAAAAGTATAATATGTAGATAACTGTAAATAAAACTGAATAGCTGTTTCCGCAGAGTGGCTCACACAATCTTCTGCTGAATCTAGCTTTTTGATATTTTACAAATTTACATAATAGGTGAGTAAGGAAAGTAATAGTAAGTAGCAAAAATTTTTTAAAGTTCTACCATTAGGAATGTTTCTCACCATAGATGCTTTTCGTGAAATTAACATATATAATATTTTGCATATGCTAGTTTATTATAATTTATGCCGTATATTAAATCTGATAACACAAAACAATTTAAAACAATAGCTATATATATATATATATATATATATATATATATATATATATATATATATATATATATATATATATTAAAAAATTGAATTTTAAGATCTTCGGGTCTCTGCTTCCATTTGCATCAAATTTGATCTTGCTTGAGGCAAGCTCGAGTCCTTGATGGACTGTTAAGGCAATGAGTAACAGTAGTAGTGATCTATTCAACAATGCAATAGCTTGTTAGTAGGAAAGTTAGAGCAAATTGTATTTATGCAATATGGACAAAAAGAAGCAAAGCAAATTATAGAAAACAATACAATTTTTTTAACAGTATTTTTTGTTTGTAACATGGTACTGCAGATATAGGGTAACGGTTTGTTAAAGATGAGATGTGACTAAAATGCTTTGACTACAAATGACGATATCCAGGATTTATACAAAAATAGAACTTTTATTTTCACCAACACAACAAAACGACATACTTCCGATCTTCGCGCGTAACAAACAGCTAGTGTTGTAATGAGGAATTTTCCCGTTTTCTAATTTTAATTTTAAACAATAGAAGACAAAAAAGTAATCAGGACAGTACCTATTTTATTTTCACTTGGGGGCCTAATTAGTGATTTCTAATGGGTTTTATAGCGGACTCTTTAACGTCTCTCAAAAACGATACTTTTCCTTCGCCGATTTTGTGACGTCATCGTTAACGAAAACACTGACAGCCTATGTTGTTTACATGTTAAAAGGTGACTTTTAAATTTATTCCTGTGTAAAGTATCACATATAACAGAAATTTTTTTATTATGTATGCAATTAAAAATCATATTATAAATATTGTATTGTGCCACTCTGTAAAAATACAACAACTAATTGGAATGAGAAGATATTTTTCAGCGTTCCCAAAGATCCACATACATGTAAAATCTGGAGAAATGCGATAAAAAGGGATGAGAAATTAAACCACAAATTATCACATAAATCCTCTCTATGGGTTTGTGAAGACCATTTTTCGGTAAGTAAATGCTTGCTTTTATTTAAATATTACTAATTTAGAACAATTAAATTAGATAAAAATACATCTATACCTTTAAAAGGACTGTTGATTAACCAGTGCTATTTAACTTTTAAAAGTTAATTTTCGAGTATTATCACCGAGTTCAAGTACAATGAGTGTTTGATAAAGCATATAAATATCGTAAAACATATAAATATCTAAAGCATATATTTATTTAATAAATAACTCCGGGAAGGGGAAGGTTATGTATTTTCAAGGTATTATAAATGTTTTCTTCATAAATGCATACTTTCTTAAGTGTATCAATTCACAATGATATTTTTTTGATTAAATTGGTGACTAATTTGAAAAAAGTATAATATTTTTAAAATACTTAATAATGATATTACTTCAAAAATTAAACTTAATTTCAGAAACTTTATACATTTTTTATTTTAACATTAATATTAAAGCCAATAAAATTGTGTTGCTATTTAAAAATGTACAAATAATTAAGTAAAGCCTTTTAAAAATTTTAAATTTCTTTTCATCAAATTTAAAATATCTAAGAATTCGTTTTGTTTTGGAGCGTTGCGGTGTACTTTTTGCAACACAAGGGCTAATGTGACCGGAACCTCACAATAAATACCTCCTCTAATTTTTATTTTAATATTACATCGATATCTATTTATAAAAAGTGATACTACTACAAATGTGTGTGTATATGATATATGTATATTTATTTGACTTGTCTATGTCTACAAACAGAAGAGCTGTGATTAGCATGAATAAAATATTAATACATGTTAAGTAAAATTGGATAAATATATAAATGATTTTACATACCTTTGGGTTTTAATTCCCCGTATTTCTGCTCCCATAAAATCCGGGTTTTTTTCCCAAGAACGAAAACATTGACATCATGTCAATTTTGGGAGGTTGTCCGACTGTCCTTTGGTAAATCCAGGTAGAAGAGACATTTATAACAAATTGAGATAATTAAGCTATCGAGATCGATAAAATAAACCTTCAGGTTTAAATAAAAATAAATTTTGATAGCTAGAAAATTCCAAGAACTTGCAAAAACAAAATCGGAAAATAGTGCGCGCTTACAAGCAATAAGAAAATATTGGATATCGTGAACGATGACGTCACAACCAATCACGGAGCGTTTTGATGTCACGTGATTTTCGCTTAACTTTAAAATTAATTTTTAAAATGATGGACCCAGTTTTTTACATTTTTGAGAACATTTTTGGAATTTACGAGTCTGGAATTATCAGAAAAATACTAAGTTGTTCGATTCCCCCACATGTGCAAATTCCTCATTGGCGGAGCGAGGAGCAAGCACTAGTGCTCAGATCAGCTGCGCGTTGGTCAGACAGGAGAACTCACTCCGCTACAGAGTATCACTCCAGTGACAAAGTCACGACACACGAGTCTTGGCTGTATATGATTACATAATAGTACATAGAACAATTGATATATACAAAATATTACAGAAATTGAAAAACACATTGCAATATCATAATACAATGAACAAAATAAATGAAATCAAATATATTCTTTTGGAAGAATTTGAGGGAAATGCACAAGTCGGCCTAATCTGGTAATAGTTGATTTTTCATTCATTTCTGGAAGTGTTTCTGTGACTATTTTTAAAGGGGCAGAGCTTTGTTCTAATTGCTTCGAAAATTGAAAAGCGGGCTTAACTCTATCAATTGAGACGGTAGCATGTTTACCGTTTAGTTCTATGACAAATGTTTTGTCAGAACGTGCTGTTACCAAATGAGGTTCGGTATATGGAGATGTTAATGCTGGCTTTACGCTATCTGCACGTAAATAAATGTGAGTACAGGATTTCAATGAGTGGTGAACAAAAATAGGTCATTTGCCAAGATGAACCTTTTTTAATTCTTATAAATATTTTTGAACACCCAGGAGGTATTATTTTGCAGATAAATTGAATAATTAGTTTAAGGGGAATATTTTTTAATTGCACGTTGAATTTTCATGACTTATATCTAAATTTAATTTTAGTTTTAATAACTGTAATAAATTAAAATTTTAAGTGGATAACTCAGATTTTTTAAAAACAAAATAGAAGTATTTGCTAAACAATTTTTAAAAAATCTATAACAAGTGAGGTCACTAGGACGAGGAGCATTTTAAATATAAAATATTTGCAAAAAAACTGATTTTTAAAAACACTGGATTTTAAATTAAGAAAACTCTGTGATTAATTTACTAATACTTCAATTTATACGTATACAAAGTTTCATAACTCAAGAGTTGATATTTGACATCTACATTGCATAAATATAAAGATATATGAAAAAAATTAATAGACAAAATTTAAGATATTAATTTATTTATATTTATTATTATTTATAACAAGATTATTTAGAAATTTAATAAAGATATATATGAAAATAATTAATAGACAAAATTTAAGACATTAATAAAAAATAATATAAAAATGTTATATATACCATGAAAATGCTTTCAGTTAAATTTAATTGAAATGCTAAAATTGTAAAAGTATTAACCGCATTTTAGTATTTAAAACATTAATCTCCAAAGAGATATTTTGCACTAAAATTTTATTTTTTATAAACTAGGAAATAAAGCTTTATTGTGAATGTATATTTTGAAAATTTTTCGTTAACCAAATTTATAATAATTATTATTCAGAGACTACTGACTATTTCAACATGATCAAACATTTTTCACTGAACAAAATCATTTCTAGCATCAACTTTCAAATTTTTATATACATGTTTAAATATGTCTCCTTAATATTAATTCAACGATAAGAATTTTGTTAAGCGAAATTTATAATAAATATTATCCAAAAACTACAGACTATTTCAATATATAGATTTTTTTTTCACTGATAAAAATCATTTTTTGCACAAAAACTATAAAAGATTATGATTACTTATGATATTAAATGAAATAATACAGATTAAATAATACAAAGAATGGAATCTTAATCAAACAAAGTACGTCCCTTTTTGGCATGAAAATTTAAGGAATCCATAAATTTTTTAAAGTTTTTTTCATGGGGCCTAGTTTAAAATTAAAGATTTCAAGAACCCAATTTTTAAGGATCTCGCTGATTGAAGTAGTTTTTAAAAACTTTTGATGACCTTTTAATTTTTTTTCCCAAAATATATAATACTTGTACGCCTATGTAGATACACAAACATTAAAGCTAAATATGAAAACTAAAAAAAATATATTAAAAAAAACTTACCAGTTCATTTGATGTTTGTCATTTCAGTGGAAGTCTATGAGCTTTAATCAAACATATCTAATTATATCACACGTATCTAATTTGAAAATCTGAAACTGTCGAAGGCTACCAATATCTTTTTTCAAAGCGCAACTACTCTATCACTTAAACGAATGATGGACTCCCTTGATCTAGTTCTCTTGTTAAGACTGTCACTTAAAATTTTATTGTATAAATCGTTCTTTAGACCGATAATGAAGTACTTCTAAAAGAAGAATATCCACCCTACAACTAAGAGCGAAATATTTAAATGAATTCTCTATACTTCAGACTTAAATTATGTCTTATCTGTTTAACATGACGTTTATTTAATGGATTAGCAATATAACTAGTCCAGTCTTGCAAACGATCCCAGGAATGGTAGAGCCTTAGGTTACACGAAACTTATGCAGACCAGATGTGCCCCTCTCCAAGGAGAAAAAGTTCGATTCAAGACAAGATTTTTTTTGGGGTAAATGGCTCTTTAATCAGCTAATTCACTTGAGGAATTAGCTGATTAATTCACTGAAACCCATGCGCACTCCATACTGTGCCCATTTATCTTCCTTCCTGGGCATTTTCAACACTCGTAGTGTTTAGTTTTCCGTAGTGTTTTAGTGAATACCCTCAACAAACATACACAGACATTTCCAGAACCCATTTAGACCATTCAGTTGCTCATCGGTCAATGTCAAAATGAATGTCAAAGATTACGGAAATTAGCATACCCCGTATCTTGACCACACGGGGTAGAGAAAGCCTGTAGCCCTGCAAGACATTTCTGACCGAAGCGGTCTTTTTCTAAGAAAACTGTTGTCTATAGTCAAGCAGAGGGCACACATGGTCCATTTTCTTTCCACGACAAGGTTTTATAGAATTTTAAAATTTCTGGGGGAGGGCACCGGTCTCCTTGACTACAGCTTTGAAACAAGAAATCTGTTGGTTTTTTGTTGATTCCTTTTTCGGTAGCATATATTTATTCCTCAAAAAGGTCTTGAAAAAATAGAGTAGCATGCAGTTATTAGAGTACTTATACTTCCTTTAATAAATTAGTAAAACCCTAAAAATCCGCAGGAGCAAAACTACAAGTTCGAATTCTTATACTTGCTTTAAAAATGTCCCAGGGTAGGAGGATAACCGTAATTAGAATAAGTCTTCAACACACTAATAAAAACAGATTAACTTCAAGATTCGTTAAAATATCGAATCAAAAATTTAATATATGAATAAAATACTAAAAATCTAGAGGGGGCAGAACTCCAAGTTCTAATACCCATACATGCTTTAAAAATGTTCCAGAAAAGGACGATAACTGTAATTAAAATAAGTCTTAAGCACACTAATAAAAACAGATAAACTTCAACATATATTAAAATGTTAAAAATTTAATGTATGAATAAAACCCAAAACATTTATAGCGGTAAAACTACAAGTTGGAATATTTATATTTACTTTAAAAATGCTCCAGAAAGGACGATAACCGTAATTGGAATAAGTCTTAAGCACACTAATAAAAACAGATTAACTTCAACATTCATTAAAATGTCGAATCAACAATTTAATAAATGAATAAAGCCTTAAAAATCTGGAGAGACAAAACTATAAGTTTGAACCTCTTCTAAAAATTCTTGGGGGGGGGGCAATTGCCCCCTTGCCCCTCCCCAAATTACGCCCATGATAATCATGCAATACTGATAACCATCCGATACAGGAAGAGGTCCAACAAAATCTATGTGGATGTGTGCGAATCTAGCATCCGGCGAGGAAAAGATGCGTATTAGGGATTTAGTGTGCTTTTGCATATTTGCAGGTTGGCAGTTTTGTAAAGATTTCACAGCGTCTTTAATGAATTTGTACATATCAGGCCAGACAAATCTATTGGATATCATGTTAGATGTTGTCGAAATACTTGGGTGAGAAAGGTTGTGAATGTGGTTAGTGACCGGTAAGATGCAGGGATGAAAGGTAGGGGTGTACTTGTGCTGAGATCAAAATATAAAGTAACATTTTCAAGTGGAAAATAATGTTTCTGCAATTTAAGAGTTTGTGAAGACTGGGAAAGAAAATTTTGAAGTTCTTTATCTTGGAGTTGTTCTTTTGATATTTTGTGAATGTCAAGATGTGAGACTTCAATTGCGTCAATCTCGACCTGTGACAAGGTATCAGCTACGATGTTGTCAGATCCTTTACTATGCTTTATGTCCGTTGAAAATTGATTTATAAAATCGAGATGGCAAAGCTGTCTGGGAGAACATTTGTACGGCTTTTGTTTGAAGGCGTATATTAGGAGTTTCTGGTCGGTGTAGATAGTGAAATCCTTGCTTTCTATCATGTACCGAAAATTTTTAATTGACAAATATATAGCTAATAGCTCACGATCATAGGTGGACCAATTCTTTTGACTTTTGCTGAGTTTTATGAACAAAAAGGCGATAGGTTCCCAATTGGCATTGAGCAATTGCATCAGAGAGCTGCCAATTGCAAAGTCAGATGCGTTTGTAAAAAGACAAAGTAGCACCTGGGATTGGATGGTTGAGAAGAGTAGCTTCAACCACCACTTTTTTTGCTTTTAAGAATACTTCATTTGCTTCATTGTTAAATTCTAGAGGGTGTTCGAACTTTTTAGAGGGTTAAGTTAGCTTTCTATTATTGTTTTGACCTTCTAGTAATTTCTTTAATGGGGCCAAAATGTGTGAAGCTCTAGGTATAAACCGTCTGTAAAAATTGAAAATACCAAGAAATTTTCTTAATTGGGTTAAAGAGGTGGGTTTTGGAAAATTTTGAATTGCTTCCACCCTATGTGGTAAAAGTTTTAAACCTTGTTCAGATATATGAAAACCTAAAAATTCTATACATGGTACTCCATAAAGACATTTAGAAACATTGATACAAAGTGCATAATCATTTAGTCTAGAGTAAAGAGATTGGAAATGTGATTAATGCTCACTTTCATTTTTAGAAGAAATTAAAATGTCATCAACAAATGAAAATACTCTAGGAATATCTCACGTAACTTCATCTATGAAACTTTAGAAAGTTGCAGCAGCGTTACATAAGCCGAATTGCATGACTGCATTTTCAAAAAGGCCGAAAGGTGTAACAATGGTTACTTTAGGAATATCAGAGGAATTTATAGGTATCTGATGATAAACTTTTTTAAATCAACACGAGAAAAAATTTTTGAGCCATGCAATTCTGCTGCAAAGTCACAAATGTTAGGTATAGGATATTTATCCTTCACTGTCTGAGAATTTAGCATACGAAAATCTCCAACAGGTCTCTATTCGCCCACGCCTTTCTTAGGCACCATATGGAGAGGAGAAGAATAGTTGCTTTTTGAAGGTCTCATATGGCCTAAATTAATCATATTTTGAATTTCAGCTTTGTCAATTTTTAATCTATCAGGGGCCAGTCTCCTAGGTTTACAGGATACAGGAGGACCTACAGTTTCAATAAAATGGACAGTATTATGCTTTCAGCTATGATTAAGATCTGGTAATTTAGACAGTGAAGGATAATTTAGTAAGAACTTATGATACACAGTATCTTCAGTTATAGTGTTAACAGAATGTATATTAACAGTGCTAACCACACAAGAAACATTTAAATTTGTTTTTAAATAAACAAGTTTCTTTCTTCTTAAATCAGGTGTTAAATCAAAATAATGCATGAAATCAGAATAAATATTTGTTTGCACTTTACATATATAAAAAGAAAAATTAGAAGTTATACGCAGTCCAAAGTCTGAATTTAATGTTGTACGCCCATAGACTTGAATGGGTGTTTCATTAGCTGAGGAAAAAGTCATTATAGGTTTTTGACACAATAGTTGTTTAGTTGCCGATACAATACTTATGTCGGAACCAGTGTCACATAAAAATTGTAGATAACTTTTTCTGTCTCTAATAAAAATGCGATGAGATTCGGGGGGGGGGAGCCGCTACGTATTTCCAGTTTCGTTTTCTGAGTAAGAGTAATGAGGAATGCATTTGTTGGCCTTTTCTTTGAATTTGTTGTGATACCAACAGCAAGGAGCTGAATTCGAAGCAGCAGTGGCTGAGGGGCTTCGATTTCGAGAGAAACTGCGTTGTCTATGTAACTTGGAAATTTCTTTACGAAGTTCTTGTATTTCTTGAAGAAGCTATTCAATTTTACTGGTTTCGGACACTACAACTGATTTTAACGGAGAAATGTCGCTTACCTGTGGAGGGGTGACTTCCATTATTCGGTCTGTAATATCGGTAGCTTTTTGGGAGTCGAGAGGCTGAACCGAAGCGAGAATTGACTGCACATTTTGTGGTATCTGTTGAAGAAAAAGTTCCAGAAATAAAGCATCTGAAATAGTATGGTTCTGAGCACGAAGATTCATGTTGCGAAGTATCTCAGAAGGTTTCCGGTCTCCCAATTGCTCGCCAACAAGCAACTTCCGAATTTCTTGAGTGCGGCTTTCCCCGCAACTCTCCGAAATGGCAGTCTTTAGTTGATCATATGATGAATCGGAACGGAGCTTGAAAATAATATCCCGCTCTAACAATGCAGTTTCAGGGGGTAAATTTGCCACACAATAATTGAACTTCGTCTTCGCGTCCGTTATGGCTTTAGGCGTAGCGAGTTCAAATGTAGACTGACTCATTGCGAACCATAGGGCTGGGTCTACGGTATTGTAGACTGGTATCCTGACGCCGCTTTCAGTCATTTTGCGAATCGAAAGTGAATGATGGAGAACAAGAATCATCTTTTAGCACGAAGAGGAGTAACCTGTAGAATCCGGAGTCACCATTGTTAAAGATGAGATGTGATTAAAATGCTCTGACTCCAAATGACAAGTTCCAGAATTTTTATGAAAAATAGAATTTTTATTTTCAACATCACAACGAAAGGACATACGTTCGATCTTCGCTCGTAACAAACAGCGAGTGATGTAATTGGCGGAGCGAGGAGAAAGCTCTTTGGTCAGACAGGAGAACTCACTCCGCTACAGAATACATCTTCAAACTAACATTTAAGCCTTTTTTTATAAAGGGGTGAAGAAATCTTTTAATTCAGTCACTATTTCACTTTTTCCACTAGATATACTCAAACAAAATACACTGAAATCAGAAAAAATAAACATTTGTGTGAAAAAAATGTCTTAGTCTTTTTACCTTATTTGGGAGTTCAGTACTTTTATATAACTACAAAACATATATTATAAAAAACTCAGTATTAAATAGATCATACTCTTAATTTATATGCACTGAATTAAAACATAATCTATGTTCCTAATTGAATTAAAATGCAATTTTAATTAAAAATTAAATTGAAATGTAGATTTAAAACTTTTTTTCACACGATTGTTTTAAATGTTATATACTTTAATTGGAGAAATAATAATAATAAATTTAACAGTTAAAATATTTATTTGTAAGAGCGATATCTATTTTAAATATTCAGTCACTCAACGTAACTTAATGCATTACTACAAACATATGCAAATTTAAAACAGTTAGTCCAAAAAGAAGAAATGTAGCATAAATAATATTAGTCTGTATAAATAAATATTACGTTATTTTTATTCATTTGGAGATAGAGATTAACAAGGTTTATTTTATTTATCATTTAAGACTGGTTAGTATATTGGTCAATTTTGCATACTTGATTTATATACTACGTAAACAAATACATCTTTCTGAGTAACCTAGAACCATATTAACAAATGAATTTTGTAGATACATAAGTTATCCTAAGTCCCAAAATAAAGAACGTAGAAAGCTATAACAACCATACCCTGCCAAAAGGTTACCATTGGTTTATTACCCAGCCCGTCTCTTTTCCGGTATTGTAGAAGACTCACAATTGGTTGGTGCCATGGGTTAATCGTGGTTATCCGTTAAATGACTTTGGTGAGACCGGCCCTTAATTACATTAAATACTCACAGAAACGTATAACTGCAGTAACATTTACAATAATTTAGTTATATTTTAGCGTCATTTTAACTTTTTAAAGGGATGGCGCTATTAAAAATCGCCAAAACAAGCGGACTCTATTGGAACACAGAAGCCTCTAGAAATTCAAGTGCTCTCTCAGCAGTGACATGATAAGAATAAAATGGTGTATTTATTTTGTAGTAACAAGAGTGAAATCTTTAACCTAAAAACAATTGAAAACTTTTTAACTGTCTGTATAACACCAAAATTCTACAATAGAGAAAGTGCATGTTTGCAAACAAACACGAGTGCTGCTGACTACAACTCAACTTTTCGTTGACAAAACATTGCTCGTTTCCATTGTATCTTATGAGCGTCGATATGGATCACGTATACAAAAAAACTAAATTTTATTTATCCCCTTAAGTGGAAAATTTGTGTTCATCAGACAAGAAGGACTATTTGTCATATATATTTCTAATGTATAAGGTAGGTTCAATAAATTATCAGAGCACAGATAATACACACAAGCTACATGTCAACAACATTTATTCTGTATTACACAGTTACGGTTACATATCACTAAAACAATTATCGATATGATAAAAAGAAGCACAGGTATGGATATATGATCACCCCTTTAAAAAAAAGAATTAAAAAGATATAGACATTTAAACAATATCAAAGAAAAATGTTTACATTTAAGAAGTTACAAAGTCTCTAAAATACGTAGGTTTTCGGACAAGTCCACCAGTTCTTGTAAACATAGGATTTTGTACATAATCTGAATTAGAGGATATTTTTCTGGGAGATATACTACCAGGAATATCCCTCACCTTAGTCTCTTCTCTTTCCTTTTCCCCAATATTTTGTCTGGAATCATTTTCAGTTACCTTCAGGTTTTCACCATTCTGTACTAAATGAGATTTTCTTATCTGAAACTTCATATTTCTAGGACCTTTTGGTATTAATTTGCGATTTCTTTCAACTGTGTCTCTATCAGATTTTAAAATATTTTAAGATCGTAGACTGTTAGCATTTGAAACAATTTTTCCGCTTTCCCACGGTCCTGATCCAGATTTCAAAAGAAAAACATCATCTCCTTCGTTTAATGGTTTGAGCTCTTTTGAACTCTTGTCAAAATAATATTTTTGCATTTCCTGTTTTTCCAAGAGCTTACGTCTAAATTTTTGTTTACTTGTTCAAACGATTC
The DNA here is from genome assembly GCA_032207245.1 of Pardosa pseudoannulata. Taxonomy (NCBI): domain Eukaryota; kingdom Metazoa; phylum Arthropoda; class Arachnida; order Araneae; family Lycosidae; genus Pardosa; species Pardosa pseudoannulata. The sequence continues at coordinate 161,297,849 of CM063502.1, forward strand.
CCTAATTGGCAATAATCCATTTATTTTTCTTCCAAATAATATTTCTGAAGGGTATGGTAAATTGTTGGAGATTGGAGTATTTCGGTATTCAAGTAGAACTAAATATTGATCTTTACTATCAGATTCTTCTTTTAGTAACAACTTCTTTACTGTTTGAATATATCTCTCTACCATACCATTTGATTGTGAAAATTCAGGGCTAGATGTTTTATTAATTTTATTGTTATGTTTTCAAAATTCCATTCATTAACAAATTTCTTGAACTCTTTGATACTATACTGAGGACCATTGTCAGAATACAAGAGTTTTGGGATACCATATATAGCAAATATAGATTTTAATAATTTGATAGTATTAATGCTTGTAATCTCCTGTACCTATCTAATTTCAACAAACTTGCTAAAATAATCAATTACAATCAAATAATTCTTCCCATTTAGATGAAATAAATATGTAACTAATGTTTCCCATTGTCTGTATGGTACTTCCTTTGGCATTAACGGTTCCTTGGTATTGTGTTTTTGATACTTCAAACATGTAGAACAATTTAAAATTAAATCTTCAATATCTTTACTCATTCCAGGCCAGAAAAGAATTTCCCTTGCACGACTTTTGTACTTGTCAATTCCCATATGATTATAATGTATTCTATCTAACATTAACTTATGTAGACTTTTAGGAACTACTACACACGCATTTTTAAAAATTAAACCATTCAATTCTATAAGTTCTCTAAAATGAAAATAAGCTTTTGCTATTTCTGGTACTTTTGATTTATTGTTAGGCCACCAATTTTAAATTCATTTCAAAACAATCTGTAATTCTTGATCATCCTTGGTTGCATCTAAAAACATCTTTTCTTTCTCACACGACATAACCACTTTTGCATTTATCATACATACATGAGCTTCAATTCCTTCTTCAAGTGCATCATTTTTTTTTCTTGTATAAATGATCTAGATAGTGCATCAGCTATTGCAAGTTCTTTTCCAGGTTTGAATTTAACAGTAAAATCATACAGCTTTAGGTGAATTCTCATCCTCTAGAGACGTAAAGGGCACTTATTCAATGGTTTCTTAAAAATAGCTTCCAATGGTTTATGATCTCTTTCAACAAGAAAATTATTTCCAAAGACATAATGATCGAATTTTTCACACCCAAATACTATCGCAAGTGTTTCTTTTTCAAACTATGCTTAATTTTTTTGGGTTTCTGTTAAAAATCTAGATGCATAAGCTTCTGGTAAATCTATATATATAAAAATGAATTTGTGTGTGTCTGTCTGTCTGTCTGTCTGTACTCGATAGACTCAAAAACTATGCATCCAATCGCCGTGAAAATTTGGGAAATGTTTAGGTATATCCCTGGGAAGGTTTTTGTAAATTTTCAACGTTCGAAATTCATTCCTTCCCCCTTTTTCGAGCATTTCATGTCATTATTCCAAGCATTATTTTCCCCGGTTAAACGCAAACGATTAAGTTTTTAATTTATCGCATCATATCTAAGGGAAAGAAACAATATTTCTAGCAATGTGACGTCATCCCAAGTAATTGTTTTAAACGCAGTTTTCCACGGTTAAAAGCAGGAGATTAAAATGTTCAATTCATCACATAATAAATAGGCGAAAATGATATTTTTCTATCATTATGACGTCATTCATTTAAATATTTCATTTATTCATTTCTTATTTTATATTATTTAAAATAGTCTGCTTAGTATCTATTCGATTTGAAATGAAATTTGAGATATAAAGTGATTCACTTTCACTTCTATGTGACGCAAATTATAGCATTTTTATATGAGAACTAATTTTAAATTTAATTATTGGTTCATTTTTATGTTACAATGAAATGCATATCAACAATATTCTAAGTACAAAAAGTACAAATTTCAGTGACTCTCATGGAAAAATAAAACCTATCATTTTATATAGTTATCTTCATATTCATATGGTTGTCGATATGAATGTGTGTTTCTGTTTCATACAAAACTATGTGGTTTGTCATAAATTTCCTTAATTTTGGAAAACATTTATTACTACCAACAAAATTAGCACTGTTGCTGTCAAAACCTCTGCTTCCTATTCTATCACGTAATATGGCAAGATCTGTTAACTTTGCTAATCAACGTACAGTAGTAATACAGTAATGCAATTTAGGGTTAAGCTTATATTTTACAATAAAAAAAGTTTGAACAAATTTAATATAAGACAAATTCGATTATAAAAACTGAATAATGTTATAATACGCTTATGATAGAAATATATAAACATGCCAATGACTCGAACTGAACTGTGACGAATTTAGAGAGTTATTCACGAAAAATAAATCTTTGTTTAAAAGTAATATATTAAGTTCACCGTAGCGAAGCACGGGCAAACTTGCTAGTTATTTTATAAAAGAACAGCTCCTAATCCAGATTGTGAAGCATCTACAGACAGTGTTATAGGACTCTTACAATCAAAATATTGCATTACCGGTTTGTCAACTAATATTTTCTTTAAATTATTAAAAGATTCTTTGTATTCATGATTCCATTGCCACATCACATTTTTTCTAAGTAGATCTCTTAATACAGCTGTTTTTTTCCGAAACATCTGGAATGAATCGAGACACTTACGTAATCATTCCTAAGAAAGTTTTCAATTCTTTAACATTCATTGGCGTCTTCATGTTCACAATTACTTGTACTTTTTCCTCATCAGGTTTAAGCCCTTCCTTGGAAAATGTATGACCCATGTATTTTACTTCTTCTTTTACAAATTTACATTTGTTATAATTGAACTTAACGTTTTTCTCTCGAGATTTATCTAAAACTTCTTTTAGTCTTCTATCATGAGTTTCTTTATTTTCAGCAAATCAATATATCATCTATATAAATTTCAACTCTTTCAATTTCATCAAAAATTTCAGTAAAACATTTATGGAAAGCTTCAGGAGCTGAATTTATTCCGTAAGGCATTTTTAAGAAGCAATATCTACCAAATGGTGTATTAAAAGTAGTAAGCTTTGAACTAGAATCAGACAATTTTATTTGCCAAAATGCTTTATTTGCATCTATTATGCTAAAAACTTTTGCACCTGACATTTTAGAAGTCATTTCTTCAAAAGTTTTAATATAAAAATGTTTTCTTAAAATATTTTCATTTAAAAGCTGAGGATCTAAACAAAATCTGAGAGTACCGTCCGGTTTTCTCACTATAACTAAAGAATTGACAAATTCTGTAGTGTGATTAACTTTTTTTTAATAACACCATCATGTTCCATACGCAACAATTCTTGCTTCAGAGAATTCATAAGACTTAATGGAACTATTCTACAGGGTTCTATAGTTCCAATTGCTCCCTCTTTAAATTTAATTTCAAATTCATAATCAGCAATTTGACCAAAACCCAGAAACAAAGTTATTTTTGCTTACCCCTTTTAGAATTTTCTGTTGTTTCTACAGCATCAATTCTTCTAATCAGACCTAACTGTTGAATTGTTTTTAAATCCAAAATTGCTGGAACATTACCTTCACATTTTACAATTTGGAATTCTATCTCACTTTTCAATCCACTTCGTGTTTCACATTTTAAAATACATTTACCAAGAACATCGATTTTCGTACCATTGTAATTACTTAAAATAGCCCCTGTTTTTCTTATAGAATCTTCTCCTATATTTAGTAATTTAAATTTTCTATATGGCAACACATTTCATTGTGCTCCCGTGTCTAATTTAACATGCAGATATTTTGAAATATTTACTTTAAGTTTCTCTATCCAGTCATTAGAATTTGTATCCAATTTTATTTCACCTAAAATATATTCTTCATTGGAATATGTCTTTATGTTACTAACCAGAACTAGTTCATTAGAAATATAATTAACTCTTTTTCTAAAACACATCTTAGAAAAATGATTTCGTTTTTTACAATATAGACAAATTTTGTTAAAAGCAGGACAGTTAAAAAGTGCGTGACATGTGCCACATTTTATACGAATTTTATTAAACTTACCTGGATCTTCTTCCAGTTGTTTTGATTTCGTTTTTATCTCCTTTTTCTTTTTCTTGTTTGATAATGCACTTTCATACGTTTTAAAGTTCTTTTTCACCTTTACTGAATACACATTATTTTCATCATTCATTGTATTTAATTGCATTTCTGCCAATTCCGAGGCTTTACATATTTTAACACATTTATCCACAGTTATTTAAACTTCTCTTAATAATCCATCTTTCAGATTTTCATCACCAATTTCACTTATTCTGTCTGTTATTAAGCTGTCTTTCAAGGTACCAAATCCACAATTAAGACTTAGCTTTTTCAGCTGAGTAAAAAATTCATTGAATGTTTCATCTGGTTGCTGTATTCTCGAAAAGAAAATATGACGATCAACACTTTTGTTACTCTGAGGTAAACAATTTTCAAAGGCTTCAACTACTTTTGCATACTTTTTCCGATCTTCATCAGTGAACTCGAACGCATTATACTTCTCGACAGCATCTTCACCTATAACATACCCAGATATCATGCATACTTGCAGAAAGTTTGATTTTTTCTGGATAATATCTTGTCATAACAAATTTGCAGAGACAAACTTGCAGCAAAACTCCTGCAAGTTAGACGGAACATAAGCGACCACTCATTTGCAATGCAATTTTGCTGCAAAACTGTGGCAAACTTGTCATGTCAATCTTGAAGCAAGCGAAGATTCCCGTCATTAAGGAACGTATGAGCATACGTTTCCCGGCCAAATAGGAGAGAGACTACAAACACGTTATTCCGCAAGTTGCAAAAGATCTCTGAAAAGGTATTTATTCTTTTAATTATTCAAATTCTTAGTATTTTCAATAGGATTTTTAGAGAAATATATTGCTGCTTGGATATCACAATATTGTACTGGTACATGTACATTTACATTTAACAAGAGTTTACATTCTTCAATTACATTACAATACCATATAATTTCACACTTTCAGTTAAGGAAACCAATTCAGACTCCATCGAACTTAGTGCTAAATATTTTTATTTACTTGTTTTCCTACTAAAAGGAATACCTGCAAAATACATTATATATCCCCTTGAAGAATGTCTGTTAGTTAAGTGGCAACCACAGTTGGCATCACAATATAATTTTAACTGAGAATTATTTCATTTTGATAAATTTATTTTTAAGTCTTTAGTGTTAAACACGTAATTCACAATATTTGATACAATAATCGAATGTTGATAAGTCTAAGAATTACAAAATTGAGACATCGTATTTAAGGCAAATGAAATATCAGTCCTACTTCTGCTTGCAATAAATGATAAACATCCTATCAAGGTACGATAAGGATAGCATTTCATCACTTCCCTTTCAAAAATTTCAGCTTCTTTAACTTTAGGTAAAACTTTTATTTCCGATTTAAAAGGCAAGTTTACACTCGTTCTTGTCAATCCTTCAAATTGTTTAATTAATCCTTCTATCTACGTACTTTGATGAATAAATGAATTTCCATTTATACATTCTAAATTAACTCCCAATAAATGGTGAATCTTTCCGAAATCATGCATATCTAAGCTACTTTTAAGCAAATTGATTGCATCTTGCAATATATTTTATGTTTTGCCAAATAAAATTAAGTCGTCTACGTATACTAACAAAACTACATCTTTTCTTAGCTTATAAACACAATTGCACCAAAGTAAATTTTTAAATCCAAGTTTCTTTAAAATATAATCTAATTCGGCGTTCCAAACCCTACCACTTTGATGTAATCCATAAATTGCTTTATTTAACTTACAAAATTTATTTCCCTCATCTTTAATCTCAAAACCTTTTGGTTGTGGCATGTATACACGTTCTGCTAACGTTCCTTGTAAATAAGCTGATTTTATAACTAAATGAGAATGTTTCCAACACATTACACTTACTAACATTATAAAAAGTAGTCTCACGATAGCAAAATTTACCACAGGGAAAATGTATCTGTGTAATCAGCACCGAATTTTTGTTTATATCCCTGAGCTACTAACTGGCTTTATACTTTTTAATGTTATTTTGGTCATCTTTTTTTATTGTATAAACTCAGCGACTACCTAAAATATTTACATTAGGTGGGGGAGTTACTAAAGTCCAAACTTTTCTTTTATTCATCATGTCAATCTCATCTGACATTGCTTTTTCCCATTCATTCTTATTTGGAAAATTATTCAAGTCTTCATACCTTTTTTGGTACTTCAGCATTATAGACCTCATCGCGATATATATCCTCTAAATTTACATTATAATTTTCATTCTTATTGTCAAGAATTTCTTTAGTTTCTGATATTGGTTCGGGTTTAAAAGAAAAAAACACATTAGGGTCATCTTGTATTCCTTGCTCTTAACAATACTTTTCAACTTCATTTTTAGTCTTAAGTCTAATATTTGTATTAGGCGGATAATAGTATATGTCAATCCGATTACTCGAAGCTCTAGGAACTTCTTGTCCACTTTGAAATATCTAATGTTTCCTCTTTAATTTTTGTTTCGGGATACACTATTTCTTGACGATAAAGTAATTCCCTATCATTTCTGAATATAGCATATTCACAAGACTTATTTTTACCGAACAACGTTTTTACCCCATTTTTACTCTCATCAATTATAACATTAATAGTTTGAACAACGCATTTATCCCTTGGGATCCAAACCCTACATTCTTCAGTATTCATCGAGTAGCCTACTAAGATTTATTATTATTGTATTATTCTAACCTGTATTATCCAATTTTAGCTGTTTTATTTAGTTTACATCTCTAACTTCGGTATGTGAACATATGCTAAAGAGCCAAATATTCGGAAGTGGTTAATAGAGGGTTTATAGCCACTCCATATCTCCATTAGAGTTAGATCACGTAAGTTTGAGTGCACATCAATTCCGTATATGTACATTTTTTTGAAAGGCTTCCGCCCAAAATCTTTGTTGTAAGCCACTACCATGAAGTAAAGCTCACACGCCTTCCATAGCTCTTCTATTAAAACTTTCGATCATCCCATTCTGTTGAGTTGTGTAAACAGACGTTCTTTCGGCCCTTATACCTAAGGTTTTTAAGTAAGATTCGAATTCTTTATGGCAAAACTCTAGACCATTATCTGTTCTCACGGATTTGAGTTTACAATTCAGTTCTCCCTCAGATTTAGCTAAATATGATTAACTGTGTATACTTCAATTTTAAGAGAAAAATCGTCTATAATACATAAAAAATATTTACTTCCTTCCAACGACGAACGGAAGATGGTCTCCAAAGGTCTAATACACCTTATCTAACACATTTTTCGTTAGCCTATCATGCTTTAATGAAACTTAAGTCGATTTTGTAATTTGGCAAACTGAACACTTATCCAATTTTTCCTTAAGATTTTGTAATCCCTTTACACTATTTTTACTACTTATTTCTGCAATTAAACACTTATTTACATAGCCAAATCTTTTATGCCAGTAACGGTAACATAAAAACATTGTTGAAAAATTTCGTGTTTACGATAATTAGGTACACCATACATTATATACAACTTTCCTACTCTATGAAATATTAAAAAGTATTCATTCTTAACAGTATAAATCCTTTTGTTATGCCATACAATTTTATAACTAGCTAAATCAATATAAGCTCTTCCAATAAGATTTCTACTCATATTAGGGGCATAAAATGCATTTTTTAAAGTTAATTTTACATATTCGTTATTTTTAACATATAAAAAAAATCTCCTTCCCCATAAATTTCAGATTCATAGTTTTTTTTTTTCACCAGTAAGTACTCTTGTAGATAGAGGTCGGAACTTCTCGAACCACTATTTTTGATTACAAAAATTACTAGTTGCAGCACTGTCCACTTACCACTCTTCCAACTGAAGTGTCGTTTTGAGTAAATCCATATAAATGTTATTTCATATAATTTTAATTTCACTTTATCTGCAATAATTGAAAATTTTCTACTTGTGCTCTGAAATTTTCAAATCAATATCTTAATTAGTTTTCTTGACTGATTAATGAAAATGCTTAATTTCTTTCATTTCTGCTGCAAAATCAGGTGTGCATATGCTTTTTTCCTTTATGAAATAAAGTTGCTTTTTTCATTAGATATTAATATCTTGGTTAGTAATAAAAAATTTAAATCTGAGCCTAAGGTGCATGAAGCCCTAACTATGCTCATACAAATTTTCAGACTTTTGTGTGTGCTGGTTTTTGATTGTCATTGTTAACTCACAGATAGAGTGAAGCTATCTTGTATTAATATAGATATTTTTCTCGTGTTATTACTAATAATTTACTTTTGTTTCAATCTCCAGGTTAAAGTTTTAATTTCTGTGGGTGGTACGGATATGCGCTGCCATATCCACAACATGCTAAGGAGACTTAAGTGATGATGCCAAATTATACATACTTAGTGACAAGAGCACTTTAAAAAATATTATTAAAAATTTCCTAGAAACAGTAGTGTCAAACTCAATTTTTGTAAGTATATTTTTCTAATGAAAATTTTTAAATAAAATGTGTGATCTTTAAATGCCTCTTGTGTTAAGAATATAAATATGTATAATTTTCCATAATCATTCTTCTTTTTTTTATAGCTGCTTGAAAGTGTATTTAAAGATACAGCATGTGAAAGTAAAAGAAGCGGTGTATTTATAAGAAAGCTAGTTGTAACTTCGAAAGTGTTATTTAATAAATTATGTTTAATAAATGTGTATTTATTTTATATGTATACTATGAAAAGTTAAATAAGTTGTGCAATTTTCTAGCATAAAGTTATTAAAGTATAAATTTGTTAAAAGTTTATTTATTATTAACAAATTTTAAATATAAATATTTATTTTATTGTATATAAATTAATTAAAATTTTATTATTGTGCAATTTTATACTTATTATTGTCAACTTTTCCAAATTTGTTCAAAAAGTTATGACTTATTATCTAACAAAGTACTTTAAATAATAAAATATTTATTTTTGCTTATACAACAGTTGTAATTAATTCTATGGATAAAAAATTTACTTTTTCAAATTACTTGAAGATTTACAAATTTATAAATTTCTAAATATATTTTATTGAACGAGTTATTAATTATTAAACAAATGAAATTAAATATTTAATAAATAAAAAATATTAGGTATAAAACAATGATTAATATTATGAAAAACAGTTATTAATTTTAATTTAAAAATTGCCCAGGAGAGCCATTAACTTGTCATGCAGCAAATTGGAGTATGTTGATTCGAGTTACGTAGACTTGCTGCAAGTTTGCAGGCTTGCAAAGCAAGACTTGCAAAAAAATTTGGATATATAATATCGAGTTTTCTTTGCGGGTTGCTGAAAAAGAAAATTAATCATATTCATTCCAGTTACAGCCAAGTTACCTTCGAAGGAAAAACCACTTAGGGGGTTTAATCCACTCATGGTGAAATCGAAAGTGAGAACAACGTTCTATTTGACAAAAATCGAAACAAACTTATTTTATTTTTACGAATTTTCAAACAGCAAATCAATGCAGCAATATCATACAAGTACCTGTCGACTGCGCCACGTCATATATATGTATAAGGTAATAATTCTAATGTATAAGGTAGGTTCAATAAATTATCAGAGCATAGTGAATACACACAAGTTATATGTCAACAACATTTATTCTGTATTACACAGTTACGGTTACATATCACTAAAACAGCCATCGATATGATAAAAAGAGGCACAGGTATCGATATATGACACTATTTATCCAAATTAAGGTTCGTTAAGCCGAATAACAGTATGGGCCTTACTCTGGGAGTTGCGGTTCGTACCGCAAGTGCGGTATGACGTCACGTTGACGTCAGCTCGCGGAAATTTTGAGAGCAAACGATACTTCGGTACTCTGGGGTTACATGCGGAAAGTTACCGATAGCTACAGGTTGCGGAAACTTTCCGGCAGCAAATTTGGTAGAGAGAACTTCTCGATAGAAAGAAAACATGGCGGCTTATTTGACTTACGAATATATAGCTCAGTTAAAAAAAAAATATACCTGTTTTGTATAGTGCCAAAATGTAGAAAATTCCATGCCATCTCCACGGATACCACTGATATTTAAAGTATGAACTAAAAAGTTGTTTTTAAATATATTAATGCTGAATTTAGAGCAGTATAAAAGTATGATGTAAATATTGTGTATCTTCAGTTTTGATCTTATATTTTATGTTTTTCATACTAGTAGAAATCTTGTTAACAATGCTAAGTAATAAAAAGATCGAAGTCTTTATAACTTTCGGCTTTTATTTTACATACTTTAAGCACAAAATTTACAATCTTCATGGATACCTGTGATGTTAGTCTGAACCCAAAATTTGTGTTTACATATAATAAAACTGTTTTTAAAATACTATCAAAGTATGATTTAAATATTATTTATCTTTGATTTTCAACATATTTATATCTTTTATTTTCATCATAACCATAATTTTCATATTGTGATTTTCAAATTTTAATTTCTTGCATTTTATATATTTTAATAACTGTGTTCAAAACAAAACATTGATATTTAGATTTTAGGTATTGATATATAGTAGTAATATGATAAATTTTGATGGAATAACTATCATTTTACAGTTTTTTCAGTACAAATATAACTTTTTATCAAGTTTTTTTATCAATGATCTCAATGCAGTAATATTTACATCATAATATTCATCAATTGCATCATTTTTATGCATTCCATCATAATTGTAATGTATAAAATATATCTGTAAGAGAATGTAACTTGCAGAAACCCAGAAAATTCAACTGCAGGTCAATTAAGCTGCAGGTCCCGGTCTCATTAGCACTCGTGTTGCAAAAAGTAGACCGTAGCACTCCAAACCAAACCTATGGAAAGCGCCTCTATATGCTTAATAAAATTCCATACTGTATATAATAATGCTCCATAAAACTAATCATGGGTAAAAGTTTCCGTGAGACAATCTCTTCGATTTTTTCTCTTGAGATTTGGATGCCACTTTTATCAATACCGTACGCATGCAAAGAAAAATGCGAATTATTTATTTGTTTATATTTTCAAACATTGCTGTTGCCGAAACTGAAAATCAGAATTATAATTCTAAATTTCTAATTGGTTTAAATGGTGCAAAGTAGAAGATCCCATTAAACTCCGCCTCTAAAATAAGCCCAGCCCAAAGGCGGGATTTATTTCTCAAACTCGATAGTAAGTTAGTTCCCGCACCTTCGTTTTCGTGCTCCCAGAGTACGGTTTGAGCTTAGTTGCGGCAACTAGGTATCGTTAGGCCAAGTTTCCGCGACTACGTCATACCGCACTTGCGGTACGAACCGCAACTCCCAGAGTAAGGGCCTATATCTATCATTGACGATCCGTATATTATTACAGTTTGGAAAACAGGTATGACAATGTGGCCGTCTGTCACTATGACTGATATCGATTCTTATTTGGATAAATTTCCAGGTCGGAACACAAGATCTAAAGATGCATTCAATTATGTTGTAGCTGGTAAGAATAATGATTTTAATTATTTATAATTCAACTGTAATTTCCCATTACTATTTTTATTATATAGATTTTTTGCTTACATCAAATGATATAAACAAAAATAGTTGTCATGTCACTAAAACTCTTAATAAATATTTCAAAAAGGATTTATTTAATTTTTGATTTAAACATTTATTCATCTCAGTTAAAAAAATAAAGAAATTATGCTGTAAATATAAAAATAGGAAAGTATAACTGCATACTGACGTGACAAATTCAAATATTTTTCTAAAATACTTAGGTGTTGAATGTAGTACAATAGCTAACTAATTATATATTCAAATTATTTCTTTTTTTTTTTGGTAAAGTGCATAACACCTGTGTATATGTACTACCTCAGATACCAAAATTGGCAATTGTAAAAGCTGGTGTTGATCCTTCTATGAGGACTCATGATCCTTATAAGCCATGGATCATTTCAACTTCAAATGGCGAAATTCAATCAGCTCATTGCACATGCATAGCTGGGTAAATATATTTAGATTCCCTTAGATAAAGTTTAATATAATCGATTGTCATATATTTATAATTGTTATATAAGGGATTTATTTCTTTAGTTTCAAGGAAGTAGTTTTGAAAGAAGCTTATTAGGAATAAATCTTTATTTCTGCTGCAATTTATTTAAAAGATATACAGCAATTTTTGAACAAATTTATGTTTTTAGCCAGTTATATGGGCACATTTAGACGGCCCCTTTTCCATTACTGATTGCTCAGCCAATGCTATTTCTAATTCAAATGCAAGTTTCCTAGATAACAGCGAGCACTTTCTAACAGTTGCTGAGCTAATATATATCGATTATTTATTTTTTTTTTTGTGTGTCGTATGATGTTTCATCATTTTCAACTATTTTTAAGTAAGTAGTAATGAATTTTTTAACCTATATCGTTATTTCAAGTGTTTTTTTTCTTTTGATAATATCATAAAATTATTTTTCAAATTGCCCCCTGCTAACTGTTCAGTATTTAAATTGTAAAGGAATAATTGAGATAGTTATTTAGTTATTTCTTAAGGTCATATATACACTAGTTATTATGGATTATGTAATCATATTGAAATGTATTTGCCTACGGAATATTGGTATAAGGTCACAACAATAGTAAAAGTTTTGAAGTTGTATAAATATATTTTTGATATCTTTATACCAACACTTTGATTTCAATTGTGAATTTAATTTCTTCTATCAGTTTAGCTTAATATATTGTTAATATTTTCTCTTTTTAGATGTGTTTTAATTAAAAGGTGACCAATACTGTTGTTTCTTTGCTGAAATTACTTAGGACTCCTGTTCCAAACCATGAAATTGTCTGAGCTGTAAAACATTGTTATATTTACAAGAAAAAGGCTGTTATATTATTTGAGACAATTTTCTGTATCTTTGCTATGTTTGAACTTATAAAGAGAATTGTATACAACTGTAATATATATTTTTTATTATTGCGTAAATAAAGTTAGTCATTTTTACTTGAATCTGTTTTTTTGCTTTTATTTAATTGTCCCTTGAAAGTAAATACAATTGTAGCTTGTTTTATCAATGTAATTAAAGTATTGTTTGGATAATTTATTAATGTTTTGTCTTTTGTTTTACTGTTTATCCTCGAACTCAATGCTTTACATTTTGTAATGTTATAGTTTATGTTCAGTGTGCTGTGTTTTGTTTTAAAATGACACTTATGTGAGTGATGACCGCACGTGGTTGCTGGCGTTCTGATCCTTAAAATAATTTTAAAAGACAAATGTTTTTGTTGTCTACATTTATGTATTTGTTATTGGTCCGCGTCGACATTCTGGTTCCCCAGGTGAGGAGCCATTCGGCGTAATGCAGTGTGAACTCTTTCCTGTTTACATTTTGGATCAAGATAAGTGAACTTTCGGTTTCGTTTTAATTTTGGTTAGACTTGTTTTATACTGTTGCATTTTTAAAATTAATTATGGATAAAGTTACTCTTAAGAAGTTAAGAGGTCGTTCTAGATGTGCTTTAACGAGGAATACTAATTTCTTTAGTAATGAGTTAAGAGTTATGTGAATTAAAAGCTCGATCAGAACGAATTGAGCATATGTTTAAACAATTTGACGAATATGATGCTCAATTACAGGAGGAACTGTCAGATATGGCTGATTTTGAATTGAAATATTTCGAAACAAAATCAAAATATAGAAAAGCTATTGACGCCCTTCAAAATGTTTCAGTTTTGAATCCTACATCAGTTGGGATTTCACAGCCAAATAGTAGTAATTTTAAACTTCCGCAGTTGAATATTCCACAGTTTGATGGAAAATATTCAGAATGGATGAATTTTAAAGATTTATATATAGATACTGTCCATGAAAATAAATCTTTGGCCAGAATTTAAAAACTCCAGTATTTAATTGGATTACTTATGGATGAGCCAGCAAAAATCATTAACACACATCCCTATTTCAGAAGTTACTTACAATGAAGCCTGGAATAAATTAATCGATCGCTATGATAGGAAAAATCAAATTGCTTCGTAGTTAATGATGTCATACTGCATACCTGAAAGGTGTTTTTCCTCTCCGGTTAAGAAATCGCTCCCGGTAAAGATTAATTAGTGACGTCAAACCAGTGGAGATAATTCTTATAATCCACTTCACCGGGCGGCATTTTAAAACTGCCGATAGCACGTGGCTGTTATGTAGATGAGCAAGTGAAGACTATATTTAAGCCGCCGGCAAATGCAAGCTTTGATGATGTTGTTTTTTTCGTGCCGCCCTGTAAGGGATGTCCGTTCTGTAAACCGTTTGTTTGTAGGTAGCAAGCTGCTATCAAGTAGTGTACAGTTCTTAATGTTATTTTTAATAAACGAGTCAGCCTCTGGCATTACGAGTGTTTTTCTTCGAGGAACTTCACATCTACTGCATACCTGCTATTGATATGGCGTGGTATTCTAACAATGGTTATGGGCCTGAGTTTGACGCCCAGTGAAGTTTGAAAGGACTGAGTTCTGGAAATAACGAGATAGACAGTTTTCTGCAGTAGTGCTGTGACGGGGGCCGTGAGCAAAATGGAGTGTGCTCAAATCCCCATACTTACCCCTACAAATTGGTCGGTGTGGAAAACTGACATGAAAGTTCTCCTGATGCATTGGGGGTGTTGGAGATTCATCGAGGGCACCGAGAGTCCAATAATTAAGAAAGGAGTCACAGATGGAAAAACAGCAGGCAAGTCCTCTACAAGCGAAACCGGGCCAGCCACAGAAGGAGCAACATGGCGAGAGGTAAGCGACTGGCAGATGAGGAAGGATAGAGCTTTCACCTTTATTTATCAAGGACTTCGACCTGATTTAAGAAGTTTATTATCCGGTACAACTGATGGCAGAGAAGCATGGAAGATTTTGACAGATCACTTTGAGCCAAGAACCCGTGCCCAGGTAGTTCGCCTATTAGACGAATTTTGTATGATGAGATTCAAGCCGAATGAAGATGTCGGGCTTTTTATAAGTAGGGTGAAGGAAGCGGCTGATCGTCTTAAAGCAGCTGGACATGAGCTTCAACCACTCTATGTAGGTTTTCAGCTAATACGTTCTTTGCCACAGGAGTATCAACCAGCAGTGCAACAGATTTATCGTTGGAGTGACGAGGAATTTCATCCAGATAAAATTGAGGCCGAATTAATACTGGAGCAGAACAGACTGCAACTGATGGAACGGGATTTCCGAAGGGACCAAATAGCTTTCCTGAGCAGGACGACTGAATCAAACCAAGGTTACAGCAACAGTCCAGGTAAAAACTTTAAATCGCTTAAAGAGGAAGTTGTAGTAGACCAGTCTGATAAAATTTCTACTAAAGATAAGGCAATTGGACCCTGTTTTAAATGTAAACAATTTGGTCATCTTATAAAACATTGTAAAGATAGGACTAAAGCTACTTCCCATAGGAGTCGGGGGAAACTTAAGAAAGGCTGGGGAAATTTAGTGGAAATTGAGGCAAATTCAAGCAGTTCGGATACTTTTACAGACTGTACTATTTGGGTTGTAGATACTGCAGCGACATCACACTTTAGTAATAACAGAAATTTGTTTTGTACCTTTAGGCCAGTAAGTAACGTGCAAATGACATTAGCCGCGGGATCGGATAATAGTCCGATTGAAGGGATAGGTACAATTAAATTTATAGTTAAATCAGGAAAGTCTCAATCCATAGTTATACTAAAAGATGTAATGTATAACCCTAAATTAAGACGCAATTTGTTGTCTGGATCTAAACTTGAAAAGGAAGGTGCACACTTTGTAGGTTCGAAGGGAAAGATAAAAGTTTATAGATCAAATTGGTCAAAGATGTTTACTGCTAACAGAAAACATAATTTATATTTTTTAAAACCTACAAAATACTTAGTTAAAAATAACGAGATAAGTAGTATGTTGCAAGAAACTAGTAATATGTCGGGAATAAGCCATAAAAATAATGAAGTATTATGGCATAACAGATTCTGCCATATAAATCAAGATTATTTGTTAAATACTAGTAAACATCAAAGTGTAAGGGGCTTACCGAGGTTAAAAAGGTTAGAAGAACATTGCACAATATGTAAAACAGCTAAAGCAAAGCGGATATCTTTTAAACCATTAGGCCATGTTAGATCTAAAGGACCTTTAGAGCTAGTACATATGGATATATGTGGGCCTTTGCAGGTTGTTTCCCAGAGTGGTTGTAGATATTTTTTATCGATTACCGATGATTATTCTAAGAGGGTTACGGTATTCCCCATTCGAAGTAAAACTGATGTGTTTAATTGTTTTAAGAGATACCAAGCTAGAGCGGAAAGATTTTTAGGCAAGAAAATACTATCTGTTCGAACCGATAACGGGCTAGAGTTCTGCAATGCAGATATGAGTAAATTTTTAGAAAACCAGGGGATCAGACATGAACGAACTAATACGTTTACTCCTGAGCAGAACGGCACTAGTGAACGTTATAATTTAACAGCTTGAGATGGAGTTAGGTCCCTAATAAAATATAGTGGTATACCAAAAAGTTTTTGGGATGAAGCGTTACTTTGCTATACATATGTTTGGAATAGGGTGTGTCATAAAGGTTTCACGAAAACCCCTTTTGAACTGTATTCGAAGAGGAAACCTTCAGTATCGCATCTCAAAATTTTTGGATGTTTAGCTTATGTGAATGTACCAAAACAGAAACGCAGGAAACTTGACATGAAAGCAACCCCAGGGATTATGTTAGGTTATGCACTAAAAACGAGAGGTACTGGCTAGAAAACGAACAAAAGGTTGTAGAAACAGCGAATGTTAGATTTGATGAATCTAAAAATGGGGTGGAAGCGGTACAGGGTCCCGAACGGAAATACACTAATTTTAATTTTTTTGAGCTTAATAGATCGGATGACGACGACGATCGTTTACCATCGGATATGCAACCGAAAGTTCGATCCGAATCTTCAGTATCCGAAAAACCCGAGGTAGAATCTGACACTGAACTTTTAACACCTTGTAATCAAATTCCCTGGATTAGAGACGCCGTTCCGCGTAAAGGTGGTTGGCGTACTGACATTTATTACAGAATTGAGGGAACCAACACAAGACTCCGTTCAATAAATGATGTTACAAAGTATTGCAATCAAAACAAAATAGCTTTAGATGAGACCATGTTCGATTTTAGAGGTAAAAATTCCCAATCTGGAAAAGTATCAGAGTTGACTAGTACAAGTAATCCCGAAGCTCATTTAACGGAAGTAAAAATACCTAAAAGTTATAATGCAGCTTTAAAATCATCCGAAGCATCGCAATGGAAAACCGCGATGGATAACGAAATTAAAGTTATGCAAGATCGCAAGGTCTGGGAATTAGTTAACCCGCCTCAGAATTCAAAAGTTCTCGGATGTAGATGGGTGTATAGTATTCGGTATAACGATAAAATGGAACCGGTGCGATATAAAGCAAGGTTGGTAGCCCAAGGGTTTTGCCAAGTTAAAGGCGATTCTTACGAGGAAGTGTTTAGTCCTGTCGTAAATTTTTCGTTAATAAGGTTGTTCTTTACAATTATTGTTTGTTTATTTAAATGGTGCCATGTGCAATTAGACATAAATAATGCTTTCTTGTATGCTGATATTGATAAAGTTGTATATATCAAACAGCCGGGAGGTTATGAAGTAAATGACAATCAAGTGTGTATGTTAACAAGGGCTATTTATGGTTTACATCAAAGCAGTAGACTTTGGTACTTTGAAATAGATTAACTTTTACTAAATTTAAAATTTGAAAGGTTGTCATGGTGTAATTGTGTTTATTCTTTGCAAGATAATATAATTTTACTTTTGTATGTTGACGACATTGTAATTTTTGGTAAAACTGAAACAGATATAGAAGAGATTATACTTTTGTTAAAGAATAAACTTGATTTAAAAGTTTTAGGTAGAACTCGTAGATTGTTAGGAATTGAGTTTGTCGAACAAGGAGAAAAATTGTTTTTGCATCAGCAAAGTTACATTGAAAGAGTATGCCAGTTGTACGAGAAATACAATTTTCCTATTAGTTCATTGCCAATGGCAAAGGGTAGCGTGTTATCTAAGCTTGATGAACCCAAAACGAGCCAGGAATTAAATGAAATGGCTAACATACCTTACCGAAATTTGTTAGGTTCTTTAGCATTTATTGCTCACCGTACAAGGCCTGACATTATATACGCAATAAATATTTTAGCACAGTTCCAAGCTAATCCTGGACATAGACACTGGCATTGTTTGTTGAAAGTGTTAGGCTATTTAAAAGGTACTAGTAACTTGAAATTGAGTTTATCAAGAGTTACATCCCCTATGCTAACATGCTTTGCAGATTCGGATTTCGCTGCAAATCGGGACGACCGCGTATCCATAGGTGGTTTTATAATTTATTTTGATAAGGTGCCTATATCATGGCGGACATTTAAACAAAAGTCAGTTAGCCTATCAACTATGGAAGCAGAATACGTGTCGTTAGCTGAAGCAGCAAAGGAATTAATATGGTTGAAAAATATTTTTGATAATAAAATACTAAAATTAAGTTTGAGCCATTGTGTTATATTTTGTGACAATCAAGCCGCTATTGAGTTCTCAAAGTCACCCATAGAGAGCTACAGAACTAAACATAGATATAAAGTACCATTTTTTAAGGAATTTAATTTAAGCTAAAAGTTTTGAGTTAAAATTTGTTAAAAGTAAATCTAATCTTGCCGATAACTTTAAAAGCCAGTGACTAAAGAGCAAATGAAAAAATTTTGTTCGGAGGTTTTTGAGACATAAAATTCTCGAACTTAGGTAGGTTGATTTTTTTTATTTAGGGTAAAAGTGTACCTTTGCATAAAAAAAAAAAATTTCTGGTCAACCCTCTTCGATGTGTACTCTTGAATGTAATATGAAATGCTTTTGAGTATTGTATATGTATGAATATATTTTTATATACTTTTTATGACAATTTCTTTATATAACTGTGTTTATACAAAGCATGTATATTTTTTTGCCTCGAGTTCAGTGTGAAATGTGGTAAGTTACCGGAGGGAAAAAGGGGGCCGATTGATGTCATACTGCATACCTGAAAGGTGTTTTTCCCCTCCGGTTAAGAAATCGCTCCCGGTAAAGATTAATTAGTGACGTCAAACCAGTGGAGATAATTCTTATAATCCACTTCACCGGGCGGCATTTTAAAACTGCCGATAGCACGTGGCTGTTATGTAGATGAGCAAGTGAAGACTATATTTAAGCCGCCGGCAAATGCAAGCTTTGATGATGTTGTTTTTTTCGTGCTGCCCTGTAAGGGATGTCCGTTCTGTAAACCGTTTGTTTGTAGGTAGCAAGCTGCTATCAAGTAGTGTACAGTTCTTAATGTTATTTTTAATAAACGAGTCAGCCTCTGGCATTACGAGTGTTTTTCTTCGAGGAACTTCACATCTACTGCATACCTGCTATTGATATGGCGTGGTATTCTAACAGTTAATTAGAACATTTTTAGATCAACCGGTGATTACAAATACTAATAATTTGAGAAATTTAGTTGATACATCTGATGAAGTAGTTTGCGGTTTAAAATATTTAGGTAACGAAGCTTCATCCATTGATACTTGGCTGATTTACTTATTGTCGAAAAAGACCACAAGAGAATACAGTAAAATTAAATCAATAATAGGTAAAGCGAAGGGGCCTTGCCTTCAAATTTCCGATGGTACTGCTTCTCGCCAATTTGTCCCGAGCCGGGCTGTTTTGTTCTTTGATAAGCACCTTGAGAATTCCGTATATGGCATTAAATGCTCGAATACATTTGAGAAAAAGGAATAGAATTTATTACAATACCGGATACATTTAAAAGGAATTACAGAAAAGCGGAAAAAAACTATGTACATGTAAAAAGAGAAGCTAGCGAGAGTTCATCTCGTCTGTTTACACTCGAGGCACCGACACTAAGTTCGTTCGTTACGGTGTCAGTCAGTTCGCAGTTAGTATGCCGGGGAATTTCCCACACTTATTGTTAGAAAAGGTTGATTCCAAAACAAGTCAACAGAAAGTTTCGGAAAAAGAATTCCCCATGCAAGTTAAAGGAATTTTTTGAATTTGTAAATTCTAGATGTCTTTCCCTTGAAATGTTACATACTCATAGTAACATTGATAAGAAAAAGTATATTAACAATAAAAATTAGATTTCTAAGCATGTTCTAAACAGTAATAAGGATAATTTTAAATGCATTTTTTGTCATGGCTCACATACAGTCGAACTTCGATAACTCGACTTCCTATAAGTCGAATAATCCGCTAACTCGAACTTTTAATCAAGTCCCGAATCATTTCTATTATATAAAAACTGTCTCGATAACTCGAAGTGAACATCTTCTAAGTCGAAGGTTTTCTGATAGATTTCCCCGGTAAAAATCACAATTCTGTTCAAAACTTCGAATGCCAGTCCATTCGAGACCTTCGAGAAAGCACAGAACGCTATTCACATCTTACAACAATACCTGGAGACCACCGAAGGTATAGACAACACCCTATTTAACTGTGTTAAAAAATTAGATAACTTTGTAAATGCCAAAAACCTTAAAAATAATTCTTTTTCTCAAATGAGATTTACATGGTATGTATACTAATTAATGTGTAATGAGGTCAAATTTCTTGAGTTTTAATAAAACTTTTGAACCCATTCTTCTCTTGTTGTTTACATAGGCTATTAAAAAATTAAATTCGTACAACTATAGTATTATAGCACATATCAAACCATTTAAACCATGTCGACCCATCTTGAGTGCCAGTTGAGAGGAGAATGGTAGGTAACTTCGATAACTCGAACTTCGGATAAGTCGAATATTTTTGGGGGTTGGGATGAGGCGATTTAGATCTGATATATAATTGTTTCATTCATAAAAAAAAGTAAAATGTTCGGGATCTAAATCTGACCTCATCACATCGTCAGAGATAGAGGACCATAATTTAACGGTATATTGTAGTCTTGTACGGGGGTCTGATTCCAGTCACAGATAAGAATCCTGTCTCCGTACTTGACATTAAGTAAGAATGTACCTTTGTGGAGTATTTATGAGTCCCTAAGGGACAGGGCCAAATTAGAGGTGATAAAGTTACTCACGTTGGTGGTCTCAGGGCGGAGTTTGCTGAGACCAATGACTTTCTGGCAACGATCCCGATTGGGAGTCAAGAAGAAGGAGGGGACTAAGTTTGCGAGTTGGAGCAGAAGGCCCCAGCGAGTTGGAGCAGAAGGCCCCAGCGAGTTGGAGGACAAGGCCCCAGCGAGTTGGAGGACAAGGCCCCAGCGAGTTGGAGGACAAGGCCCCAGGGAGTTGGAGGACAAGGCCCCAGGGAGTTGGAGGACAAGGCCCCAGGGAGTTGGAGGACAAGGCCCCAGCGAGTTGGAGGACAAGGCCCCAGCGAGTTGGAGGACAAGGCCCCAGGGAGTTTGGTTCGGAGGTCACAAAAGGAAGTTGCTATATACTCCAGCCAAGTCCGCCAGAAAGTTCCTGCAAAAGTTGTACGGTCGCACCCCAGAGACAACAGATCAACGGTTGACGTAAAAACTCCCTCTCATACCCTTCAACCAGAAGTGTTCCGGGCCCATCACTTTAGACCCACAAAGGTACCCATCTTTTTGCATTACATTTGGAAATCGAGATTAGGTCCTCTCTCTCTACTTACAAAATTTTCCTAAATATATATATAGTTTGTCAGAAGTAATCTAAATAGTTTGACTAAGCTTAATTATTGACTTATTATTTTTTTTGTAAATATATGTATAAAAGGTTTTTTTATAATAAATCTATTTTTTTATATTAAGCTAGTCTCATTTGCCATTATTTTAGAGGTTAGTTGATTCTTCATTTTAATGTCTGTAGTTGCTCAGAACCTGTGGTTAAATTGTAGTAAAACAAATATTTAACACAACGCAATTTAAAATAAATTCCACTATACATTTGATCACAGGTTGTTAATAAATATATAACGAGGACTACACGACAGGGGTCCCTTGGGACTTCGAGTTATCGAAGTTCGACTGTAATTTATCTAAATGCTACAAATTTCAGAGCAGATGTTACATCTAGAAATAATGTCATTCGGAAACATTCTTTATGCTATAACTGTTTTGGCAATCACAGTGTAAGTCATGTTCTTCTCAGAAATTGTGTAATATCTGTAATGGTAAGCATCATACTCTGATTCATGAAGAGTTTAGAAGTAATGTTGTGGTTTCTGAGTCATCTTCGTTAAATGAACCAATTTGCAATAAACATGAAAGTGTTAATATTTCGAGTAATGTAGTACAGGATCAACATATCTCGTTTTTTGCCGACTGCCTCAGTTATTGTTTATGATTCTTCAGGTAAAACTCATGAATGCTCTGTACTTTTAGGTAGGGGCAGTGAAGCCTCCTTTATTATGGAATGTTTTGTACGTGCATTAAATATAAGAAATAATGCTAGGATAACTGTTAGAGGATTAGAGGCGTCTGTCACTCGTGATTATATAGATGAGAACTTGTTCTCAAGATATGATTCAGTTCGAAATGGTGTCAGAGCTGAGGCTTATGTTCTTAGTAAGTTGACATCAACATTGTCGTTCGAATTTCTTGACCAAAAATAATTTGCCTACTTGAATTCAGTAAATTTGGCAGATCCGAATTTTACCACACCTAAAAGGATTGATACGATCATTGGCGCCGATCACTTTTTTTTCTCTCTGCAACGTCCAGGAAAAATTACCAATACTAGTAATAATCCAATTTTACAGAATACAGCATTTGGTTCAGTTGTCTCAGGTAAACTTAGTAAAGAAGGTTCTCGCACCCTGGCCGAACGATGGCCGATTTATCCAATCGGCCATCGGTTAGAGTGTTGGCCTTCTGTACCGGAGTTCGTGGGTTCGAATCCCGCTATGGCATGGATGTTCGTAGCCGTTCGGAATCGGTTTTAAGCTGTAGGTCCCGGTCTCATTAGCCCTCGTGTTGCAAAATAGTAGACCGTAGCACTCCAACCCATGCTTCTCGCACCCTGTTAACACTCATTGTATCAGTTTATCCTTTAACGTCGCACTTAAGCCGTTTTGGGAGTTAAGGGATTTACCGTGTACAGGCCAAACTCTGACACCCGAGGAAGTGTTTTGTGAAAATCACTTCTGTAAACATTATAAAATAAATGAACAGAATCGATTTGTTATCAAATTGCCTGTTTATAATGAAGTTAAAGTAGGTAATTCTAAAACAATGGCTGTTTCTTGTCTTTTATCCTTGGAGCGTAAATTCATGTTAAATAAAGATTGGGAAGAGCAATATAAGCATTTTATGCACGAATATAAAGTTCTAAATCACATGTTGCAAATTTCAGAAAGTAATGACGACAATCGAATATATTATCTTCCTCATCATGCCATTAGTAAATCTATTAGCACTATATCAATTTCGAGTGGTGTTTGATGGCTCCTGCAAAGCTGAAAATTCAGTATCTTTGAATTCTATGTTAGGAGTAGGTCCAACATTAAAAAGAGATATTTTTTCAATATTATTCAACTTTCGATTACATAGATTTGTGTTTTCTGCCGACATTAAATGTATCGTCAGATTTTGGTAGCGCCAGAAGACCAAAAATTACAAAGAATCGTATGGAGGGATTCTGCTAATTTAAAGTGGCAAGAATATAAATTGACCACTGTTACTTATGGTACATCTTCTACGTCCTTGTTAGCTACCCGTTGTTTATGGCAAGTTGCTTTAGACTGTGAATAAGAGTTTCCTCATGTGGCATCTATGATCAAAAATGATTTCTACATAGATGATTGCGTATCTGGTTCCGAAAATTTACATGATGCAGTGAATTCTGCTTCTAAACTTTCTGAACTTTTGGATAAGCATGGATTCCATTTAAGGAAATGGAGATCAAATTCAACTCAGTTTCTTCAGCATCTATCTGTTAATAATAAAGAAGAGAGTAACTTAGAAATTCATCCGGATGATTGTGCCAAAACTTTAGGCTTATTATGGAACTCTGATGAAGACGTCTTTTTATTTAAAGTACACTTTGATTTTGGAACTGAGTTGACGAAACGAATATTTATATCTCAGTCTTCTAAGGTTTTTGATCCTCTTGGTTTAATTTCTCCTTGTACCATAACCTTAACCGTTTGAGTGCAGCGAAGCACTATCGCTCTTCTCACATATTCTGTCAAAAATGCGTGGAAGTGCGATCTCGGTGATGCAAATTACTATAATTTTCCCATTAATGGAGAGAAGAATGAGACTTTATCTCTAGTGGGGAAAATTATAGTAAAATAGAGCAGTGCGATCACACTTCCATGCATTTTTGACACAGCACAAAACAAGCGCGATAGCGCTTAGTAGCACTCAAACGGTTAAAGATATTCTATCAACAGTTGTGGTTGCAGAAATTCGACTGTGATATTCCCCTTTCTACAGAATGGAAAAACAAATTGCTTCAATTCTAATTCAACTGTAATTCTCTTAATCATATTACAGTACTCTGGTAGCTTTCGACTAGCCCCACTTCTATTTGCTTTCTAGGATTTTGCGATGCAACAGAATTGGCATATGCTGCAGCAATCTATTGTGTTCAGCCGATAAATCGTGATAAGAATGAAGTAAATTTGGTGGTAGCTAAAGCCAAAGTAGCATCCATCAAACAAGTATCTCTTCCAAGACTTGAACTTCTAGGTGCACTACTTCTTTGTAGACTATACAATGCTGTTCGTAAATTGTTTTTTACCTATAACACATCTTTTCATGCTTAGAGAGGTTCGAAGGTAGTTCTAAGCTGGCTAGCAACTCATCCACGTATATGGAAACCATTCGTAATCAACAGAACTACAGAAATACTTGATATTGTTCCTCTTAAAGACTGGAGTTATATTCCTTCTAAGTTAAATCCAGCAGATATTCCATCCAGAGGTATTGATCCTGCTCTTTTGCAAGGCTGTATCTTGTGGAGACAAGGACCATCATTTCTGGTGTTGAATCAGTCCGAGTAGCGTCTTCAAGACTCTTTTACCAATATGAACTATGAGGAAACTGCTTTAGTGGAACAGAAGCCCAAAACTGTGTTAACTGTTACAAAAGTCTTAAACGAAACTTTTGTTTATCTATTTGACAAATTTTCTTCATTATCAAAGATTGTTTCTATAATTGCTTTTTACCCAAGGTTTCTTTTCAGGTGCAAAGAACGTGTCGATGGTGTTAGATGTGCTCACAGACGGTCTATTAGAATATCATTCTTCATGACAAATGAAAGACAAAGGTCTTTGACTTCGATCGTCACGGCAGTTCAGTCTGTATATTTTGCTGATGATATGAGGAAACTTAAAGATAATTTACCACTTTCTTCTAAGAGCTCTTTGAGCTCCCTTTCCCCATTTTTAGACAAAGATGGTATATTACGGGTGGGAGGTTGGTTACAGAATTCTAATTTGAATTTTAATGTTAAGCACCCAGTAATTATTCCAGGTAAGCATAGGATTGCCTATTTGCTTGTTAAACAGTTTCATATTACGCATCTTCATGCTGGACCCAGTTTACTAGCAAATATTTTAAAACAAAACTTTTGGATTGTTGGAGGGAAAAAAAAACTTATTCTATCTTTTGTTCGTAAATGTATTGTTTGTCACAGATATAAAACGTCATCTGCAAATCAATTGATGGGCAGTTTGCCTGAACAGAGGAAAACATCTGATAGACCATTTTCATCTGTTGGAGTTGACTATGCGGGTCCTGTCACTTTGAAAAGCTATAAGGGTCATTGCTCAAAATATACTAAAGGCTATATAGCACTTTTCGTGTGTTTTGCTACTAAAGCTTATCACATTGAAGTGATTAGTGATTTGACAGCGGATGCCTTTTTTGCTAATCTTAGACGATTCTTCTGTAGGAGAGGAGTATCTCGACTTTTATTTTCTGATAATGGTAGTAATTTTGTAGGTGCGAAAAGGAAGTTATCAGAGCTGCATGCCTTTTTAATGTCAATAAACAGTAATGAGTTTCTAAATTATTTATCCCAATCAGCTATAAAATGGAAAATGATTCCCTCTTCCTCGCCTCATTTTGGAGGTCTTTGGGAATCTGGCATACGCTCAAATTTCCTTTAAAAAGGATTATTAGTGAAACGAAATTAACATTTGAAGAATTAACTACTCTTACAGCACAAATCGAGGCTGTATTAAACTCCCACCCGCTGTCTAGGACTAATCATACCGATCCATCTAATTTAAATGCGTTAACACATTTAAGTGGGGATGGGATTACTAGCATTCCGGATAAGGATTTTTCGGCTGTTAATACTCCCTTGTTGAAACGTTGGGAATTACTTCAACAGATGAAACAAAGTTTCTGTAAAAGATACTATAAAGAATATTTGAATTCTTTACAACAACGTTATAAATGGAAACGGCGGATTCCGAATTTTTCTTTGGGGAATGTTGTTTTACTGAAAGAAGATAACATGCCTTGTAGTGTTTGGCCATTGGGAAATGTCGAAGTTCATTCCGGCAAAGATGGGTTTGATTTGGGGAGCTACGGTCTAATGTTTTGCACACGAGGGCTAATGAGACCGGGACCTACTGCTTAAAGCCGATTCCGAACGGCTACGAACATCCATGCCATAGTGGGATTCGAACCCACGAACTCCGGTATCGACGATCAGCGTCTTAACCAACCGGCCAGCGTTCGGCCCGGCAAAGATGGGAACGTACGAGTAGTGACGGTGAAAACAGTAAATGGCTTCTTCAAACGTCCGTCGGTCAAAATTTTGCCTTTGCCATTGTACCAAGAATAAGACTATTCTTGATAGGGTGGGAGTATGTTTGGATCAGTTATTAATGTTTTGTTGTTTATCCTCGAACTCAATGTTTTACATTTTGTACTGTTATATTTCATGCTCAGTGAGCTTTGTTTTGTTTTGTAGATTAGTTTAGTTTCATTTTTGTGGCAACAATTTTTGTAGTTTTTAGAACGAGAAAAACTTATGTGAGTGATGGCCGCATCTGGCTGATGAAGTTCTGATCATTTAAATAATTTTAAAAGACAAATGTTTTTGCTGTCTACATTTGTGTATTTGTTATTGGTCCTCGTCGACAAGTATTTTATACACTGTATTAGAAAAACAATTATATCAAAACAAAAAAAATTATGTTCAATCTATAGATATTGACTTTAAAAATATTCATAATGAGTAACATGTAAAAACTCATCTGTATTATGTAAAAATTTACAAATTTCAAAACAATATATTATCTTGAAAATTTTTACATTAAATTAAAATAGCAAAATAGAAGTTTTATTAAGTGTAAATTATGTCATCTTGTTGTAAATCTAGATGTATAATTCGGTTATTCGGATGTATAATGTCATTAAACGATCAAAAAGCGGGGAAGGGGTGATTTCGAATGTTTTCGAACTCGCTTTGTATTTTGCTAACCCTAACTCATCAAGAATCTAATATGGATGCCTCTATCCTTTCCAGGTCCAACCGCTTCATAAATTCGAGAACAGACTGACAGATAACTTAGGCTATTATTATATAGGGATTACCATGGTATAAGAAATGAATACTCTCATAAACTTTGTAATTTTCCTATTTGTGTGATTGCCCAGATTGTCCAAATTGAATACATATGATTTGATCTAACTTATTTTCATTGAGCTTTTAAATTTACTCATATTGAATTATTGAATAGAGCAAGATCAAATTTCATGCAATTGGAACGCGACCTTAGTCTTAAAATTCAGATTTTATCTTTTATAACTATTGTTTTAAGTAGTTTTGTGCACCAGATTCAATATATGGCAACATTAAAAACGTTATATACTACCTTCACTACAAGCATCTAGGGAGAGGAATATTCTTTTTGGTAGAACTTTGAAAATTTTTTGATACTTACTATTACTTTCATTACTTACCTATTATATAAATTGGAAAAATATCAAAAAGCTGAATTGAACAGGAGACCTCATTGGTTACTCTGTTAAAGCAACCATTTACAATTATTTACATATCCAAAATTAACTTTGTAAAGAGAAGACCGTGCAGGGGGATGAGCAGCTTGCATTTTAGTATGACTCTGTAGGAATGATGGCCGCACGTTTGTGGAAATTGAAAACGGTGCAATTCATACATTAGATATTCTAAGAAATAGCTAATAATGTTAATAAAAATAGTAGAAATCATACTTGCAGCATTAATTTGAGAAGATATGAAATTATTAACTGAGTAATTAATACGAAGATGATGCTGAATAGTAAAATACCTAGTACATTATAGTACATTATGCATGTAGTATAAGGTGTACATGCAATAACAATAAAAGGAAAAATATTCATAATAATGCTAAAACTTACTTAAAATTAAAAAAAAAGTAATTGAAATATTCAAATTCAAACTGCAAAGTTGATAATATTAGCAAGAAATATAACATTAGCATTAAATTAACACCATTTGCATTGGAAATAGTTAATAGTATAGGTAAAACTGCCAGAAAACAATGCTTTCAACATTAATTTGATAACATCTTTAAGTGTTTTAACTAAATAATTAAACACTATTTGGATATGTTGCGTATTTCATAGATATGACGCTCAATTCTAAAAATCAAACATTATCACGTGCGTTGTATATGCAACATCGAAATGAACAAGATAGTTAATGATTAAACACTATGCGATTACATTGTATAGAACACAGCTATGACACTCATTTGTAAAAATCAAGCATTACATGTGTTGTGCATACAGCATAACAATGAACATGAATAACATCAAAAGAAAAAAATATAATAATTATTTCTTACTTCAAAGACTCCTAGAGATAGAAATAAATTAAAATAGTCATCTATAAGATGCAAATTTAAGCTAAAGCTACAATCTAGCACCTATCCGGACCCACATGGGTGTGAGGCTTCTCTCGGTGGTGGTGGGGGCAGATTGCAAGTATTGTGCAACCCTACTCGGACAGCCCCCTTTAAAGTGCCCGGAGCGCATCTGGTGGATGAACGCAGCTTAAGAGGACGCAAGACGAATTTGGAATACTACTGCATGCTCCAGTGCGACTCTTGATGCCGGAATTAGCGAAGGTGTCGTGAACCACATGAGCCAAAAAGAGGGCTAGTTTTGTAGCCCGAAGAATTTTGCACGTTGCACTTCAAAATGGAAACCTAATGGCCTAAAAGGAGGAGCAGGAATTTTTGAGAGGTGGCAGTCGCAGTCCTGGGCCTTGTAACCATCATTCGTAAGTCATCATTCGTCTTAGTTTTGGTAAGCTATTAATTTTTATATTCCGGTTTCTTTTACCGCACGGAAAATAGCTCTATCCCCTCTCATAGGATGATTTCAATCTTGTTATCACAAAATAAACACATTTAAAATAAATTAAATTTTTTTTCAAATGCGAGGCACTTGCTTTTAATAGTCTTTTGCCTGTATGGTAAAGTGTATCCGCTGATTTGTTGTCCTTTTTATTATGGGAAAATCATATCAGTAGAAGAACATCTCTCCCTTTGAGGGAACAACACACAAACACGTCTAACTTTGAAAAAGAACACAAACTCAACCATAGGGAACACAATACGGTAACCACTACACAATCTGGGTGGGTAGTCAGTAGAAGTGTTAAAGGTGTATCTCCCTTTCAAGTAATAACATCAAGGGTACACATTATTTTTAAGTAACTTTAAATACAAGATATTTTTTTATTATTTTTCTCCTTGTCATATCTTCTTTAATTATTATCGTATATACGTGGGATTTTCAGCATTTGTTCCCTGTTTTTATTTAACTAGTATTGCTGAATTTTTGTTTTGTTTTTGAAAAATATGAACTTTTTATATAAAGTGAAAAGTGAGAGCTTGTTTAAAAAAATTTAAAATTTTTCTGATACACTGTACGCAGACTTAAAACAACAAAAATTGAGTTTCATTAATCATTTTTGCTTTTTATGTAAACAACAATTATTAGGTATAGTTATAAACCTATTTAAAATTTTAAAAAGTATCAGAAATAGTACACCAGGGGATCGAATTTAAAAAAACTAAAGTATTTGAAAATTCAATTTCAAATACTAAAAATACTAACATCATTGGGATCTTCGGATATGTAAGAGGTCTGGAGTTAATGACTGCTTCACAATCACATAGGATACTAACAAACTCTTAGTATAAGGAGGCATTTCCTAAAGCACGTCTAAGAAGTTTTTTCACCATCTGTACAATCCGTTCCCCCCCCCCCCCCAGAGTGCAGAGAGTGGGAATGAACTTCCATGTTATTCTCTGGACGGAAGTTTCCTTTACTATCTCCTCCCAATCCAGATTTTATAGAAAATTTTCAGCGTCCACAAAGTTAGTACCATTGACACTGTACATCCCCTTTGGTTGACCTCGTCTAGCTATGAACCACCGAAATTCAAACGTAGCGGATTCTTCTACTCTGTCCTGAGGCAAACCACCAGGTGGTGTTTCTATGTTCTTGGAAGTATACTTCTTGCATCTCAAGCATTTGTTAATTTCTCTGCGAATGTTTCTTCTTCCATTTAAAACCCAAAATTTTTCTCTAAATTTTGACATCAGAATCTGTACTCCAGCATGAGAGTTTTCCAAATGAACCTCTCTGACCAGAAGTTCCACTAACCTATGTTTTCCAGGAAGAAGAATGGAGTATCTAAAATTTTGTAAAGCGTTCTTCTCAGTCAGCTTGGTTTTAATACTTAAAATACTCTCCTCATCTCTTAAAACATTGCGAGTTTTCAAACCTTTAACTGATTCTCCTGTGAAAGATTCTTCTTGAATCAGCCGAATAATCGTTTTTTTTTGCTTCATATATTTCAAATATAGTCAAACATCCCTTTTTTCTGCATTCTTTAACGGTATTCAAATTATGCTTAAATCTTACCCAGATAGCAAATTTAATTTGCAGCAAACATGCAGCAGTGTTGCTTTGCAAGCCTGCAAACTTGCAGCAAGACTGCATAAAGTCTACGCAAACTTCGAAGTCACCATACTTCTAACTTGCATCAAACTTCTTATCCAAGTTGCAGCAAACTTGCCGTATCAAACATTCTGCAAGTTTGATACAAGTTTGCTGCAAGTTGGAGGTACGGTAACTTCGAAGTTTGCGTAGACTTGCTACAGTCTTGTTTCAGACTTGCGGATTTATCATGCTGAACTGGCTGCAAGTTTGCAGGCTTGCAAAGCTAGACTGCTGCAAGTTTTCTGCAAACTAAATTTGCTATCTAGTTTATGCTTTGTAATTAAACCAGAAATACGAGAACAAGAAAATTCTTTTTGGAAAATAGAAACTTCATTTTGCCTGATTAATTATAAACAATTTCTCTGAATTTACCATTAATTAAACGATTTAAATAAAAAATAAAGTTTTAAAGCCTTTTTCCCGTCCTAACTTTTTTAACCTAACTATTAAATAAAATATAATGTTTAAAGAAATCTTTTAAGGGTGACCTGTTAAAGAAAAAAAAACTCGTATTACTGAATTTTTGGTTTATGTTGCCTATATTCTTCAAAAAAAATAATGCTTCAAAAAAATAAAGACAAAGGTATAATAAAACAGTACAGGCTATAACATAATTACAAACTTTATTGTGACATAATACAGAATAATAAAAATTACAAACTAATGTAGAATGAATATCTCTCCACGCTCTTTTCATGTCTTTGCATTCTGAAACAGAAAGAAAGAAAGAAAGCATTAAAAATAATTAATTTTATTATTATTTAATTTTGTATCTTTGCAAACATACAATGTAAAAATATATACATCAAAAATCATTTAAAATAATTAAATGCAAGTAAGGTATTTTAAAAAGGGTGAAATAAACAGAGATGTCAGATTTGATGCCCGGATACCAGCCTGGGCAAGGGTTTTTAAAATTCGAAATTTATAAG
Source organism: Pardosa pseudoannulata (assembly GCA_032207245.1). Classification (NCBI taxonomy): domain Eukaryota; kingdom Metazoa; phylum Arthropoda; class Arachnida; order Araneae; family Lycosidae; genus Pardosa; species Pardosa pseudoannulata. The sequence continues at coordinate 161,329,761 of CM063502.1, forward strand.
TTTTTTTTTTCATCCACAGAAGTTAATTAATCATTGTTTTATACCTAATAATTATATCTGGTTTAATCAGTAAAAAATATAAATTTTATTTATGTGTGTAATTAATAACTCTTTCATACACAAAGTATTTTTTAACCTTATAAGCGGCGGCATCTTAACGAAAATTTCCCTTCTAAAATGCCCAGTGTTAGAACTTGTTCTCTCCTAAAGCGGCCGGAAACCAAGACGGTCACTTTTCCTTCCCCCCTGGTTTGACGGGGAAGTTGACAGTTGTACCTCCCACTTCGTCGTCATTGTCCATCCCTCGTAAAAAATAGCCTTTTGTTACTCTTCCGCTTTGAGCTGATAAGCACAAAATCTGTTCGATTCTTGCTGGTAGGATTTTTTTAGGAAAAGTTTGCAATAGCATTTTGACTTCTAGCATTTTCACACAAAATCAGAGAAAAATATTTTTTTTTTAATAATTTCTTTTCCTAATATAGCTTTAATATTTTGGATCGTTAATCTGCCTTTTACCCTACATGTTTATTTTAAAACTAAATTTAATTATATTATACAGCCTCGTGTTTTTGGTTTTATTTTACGCATTATCGGCTTTAAAATTATTAAGATTCATGCCTTTTTTCTCAGACTTCCTGAAATTTTGTACATTGTCTTTTAATGCGTTTTTCATTAATATGGGAAAGCTTTTAAAACGCAAAGAGTTTTATTGAGCTACAAAGTGTTTAACCTGTCGAAACTACCAAATAATTCACCATAACCATATATAATTTAATACTTTTTTATATAAATTACATTCAACGTAAATAAAAATCAATACCCAATTTTTTTCACCACATGGAGTGAAAACTTACAATTAATTGTTAATATTCAGCGTCCAAGGAACGTTTCTATAAAATATTGTTGGGGGATTCAACTTTTATGAAAATATTTTATTTTAATCTAAACTTATTTCTGATGAATATTAGTGCCTAAGGTATCATTTATCTCATCTCAGGAACCCAGTTAAAAATTGAATTCTTTGAAAACAACCATTTAAAAGTCGCTTGTTTTCCTTAAAACTTTTCTTGATTTAAGAAGAAAATTTTTTTAAATAAAATATAAAATATTTTAATAATATATAAAATATTTAAATATATAAATAAATATATAAATAATATATAAAATATTTTCAAACTAATATTATTTACAGTTATCTATTTGCTCGCAACATCGCCCAATTTTTTTTTTTTTTAAATACAGTTTATTTGTTTAATTTAAAAATATATTTTGTGTCTTTTCAATTTTTCACCATGAAATGATTATTTGTATCCATTCAAATAAAAAAAAACACCTTTTTAAGAATATTTAAAAAAATTTACTTGGTACAGTTAGATATAATTAATTTGTTTTCTCACAGAAATATCACGACAGCCGTCAATTTTAAATTTTCTTCTAAATAAGTTTAGTTTTTGAGTTGTAGAATAAGGAAAATAAAGCTAATTTTGACGACTTTTGTTGTAGCTAAATGGTACCAGACCTTTTAAGTGGACTTGAATTTTTTTTTTTTTTTAATAAGAAAAAAGCTTTGTAAGGTGTAAGAGTTGTAATTATTGAATCACTTAAAATTTACGTATGAATTCAGATAGAGATTAACGTTGCAAGGGTTTCAAAGTACTCTGCTTAGTCTCGATAAAACTAAGGGGGGGGGGGTCGAGGAATTCCATTAAAGTTTAAATATATTTGAAAACTTTTAAATTTCTCAAACTGGAATCATCAAAATTATTTAACAAAAATTTTGTTTTCGAAATATTTTAATTATAAACCACTTTTGTTAATTTCAACATCTGTGTTCATACATAGTTAAAGGTTAAATTGCTGAATTGATAAGCTAGTAGTATTTTAATACCTTTAAAATTTCTAGTAGTATTTTCCATGATTAAAAATTAAATTTTTTTAAGGCTTATGGACTGTTTACGTTTTTAAAATTTCTTTTGTTGTAAATAAATTAACAAGAAATGCTTCTCCCCCTACCCCTATTTCTTTAACATTGTTACTTTTTACTATTGAGTATAAGGAAACTCATCCTTCTTATTGAAATAAAATTACAACGAAATACATATTCTTAATAATAATAATAATAATAATAATAAATGAAAATCTTTGGTGCAGATACATACTTTGATCTATCTTTTGAATTTACTGATAATAATAATAAAACTATGATTTAAATATATTGACGTAACTTAATTTGTCAGTCGGTTATTTTGTTCTTAAGAGTACCTCATTAATTTAAAAATATTCATTTCTTTCTAATAACTTATAACTTTAAACTCTGAAAATTACATACTTGCGACAGCTAATCCAAAATGAAAGAATTTTTAGAAGTTAATAACAAGCTGATAAATGAATTAGTTTTACTCATTACTAAGAAACATACATAATCTAAACATTCTATAACATTTATAAAGTTACTATTTATAGTAGTTTTTCAAAACTAAAAGACTAAATTTTTGACTGGTGATACAATAGAATAGCCAGTTCATGCATTTAAAAACAAAATTTGGACTGAAACAATAAAATAGAAATCCCATGTAAAAAGTGTAGCTAAAAACATAGATCAATTCCCTCTCATTCGGATAAATAAAAAGAAATATGAATGATGGCAAATCTAATAGTACAGTATGCTTGGTCAATTAGGTAGGGCGCTGCTCTCCGGTACCGGAATGTATGGGTTTGAATCCCACTACTGGCATGGATGTTAATAGCCATTTATAATTATCTTTATGACTTAGTTTCCCGTCAGAATTAGCCCTCGTGTAGCAAAAGAATGGGACCGTAGCGATCCAAAACAACGGACCATTTATGCTTTAATTTAAATATGTGATGAGAAAGATCCACTATCATTTGGTGACCTTCAAGAGATTACTAAAAATTGTTCAATTAAATCTTTATATTTTGGCATCATTAAAAATATTCCACTGATTTTTTATATAATTTGTTGTATGTTGTATGCTATGTAATTATGTAAATTTAAAATATCTTTCTATTAGTAAAAATACTTATGTATAATCAAATATTGATTATTTCATATTCTGTTTGCACGGTGTTATAATTTCTGTGGTTTGACAAGTTTCATAAAAATAATATTAGATTGGGTAAAAAACCCTTCATGTTATATGCAAAGAATACTGAAGAATTCTTTTGTTCTTCTCTCTTCTCCCCATAAAATGTTTAAAAGGAATTCTGTGTTGCATTAAATTTATAAGCCTTCTATCAATTGAACACTAAACTTATGATTACCAAGTAAATTACACCCTTATATCCTTGTAAAAGCTAAGACTTTTTTTAAGCCAGTGCTAAAATATATAGATAATATTTTCCATAACAGTGACATTTTTTACATAATTAAAACTTTATGTTTTGTCATTATAAAAGAAAATACAGTAAAACCTCCATATAATAGACACCTCAGAATGAAAAACATGCCCTATATTTGGAAGCGATTCTTATATATATATATATATATATATATATATATATATATATATATATATATATATATATATATATATATATATATATATATATATATATATATATATATATATATATTGAAAACTTTTATTGAGGGCATTATTTTTCAAAAACTTATTTTCGGGTTTAAAAAAAAAATCTAACAAATTTCTTTTCGCGGAACATGTATTACTTGTATTGTCAATGTTCTTAAAATTCACCCTTTTACTGAAGAAAATATTCAATTGCTTCGGTATATTTGACAATTCTTGGAATCCAATAGTTTCTCTTAATGCTAACATTTGTTTCCTTTTTTTATTGTGGTTCTGCTACTTTTGTAGCTTAATAATCAAAGATATATTTAATTTGCAGTAAAAAGAAATAGCAACTAAGATGCTGCAAAAGTTATATGTCTTTCTGGACATTTAAATATACTTTGAGTATCGGTCAGTGCAGTTTTTTTCACCTCTTAAACGTTGACATAAGTATATAATTAAAAATTAAAAAACTTAATATAATTTTTGAATTGCTTCCCTTGAGTATAATTTAACAACGTGTAAATTTTTTGTATTTACAATACAGAAAAAGAAGGAAAATCATTATCTTTTCTCATTTTGATCTAATTATATTTTACTTCAAAAGAAAAAAATAGCTTTCACTATTTAATCTTTAAATGAAAAAACGAAAAAGATATTTAGTCATTATGTTAAATATACTTTGCTAGTCACAAAACCCTAATATAATTACATTGAAATTATTATTTCACTATGACTATTCTAAGCCTATCTATACAAAGAATGCATCTCAATGTCACCATAAAAATGCACCCCAATGTCAGGCAATCTTGGAATTAGCTAAGTTGCACCGGATAAGTGTCTACGTGTGTGTATTCTTTGTTTACACACTGCACGGAAGAAGGAGTTGGGTGGGTTCTCTCAGCCCATGACCCATACACCTCCGGCACGAAGTAAAAAAAGCCTTTTCTTTAGAATAGATAAACTTTCTCCTGATGATTTCCCTGGTCTTTTGCAGGGGACCAAAGAAACCAGTTTTTAGTGTTCCGTTCATTTCCTGGAAAATGAGAGCCCCAGATGAGAGCCATGTTCAAAAGTAATGAATATATTGGATCAAAAAGAAAGCAAATGGTAATAGGCCCATGCCATGCTGTTATGCAAAGATGTGGCTGCATTAGACGGCACTAAGGAGACCCAACACTTAAATATAAAAAAAATAGGGAATTTCAAAGAATTACATGATACTGAAATTCACCATATGGCTTTGAAAGGGAAATAGAATAGTTTGAGAACTGGTTCATAATTAGACATGATGCAAGTATCTTTTTTAGCATGCATAAAACAATCTTTACTGCATTTATTAAATTAAAACTGTATCTGTATATTACAACAGAAATTGTTTGGGCATATTCATTGTCTATATAATAATAATAATAAAAATCTTTAGGTTTAAAATTATCTCTTTCAAAAAGCATTATATAACGTTGTGCTTTAATTATACATAGTTTCTGACAAATCCTCTATATTCAAACTATAAAAAAATTATTAACGAACAATTATACTGTATAAGTTGAAGTAACTAATAAAGTAACTTAACGTTGACGTAACTTTACTGACGTAAAGTTACAAAAGGTTGTCATTGTATGCACCATAGGAAATTTTATCATTGTGTATCGACGAAACGAAGTTTTCAGGGTTAGAAATTTATTCAGTTACTAAATTAAATTTCTCTTTTAAATTTTATCTATTTGAAAACTGTATTTTTAAACATTTGACATATATTAATATAATATATACCTGTTATGCAAAAATCCAATACTTCCCCATTAAATTATACAATTTAAATTAAATGTAAAACCTCAAGACTTGAATAAGAATTAAACTATTTTTGGGAGATTTCATATCCCGAATGAACGAATATTTAAAATATTATTCTTAGTATGTATAAATATAATTCTATTATTTTGTCTTAGATAAACTTATAAATATTTTATCAACTGTTTCAACTCAAATTAAGACAATTAACAACAAACCAGGCTAAATGGCAGCAGTAACAGGATAACACTTGTTTAAAAATATATTTGTTACTTTTTAATTCTATTATATAACTAATAATCATTCGCTATAGATTAAAATATTTTTTTTTCCATTCCTAAAGGTATATTTTAAAATTAGTATAAAAATTTCTTTTTTTTTAATATATTTTGTCACAAAGTAGTTATTCTATTTTTTCCTAATTATTTTACACGTTGTATTAAGTCGAAATATTGGAAATCAAGGAATATATGAAAAGATCAAATGCCAATTATCTAACACTCGTGTAAATAAATAAATGGCCACCTTCGATATTTATTTTATTTTTGAAAATTTTCATAATATATTTCCAAAAATCTTTGTAGTAAAGAACTTTTTTCTTTCATATACACACAACAGAAAAAAATAAATTAATAAAACTAGACGACTAGTTAAAAAGAGAAACAGAACTGTAAACTATTTAGAAGATAGTAATTCATCCATGTTCATAAAATAAGTTAAAGCTACGTTTGATATTTTAAAAATGTTTCTCATTAATATAAAATCATAATTGAAAGCAGATATAATATAAAATGTTAGTCTAAAAAAGTAATGGAAAAAAAAACCTGGAAGATTTGATAATTCTGTTAGTATGGAAATTATTTTGTCAGGAGAAATTCTCGTTTTTAAAAGTTTAAATAATATTTATGATAAAAAAGCAGCTCTTAAAACGATAAATATTTTAATATGTTAACAACATATTTTTATATACACACATTTTTCAAAACGTAATATTCTTAAGTATAAATTTGGACAATTCTTTTACTATAGAAAAAATGCGATCAGGGCCGGAACTTGGTCCTTTGGAGTCCTTGACAAAAAAAGTAGGATGCACTCTAGTCCAGAAATGCACCAATTGCCTTCTTCTTTACAACCGCAGCACCTCCCCGGTGTCAATCAAAGAAATTTGCAAGGGGGAAGGAAGAAAGAAAAAAAGCCGGCTCAGCCGCTTTAAGAGCGTTTTCGTGAACGGAGAAAAAGCCGGCTCAGCCGCTTTAAGCACGGTTTCAGAGATAGGGAAAAATCCGGCTCAGACGCTTATAGGGTTAAGAAGCTCTGTAAATTCTTGGGTAAAAATCCAAAGTATACTGAAGTAGTAAAATTTTGCAATCCATATAGATGTCTTAATTACAACTGTCCATATATAAGCAAAAATAAAATATGTTTTATTATTTAAAGTACTTTGTAAGATAATAAGTCATCAGATCTTCATGAACCAAATTTCAGGTAAGCCAGACCTGACCAATAACGTGGCTTATGCTTTTGGAAATTTGCATATCAATAATGATGATGGTGATAGCCTTTGGCTTAATTTAGTATATACTTATAAAATAAATAAAACATTTTATCTCAGAAACATTAATCTTTAAATTAAAAATAATAACCACCTTCAAAGTTTTCTAACTTTGGCTTGGTTTAGACAATCTCTCACTGCTTCTTTTATCTTCAACTTAGTTACTGTATCTTCAAATACCCTTTGACAAGCAGTTATAAAAACATACAAGAATGTATAATTTCCAATAATCATATTTATATTCTCAACACAAGTGGCATTTTAAAGCTCACATATTTTATTAAAATAATTTTCATTAGAAAAAGTATACTTACAAAATATTGACTTTGACACTTCTGTTGCTAAGAAAAGCTTTTTAATCATTTTTGGAAGTGCCCTTGCCACTAAGTGTGTATAATTCGGCAATATCATCACTTAACAGTCTCCTTAGCATGTTGTGGATATGGCAGCGCATATCCCTACTACCCACAGAAATTAGAACTTTAATCTGGGGATTGAAACAAAGTAAATCATTAGTATCAACACGAGAAAAATAAATATATTAATACAAGAAAGCTTCACTATCTATGTGTTAGCAATGACAATCAAAAACCAGCACACACTAAAGCCTGAAAATTTGTATGAGCATAGTCAGGGCTTCATACATCTTAGGCTCAGATTTAAATTTTTTATTATTAACCAAGATATTAATATCTAATGAAAAAAGCAACTTTATTTCAAAAAGGAAAAAGCATGTGCACACCTTATTTTGCAGCAAAAACGAAATAACTTAAGCATTTCATTAATCAGTCAAGAAAACTAATTAAGATATTGATTTGAAAATTTCAGAGCACAAGTAGAAAATTTTCAATTATTGCAGATAAAGAGAAATTAAAATTATATGAAATAACATTTATATGGATTTACTCAAAACGACACTTCAGTTGGAAGAGTGGTTAGTGGACAGTGCTGCAACTAGTCATTTTTGTAATCAAAAATAGTGGTTCGAGAAGTTCCGACCTCTATCTACAAGAGTACTTACTGGTGAAAAAAAAACTATGAATCTGAAATTTATGGGGTAGGTGATTTATTTTGTATGTTCAAAATAACGAATATGTAAAATTAACTTTAAAAAATGTATTTTATGCTCCTAATATGAGTAGAAATCTTATTGGAAGAGCTAATATTGATTTAGCTAGTTATAAAATTGTATGGCATAATAACAAAATGATTATTTATACTGAAGAATGAATACTTTTTAATATTTCATAGAGTAATAAAGTTGTGTATAATGTATGGTGTACCTAATTATCGTAAACACGAAATATTTCAAGAATGTTTTTATGTTACCGATATAAATTACTGGCATAGAAGATTTGGTCATGTAACTAATCGTATAATTGTAGAAATGAGTAGTAAAAATAGTGTAAAGGGATTACAAAATCTTAAGGGAAAATTGGATAAGTGTTCAGTTTGCCAAATTACAAAATCAACTAGATTTACGTTAAAGTATAACTATGATAGGCTAACTAAAAATGTGTTACATAAGGTGTATTTAGACTTTTGAGGACCATCTCCCGTTCCGTCGTTGGAAGTCAGTAAATATTTTTCATCTATTATACACGATTTTTGTCTTAAAATTGAAGTATTCACAGTTAAACGTAAATCCGACGTATTCGACTGTTTTAAAACATATTTAGCTAAATCTGAGGGAGAACTGAATTGTAAACTCAAATCCGTGAGAACAGATAATGGTCTAGAGTTTTGCCATAAATAATTCGAATCTTACTTTAAAACCTTAGGTATAAGGGCCGAAAGAACGTCTGTTTACACACCTCAACAGAAAGGGGTGGCCGAGCGTTTTAATAGAACAGCTATGGAACTCGTGAGAACTTTACTTCATGGTAGTGGCTTACAACAATGATTCTGGGCGGAAGCCTTTCAAACATTACGGAACTCCGTACTACGTACATATACAGAATCGATGTGCACTCAAACTTACTCGAGGTCTAACACCAATGAAGATATGGAGTGGATATAAACCCTCTATTAACTATTTCCGAATATTTGGCTCGTTAGCGTATGTTCACATACCGAAATTAAAGAGATGTAAACTAAATAATACAGCTACAGTTGGAATTTTACTAGGCTACCCGATGAATACTAAAGAATATAGGATTTGGATCCCAAGGGATAAATGCGTTGTTAAAACTATTAATGTTATAATTGATGAGAGTAAAAATGGGGTAAAAACGTTGTTCGGTAAAAATAATTGTTGTGAATATGCTATATTCAGAAATGATAGGGAATTAATTTATCGTCAAGAAATAGTGTATCCCGAGCAAAAGTTAAAAAGGAAACATTAGATATTTCAAAGTGGACAAGAAAAGAAGTTCCTAGAACTTCGAGTAATCGGATTGATGTATACTATTTTCTGCCTAATACAAATATTAGACTTAGGTCTAAAAATGAAGTTGAAAAGTACTGTAAAGAGCAAGGAATACAAGATGACCCTAATGTTTTTTTTCTTTTAAACCCGAACCAATATCAGAAACTAAAGAAATTCTTGCCAATCAGAATGAAAATTATAATGTAAATTTAGAGGATATATATCACGATGAGGTCTATAATGCTGAAGTACCAAAAAAGTATGAAGACTTAAATAATTTTCCAAATAAGAATGAATGGGAAAAAGCAATGTCAGATGAGATTGACATGATGAATAAAAGAAAAGTTTGGACTTTAGTAACTCCCCCACCTAATGTAAATATTTTAGGTAATCTCTGAGTTTATACAATACAAAAAGATGACCAAAATAACATTAAAAAGTATAAAGCCAGGTTAGTAGCTCAAAGATATAAACAGAAATTCGGTGCTGATTACACAGATAACATTTCATTGATTACATTTTCCCCTGTTGTAAATTTTGCTATCGTAAGACTAATTTTTATAATGTTAATAAGTGTCATGTATTGGAAACATTCTTATTTAGATATAAAACCAGCTTCTACGGAACGTTAGCAGAACCTGTACACATGGTGCAACCAAAAGGTTTTGAGATTAATAGTGAGGGAAATAAAATTTGTAAGTTAATTAAAGCAATTTATGGATTATATCAAAGTGATAGGGTTTGGAATGCCAAATTAGGTTATTTTTTAAAGAAACTTGGATTTAAAAATTTACTTTTGTGAAACTGTATTTATAAGTTAAGAAAATGTGTAATTTTGTTAGTATACGTAGACGACTTAATTTTATTTGGTAAAACACAAAATGTATTGCAAGATGCAATAATTTGCTTAAATGTAACTTAGATGTGCCTGATTTGGGAAAGATTCACCATTTATTGGGAGTTAATTTAGAATGTATAAATGGAAATGTATATATTCATCAACGTACTTAGATAGAAGGATTAATTAAACAATTTGAAGGATTGCCAAGAACGAGTGTAAACTTACCTTTTAAACCAGGAATAAAATTTTTACCCAAAGTTAAAGAAGCTGAAATTTTTGAAAGTGAAGTGATGAAATGTTATCCTTATCGTACATTGATAGGATGTTTATTATTTATTGCTAGCAGAAGTAGGCCCACTATTTCATTTGCCGTTAATACGATGCCTCAATTTTGTAATTCTTAGACTTATCAACATTAGACTATTGTAGAAAATATTGCGAATTACGTGTTTAACACTAAAGACTTAAAAATAAATTTATCAAAATGAAATAATTCTCAGTTAAAAATCATATTGTGATGCCAACTGAGGTTGCCATTTAACTAACATACATTCTTCAATGGGATATATTAGATTAACATGGCCTACAACACCTGCTTGAAAACGAAAATATTGCTTAGTGAGGTGCTTTCCCTTAAAGACGACAGATGGCGCAGTGAACGTGGAATAGGAATGGTTGACGCTTTCGGTTGTATGATCTTCGCTCGATCACGAGTATATTTCTTAAGTGTTTGGGCCTTACTCTGGGAGTTGCGGTTCGTACCGCAAGTGCGGTATGACGTCACGTTGACGTCAGCTCGCGGAAATTTTGAGAGCAAACGATACTTCGGTACTCTGGGGTTACATGCGGAAAGTTACCGATAGCTACAGGTTGCGGAAACTTTCCGACAGCAAATTTGGTAGAGAGAACTTCCCGATAGTAAGAAAACATGGCGGCTTATTTGACTTACGAATATATAGCTCAGGAAAAATATGCCTGTTTTGCCAAAATGTAGAAAATTCCATGCCATCTCCACGGATACCACTGATATTAAAAGTATGAACTAAAAAGTTGTTTTTAAATATATTAATGCTGAATTTAGAGCAGTATAAAAGTATGATGTAAATATTGTGTATCTTCAGTTTTGATCTTACATTTTATGTTTTTCATACTAGTAGAAATCTTGTTAACAATGCTAAGTAATAAAAAGATCGAAGCCTTTATAACTTTCGGCTTTTATTTTACATATTTTAAGCACAAAATTTACAATCTTCATGGATACCTGTGATGTTAGTCTGAACCCAAAATTTGTGTTTACATATAATAAAACTGTTTTTAAAATACTATCAAAGTATGATTTAAATATTATTTATCTTTAATTTTCATCATATTTATATCTTTTATTTTCATCATAACCATAATTTTCATATTGTGATTTTAAAGTTTTAATTTCTTGCATTTTATATATTTTAATAACTGTGTTCAAAACAAAACATTGATGTTTAGATTTTAGGTATTGATATATAGTAGTAATATGATAAATTTTGATGGAATAACTATCATTTTACAGTTTTTTCAGTACAAATATAACTTTTTATCACGTTTTTTATCAATGATCTCAATGCAGTAATATTTACATCATAATATTCATCAGTTTCATCATTTTTATGCATTCCATCATAATTGTAATGTATAAAATATATCTGTAAGAGAATGTAACTTGCAGAAACCCAGAAAATTCAACTGCAGGTCAATTAAGCTGCAGGTCCCGGTCTCATTAGCACTCGTGTTGCAAAAAGTAGACCGTAGCACTCCAAACCAAACCTATGGAAAGCGCCTCTATGTGCTTAATAAAATTCCATACTGTATATAATAATGCTCCATAAAACTAATCATGGGTAAAAGTTTCCGTGAGACAATCTCTTCGATTTAAACTCTTGAGATTTGGATGCCACTTTTATCAATACCGTACGCATGCAAAGAAAAATGCGAATTATTTATTTGTTTATATTTACAAACATTGCTGTTGCCGAAACTGAAAATCAGAATTATAATTCTAAATTTCTGATTGGTTTAAATGGTGCAAACTAGAGGATACCATTAAACTCCGCCTCTAAAATAAGCCCAGCCCAAAGGCGGGATTTATTTCTCAAACTCGATAGTAAGCTAGTTCCCGCACCTTCGTTTCCGTGCTCCCAGAGTACAGTTTGAGCTTAGTTGCGGCAACTAGGTATCGTTAGGCCAAGTTTCCGCGACTACGTCATACCGCACTTGCGGTACGAACCGCAACTCCCAGAGTAAGGGCCTTAATCTTTAAATAAAATAATTTTTGTGTGTGTCAATAATGCTTAATTGATTTAGTCATCTAGTAAAATGAAATTTCTTAGTCATTTAATGTAACCGCTCAAGTTTAAAATTACTTCTGATTTCGGATTTAAGGAGCGACGAACTTCGGAGTTGGAACAATTATGTTATGACCACGACATCATAACATTTGGTGACCCTTGTTTAATGGACATTTTGCTTGATGAGCGGTACAGGATTATCCTAGATGACTCAAGTTGACAAATTCCAGCCCTTGCTGAGGTATGTGCTGATTTCTTTTATCCCGTTCACGGTATACGTTCTGGCCAAACGCATGTTAGGAGTGTATAAATTTTATTAGTGTATATACATTGTTCATATTGTGTTTGTTTAATTGATTGCATGTATTTTTAAATTACTGTAAGATGGCGAATACTGATAATAAAGCTGAGAATATTTGTGCAGAAAGACTTTCACGAGTTTCGGTTAAGATTCCGCCCATGTGGAAAAATAATATATATGTGTGGTTTGTCCAAGTTGAAGCTAATTTTGCTGTCGCACAAATTACTACCGACATAACGAAACAACGAAACGAAATATAATCACTTGATAGCTTCAATCGATAACGAAACTCTCAGTGCGGTAACTGATCTCACTGTTAAATCACCGGAAGAGAATAAGTATGAAACTCTTAAAAATAGCATTATTCGAGAATTTTCAGATACTCAGTAGCAGCAAATTCGAAAGCTTTTATTGGAATTAACTCTCGGAGACAAGAAACCGCCCGTATTACTAAGACAAATGAGTGAATTAGCCCAGGATTCCGTGACTAAGGAATTTTTGAAAGCTATTTGGTTAGAAAGATTGCCCACACACACTCAGGCTATATTATCGGTATCTTCTGCCAAACTATCTGAATTGTCAGTTTTAGCTGATAAAATTAATGAAATCAAAACAGAACAAACAGCATACGCTATAGCTAAAACTTCTCCGCAAAACGAAACAAACACCTTAATAGCCGAATTACAAGAACAAGTAAAACGACTGAGCATTCAAGTCTCTTAAATTTCAAGTACTAGAACTAGCTGTCCATATTTTCGAAAGTGATCAAATTACCGACGCAAATCTTTTACCCGCCGTGGAGAATCCCGTTATCCCGAACGAAATGAAACTAACGGAAATTGTTTTTATCATGCGAAATTTGGTAAAAACGCAAGAAAATCCCGCGAACCTTGTACTTACCGACAAAATTAAAAAAAAAACTGATATCCGCTATGTCCACCCTTGAAAAACCCAGTGGCTTAGCAGCGTTATCACAATGCAGATTGCATATTTTTGATAAAAATTCGGGTTTGAAATTTTTAATCGACAGCGGTAGTGATATATCATGCATCCCGACACCTAAATTTTCAAAAGGAATCCGACCTACAAATTATCTTTTTTCAGCAAATGATTCTTGGATAGCCGCATACGGAAGCAAAATTCTAAATCTTAACATTGGTTTACGCAGGAATTTTAGTTGGAATTTTGTTATTGCTGATGTGTCATGTCTGATCATTGGTGTTGATTTTCTTAGGAATTTTGCCTTGCTTCTTGATCTTAACAAATGTAGACTTATTGACTCGATAACCGGCCTAACCACTAAAGGTGAATTAATTATAAAGGATCACACTCGAATTAAAATGATTTCTGACAACTTGTCATGCAAAAAATTATTTGACTCATTTCCTGAGTTGTTAAACCCAATTACAAATTTTAAAAGCGAAGTAAAGCATAACTCTGTGCATTACATAGAAACTAATGGTCCGCCCATTTTTGCAAAATTCCGCCGTTTGCACCCTAAAATCTTAGCTGAAGTTAAAAAAGAATTACAGTATCTTCAGGATCAGGGGATTTGTCGCCCGTCCAAATCACCTTGGGCATCACCGATCCATGTTGTACCGAAACCTGATGGTTCGTACCGTGTATGTGGAGATTATCGCAGATTAAACGCTGTGACCGTACCAGATCGCTACCCCATTCCACAACGAGTGGATCTGGACAGCTGATTTTGGGTGCTTACACTTCCGGTACAAAATTGCTTGCCTCACTGGAGCCATCTATTCACTAATATATTAACTAAAACTATTCAATTCATTGGACAGTTGTTTTATTATATTATTTACATTTTTGACAATATTTTCAGTTAATTTTCTCTTTTTTATTTGAATTTTATTTAATTTTTTACTTTTATTTTTGTTAGTTTTTGTCTTTTTAAGTTTATAAAATTAGTTTCTGCTAAGAAATGAGCTTGAGAAGTGCTAGTATTTCTAATATTTTATTGTAATAAATTTATTAATTTTAATATTTATTATTATTTTTATAATTTAATATTTTATTTCTAATATTTTTTTACATTTTTGACAATTTTTAAAATTGATTTTTATTTTTAACTGTCAATTTTTTTATTATTTTAAAATCAATTTTTGCTATTATAAACTTTATACCTCAAGCTGTCTATAATGAGCAGTATACAGCCTAATTTTTTAAAGATAAAAACATTGTTCTGGAAAAATGTTATAATAATATAATAATTTAGAAACTTACATTTTTCTATCAAAGAATATTCATAAGTTTAAATTTTACTATTCCTCTAAAAAGTATACAGCAATATTGAATAATTATTTCACTTAATAAAGAGTAAAAGAGAATTTTTCTTGGAATTCTTTGGTAGAAAAATATAAGCTTCGAAAGTACTATATTGAAGTATATTTCAATGAGTAATTTTTTCATGCTTAAATCAGGCTATTTACTGTCCATTACAATAAACTGAGTACAAACATTGTCTGAATAATGCAATGGGATTGCATATTTTTATCAGTTATTGTTAAAGATTTTAAAAAGTAAAAGATCATACAAATAAAAACAATAAATCTTATTTATTTGAGCTTATTTATCCACATTTGTTTCGCCTTCCATGTTTAACACGTTGTTTTAAGAATCCTCGACACGTGCTCATGATTACTTAAATAGGTTTTTAGTTAATAGACGCACCAGTGAGCCAAGCAGTTTTCTACCGGAAGTGTAAGCACCCAAAATTGGCTATCCCGATCCACTCGTATTCCACATATACACGATCTAACAAATATTCTAAGTGATAAGAAAATATTTTCGAAAATAGATATTGTGCGTGCGTATTTCCATATTCCCATGTGCTTAAAAGATATTCCAAAAACTGCTGTAACAACATCTTTCGGCAGCTTCGAATTTTTATATCTCAATTTTGGTCTCAAATGTACAGCTAACACATTCCAAAGATTCATTAATTAAGTACTTGTAAATTTACCGTTCGTAATTGCGTACAAGGATGACATCCTAATTTATTCCGATAATGAAACAGAACATCTTGACCACATCAAGCAAGTTCTGGAAAGATTAGCTAACTATGGATTAAATGTCAACGTGTCCAAAAGCGTATTTCTTACAAACGAATGTAACATTTCTTGGTTATGAAATTTCTCCAACCGATATCCGACCGTTAGAGGCCAAAGTGGATATAATCAAACAATACCCGAAACCACAGACTCTAGCTCAACTCAGAAAATTCTTAGGCTTAATAAATTATTTTCGTAGATTTATTAAAAACGCAGCAACGCTTCTCGCTCCATTGACTGATTTACTACGCGGAAAAAAGAAATCCGATTCTACTCCAATCGACTGGTCCGATTCATTAAATAACAGTTTCGAGGCTGCAAAACAAGCTTTAACCGATGTCACGCTGGCATTCCCTAGTCAAAATGTCAAGTAGCACTTTATTCTGATGCTAGTGAATTTGCTGTAGGTGCCACTTTAAACTTAAAAACTGAAGAAGGCCTTAAGCCACTTGCATTTTTTTCCCAAAAGATTGAACACAATTCAATCGAAATATTAGAGTTTTGATCGTGAGCTCTTAGCAATTTATGAAGCTATTAAACATTTTAGGCATTTCTTGGAAGCACGCGAATGCACTATTTTCACAGATCACAAACCAATTATTTACGCATTCAAAAAACTAACCAATAATTATACTAACAGGCAGATTAGATGGTTATCGTTTATATCCGAATTTACCACGGACACACATTTCCTTAATGGAATCAAAAACGACGCTGCTGACGCTTTATCACGAATAAGTGAAATTCATATGCCAACTGTGACAGATTACAAAAAGTTAAGCCAAAATCAATTATGCGATCCCGAGTTACAAAACTTACTTAAGAGTGAAAATTCCAGTTTAGACCTGAAATTAATTACGATAGATGACGAAGCAAACAAAATTTATTGTGACATTTCCACTGGTAAAGCCCGACCATATTTAACTCCAGACTTTCGTAAACAAGCTGTGCTAAATATACACCAACTTGCTCATCCTGGTATAAAAGGAACCCTAAACATTTTTCGAAAACGTTTTGTATGGCCGTTGATGGCGAAAGATTGTCAAAAATGGACGCGCGAATGCATCGATTGCCAAAGATCGAAAATTTACAAACATACTCGAACTGAGCTAGGAAATTTTGATTTGCCAACTGATAGATTTACACACATTCATTTGGATATAATAGGGCCTTTTCCCGAATCAAATGGTAAAAATTACTGCCTAACAGTAATTGACAGAGTAACTCGGTGGCCAGAAGCGTATCCGCTGAGCGAGATAACATCACAAACCGTCGCTTGTACTCTCCTTGCCAAGTGGATAGCTCGATTTGGATGTTCTGCAAAAATAACTACAGACCAAGGCAGACAGTTCGAAGCCGAGTTGTTCCGACAATTATCTACACTTTTAGGAAATGAAAAATTCAGATCGTCACCATATCACCCACAAAGCAATGGCATAATTGAGAACTGGCATAGACCTTTAAAAAGAGAGCTAAAAGCAAAACGCACTGAACGTTGGGCCGAAGTTCTTCCTTTGATACTTCTCGGATTCCGAGCTGCCTTAAAAACTGATCTCTAGACTTCTCCAGTTGAAATGGTTTTTGACCCAACTTTAAAACTGCCAGGAGACTTTTTCGGTCATGAAAATTCAATAAAAGACCCTGAACAAATCATCCAACGCCTACGAGAAGTTTTCGGAGAATTTCAGCCTACGCCAACTAAGTCGCATCATGCTGTAAAAACTTTTGTTTCGCAAGATTTTAAGACTTGCAGCCATGTGTTTATCTGAAAGGACGGACTGCGAAATAGCCTACAACCACCATACGACGGACCTTTTCCTGTTCTGGAAAGAGCAGATACGTTTTTTAAACTTCGGATACGTGGAAAAACTGTTACAATATCACTAGACTGATTAAAACCAGCATACTTCGTGAACTGTGAACCTTACGAACTTGTGCCTACAACCTACGACAACCCCTCTAGTGTGATTCACCGACGTAGCACTCGTGCTGGACGAACTGTTCGTTTCCCAGAGCACCTAAAATACTACGTCCACTAATAATTTTTTTAATGTTTTCATTTTAGTTTTATTTAGAATCTCATCATTATCACTGGGAAGGGGGTACTGAGGTGCTTTCCCTTACAGACGACAGATGGCGCAGTGAGCGTGGAATAGGAATGGCTGATGTTTTCGGTTGTATGATCGTCGCTCGATCACAAATATATTTCTTAAGTGTTTTTCTTTAAATTAAATAATTTTTGTGTGTGTCAATAATGCTTAATTGATTTAGTCATCTAGTAAGATGAAGTTTCTTAGTCATTTAATGTAACCGCTCAAGTTTAAAATTACTTCTGATTTCAGATTTAAGGTAGCGATGAACTTCGGAGTTGGAACAATTATGTTATGACCACGACTTGTTTCTGGCCACATTTCTTCACGTAAAAGTAGCCATGTGGGCCCTTTCCAACATATAGATTTCAAAAGCTTCAAAACAGAGCATCCCCTGGAGGATAAATCGGTGGGATTTAAAGCTTCGGGAATATGTCTCCATCGTCGATGTTTGATTATTTCCGGATCTCTGTTCCGGATAAAAACACTCCAAGGTTCTTCTCGTTTTATCCATTGGAGAGCTGTGGAGGAATCGGTCCAAAAGTGTGTTTTCACATTTACCATATTTAAACTTTCTTTTACAGATTTTGAGAGTCTTGCCCTAATACAAGAGGCAAGTAGATCAAGTCTCGGAATAGTAATGGGCTTTAATGGAGCTATTCTAAACTTTTCAGCGAGCAGTTGTATAGAGGTTTCATGAGCTGACTGACATCGAATGAATACAGCTGCTGCATATGAAATCCCACTAACATCGCAGAATAATGAAAACTAAAAGAGGATACATTGCCAGTTAAAAATTTTCTTTGAAGTTTCATAAGATGTAACATTTTGATATCGTCTATCCATTTCAGAAATGTTTTCTTTATATCCGTTGATACCTCCGAATCCCAGCTCCCTTTTGAACGCCAACTCTCTCGCAATAATAGTTTTGCTTGCAAAGAGACCGGGCAAGTAAAACCAATAGAGTGGAAAACTCTTTTGGTATAAGATAAAATCACAAGCCTAGTAATGGTATCTGGGGGTATTTCTACTAAGGAAAGTATCACAGGAAAGCACGTCTTCTGATTTATCCCACAAAAGTCCTAAAACAGGAGTGGGCTAAATTCCCAACCTCAAAGGTCAAACTTGGCTTGTGCCATCAGATTGGTTGAATCTTCAATAAAGCGATGCAATTCCATCTCTGAATTCACCGAAGTGACACAATTGTCGACGTAAAGTGAGTTCTTTAACTTCACAGCAGTATCATGATAAGGAGTAGATAAATACTGGTCTAAATGACGATGGATGACAGCGCACAATAGAAAGGGGCTGCAATTCAAGCCAAAAACTACTCTGCTGATAAACTCTAGTAGAATCTCTGTATTTATTCTTTCACCATAGAAATTTTAAGTATTTCCGATCTTCCCTATCAACAGATATCTGAAGGAATGCCTTTTTGATGTCTGATACAACTCCAAATGTTTTCCCAGAAATTTCATAAGTACTGAAGGTATCAACTGTAGTAAATTGGGACCCTTCATTAAACAATCATTCAATGAAAGGTTACCTCTTGACTTGCAAGAAGCGTCAAACATTGGCCGTACTTTGGTGGTAGATTCATTCTTAAATTACTCCTCGATGAGGTAGGTAGTAAACAGGACCCTCACCAGAATCTTCTATAAAATCTTCATTCTTCCACTCTTCGAAGGCATCATTATAACATACAAATTGATTGCTTTTTAACAACTTTATGCTAATTGAAACCAACCTTTTCCCAGCAATATCTCTGTTTGTGGGTAATTCATCTAGTTCATGGGTAGTTCATCGAAGGAAGTTTGACCCCATATCTTCCCTCTTCGTCAATTTTTACACTTCTGCAAAAATAATTGAGGGCTTTACTTTCTAAATCCTTTGAGCTATCAGTCTCACATGGATCCATTATACCAATAGTTTCTAGTTTCCACAAGTCTGAAATGTCATTACTTTGTACAAAAAGAGAAATAGATCAGTAGTTGTTGGAAGCAGTCTTTGGTCTTCCCATTACACTCCATCCCAAATAGGTTAACACAGAAATTCAACCAAACGACAAGTGACATATATTTCCTGTGAAAAGATTTCCAGCGTAATCAGCTCCTATCAACAGCTCTATAGGCATGGAGCTTTTTTAAATATCAGTGAATTAGATACCTTTATTTTGTAACTCCTCGACCCATGGACCTCTTTGTATGCTAGGTACATGATCACAAATAATTTCTTGATCCAAAACTTGTATCTTACAAGAATAATTTTTTCTTGAACTGCTCACTGACAGTTCATAGCAATTATATTTCTTCTTGGAACTAGCGCCATCAAATACTACATGCGTTAAACTTTCACATCGTTCTGTATTTATATTCATATTATTAATCGTAGACTTTAAAACATATGATCTTTGAGACCCTGTATCAATTAACGCTCTAGCCATTTTACTTCGTCCATCCGCCTCAATTAATGCTAATAGTGTTTGCAAAAGAATTTCTGGTTCTCTTTGATTTGCGAAGACTACATTTCCCTGAATGCTAATATCATCTTGGTGTTAGGTCTTGTGTTGTTAGCCTTTTCAGGACACAAAATTGTCCAATGTTTTTTTTTTTTGAAAATCATACGGTTTATTTGCATCGCCGAGAAACATGCCCGACCTTTAAACAGACAAAACAAGCCTTATTCTTCTTTAAAATATCTTGTCTTACTTGAAAAGACATTCATTGAGCTTTAAAACAGTCTTGAGAATTATGCACTTTTCCACAAAATAAGCACGACTTCAGTTTTGTCTCCATAAATTAAATGAATGGCTGTCGGGACAGGAGTTTCATCTTCTCGAAACGTTTTTCTCTGCTTCCGAGTTTCTGTGGAATCAAGCCTGATTTTGTCAACAAAATCCTTTCTCCCCCTTCAACTTCCGTTTGGAGAAACAATAGTAGTTGAGACAATTTATCGCTATAAGAACTCCTATCATCTACTTTATTTATTACTGGATTTCGTAGCCAACCACTAAACAGATTTTCAGGAATGCATGACTCAACTAGTGGGAAAAGCACAGCAGCATATTTTTCAGTACTTACGCCAATTGACTACAGTGACCTTAAATATGATTCCTATTTATCATAAAGTTGCATTATATTCAATTTCGAATTTATATTTACAGCATTTTTTACTATTAATGAAAGTAATTTTCTGACATAATATTCAACGAGTAGTTCTTCACGGCCAAATCTAGTCTTCAAACTGTCCACAACTTTGATATAATTTTTTGCAGTCGCCAGATAACTATCAACGATTTCACGTGCTCTACTGCCTATAATTGTACTCTGTATGAGGTATTGAAGTTTCACTTCATCATTAATGGTATCATCCTCTTGAATTCTGCTAAATTGGTTCCAAAAACTGAGCTAGTCTTTAATTTCTCCGCCAAATTTAATTAATTCTATTTTTGGAAATTTTAATCTGGCTTTCTCTGCAATAATTGACACCTAGGATTCGGGAATAGTAGAAAGTTTTTTTTATATATGCCTTTACACGAATCCGAACAACATCTAAATCTTCAACGATTCTCTTCATTTTTTTATATTCTTCACATTTAGCATCTATTAATGCGTTACATACGCTATCATGACATTCAGCCAAATCTGTAGCAATTATTTTAAAAGAAGCTTTATTTCAATATCCTCCCGATTTAAATTTTCTTCAAAAATTATTAATGCATTAAAACGTTTCGTAAAATTTGCTCTAACAGGACTACGCTTTTTTATTAAATGTTCCATAATGCGAAACGAAAGAAATGAAACCTAAAGTACAATTTACTGACCTTAATAAATCTTTCACAGTGTTGTCAATCACGACCGAGTTCACCACAATGTTGCGTGTTTTCTAGAAATCTACTCGATTTCTTAAGCTTCAGAATACAGTTTGCAAAATATCTTACGTTTTTTATACAAAATAAATACTTCAAGCGTTTTTACAGTCAACCAGCATCTTTATTCTTTTTACACACCAAAATATTACAAAACATTGCCAGATTATCCAAGATACTATTACACATTGCCAGATTACAAAAGGTATAAAATTAATCGTTTGCTATTACACCAAATAAACAAATACTATTCATAAAATATTTTAGATTTACCACACAGATGGGATTGCGCTTCCAAATGAACACGTGACTTGCGACGCGTTGAAACCACTGCTCATTTAAAAAGGGCTTGCCAACCCTCCAAGTAAAATTACTTATTTTACCGATTAAAAGGAAGGTAATTTTACTAACACGGGTAAATGAGGTTTAAGGGGACCATATTTCTAAACAGAACACAGAGAAAAAATTACACCGTGTCCCCTAATCAAAGGAAACTTGGGGACACTTAAAATATCTCATATAAATATCTTATTCTGGACATGACAGGACCGTACGAAATTGCTTCGTCAGTGTACAGAACGCTTCTCAAAGGGATTCAGGGTAGCTGCAGGATTTTGTTACAACGTCAAATTAAAAATCGAAAGAGTATCAAGTAAAGCTAAAATCAATTCATCCTAGTATCAGCAGAATATTTTAGAACCACGTTTTTAAGAAGAAATCCGTGTCTTATATGGAAAGGACATTGGTGAAGTGGTGAAATTGGGCTTCGTATGGAGAAAGCCTGTAGTCACACTCTAAATAAACTGTCAATGATTTAGCAAAGAAAGAGAAAAAATGGATTAAAGTGTATCCCATTTAATGAAATATCTGTAAAATCCCCTGACTCTTCTCCAATGGACTTGTACACTTTCGGTTTATTAAAGCGAGCCTTGGGGAAACGGCATCCAAGAACACTGCACAGACTTTGGAAATCGGTCCAAGAGGAATGGGATAAAATTGACATACCTAAGAAAGAGTTCACTTTCATGAAAAATTCTAGCTAGAGCTATCGTCAAGAATCATGGCTATTAGACAGAAAAAAATTGCCGCAAAAAATATCGCATTTATACATAAAACTTAACTATCAAAATCATTTCCATAATGTGGGAACGACTTTCTGTATTATTTAACCAATTATAATTTCGATAAGAAAATAAGATTGTGAACTAAATTTCTATTTGTCTGACAATTTTTCAGGTACATATTAAAAATAGTGTAAATATGCTTCTACAGTAGCACACATTCTTTTTAAAAATAATGCATTTAATTTTTATTTGCGTGATTTCAGTCTCTTTAAAAAGTCTTATCGATCTCTGAAAGATTGTAAAATTGTTTTTTCTCCCTTTACTTTTCTTGGTGCTTTCAAACAGGAAATAGGAAAATAATACCCAGTTTACTTTTTTATTTGAGGAAATGATTCATAAAATTGTTTTGCAATGTTTGTATTTGTAATAAAACCGTTTTTATAGAACAGTCGTTGCTGCTGGTGATTGAAACAAAAGAAAAGAAAGCCTTTTTTGTAATGTTTCAGTATGCTTTGTAATAAAATAAGTTTTTACATAAAGTGTCATTTTGCAGATCAATAAAAAGCTTTATTTGCTATAAGTTTTATTAAAAGAAATATTATGGATTTTTTTTAGTGCGTGTGGTAAATATTTACCTTAAAAAGTCTGGCAATTTAATTACATTTCCGATGCCTGTATAATTTAAGACTTTTAAGAAGACGATTCTGTCAAACTTCACTCTTATAATTTAAGTCTTCTAAAATGTCCTTATATTTCTCTTGTTATTTATTTCGGTTCACTTGTAAAATTTCTGCATGAAAATCACACACACACACACACACACACACACAACGTGTGTGTGTGTGTGTGTGTGTGTGTGTGTGTGTGTGTGTGTGTGTGTGTGTGTGTGTGTGTGTGTGTGTGTGTGTGTGTGTGTGTGTGTGTGTGTGTGTGTGTGTGTGTGTGTGTGTGTGTGTGTGTGTGTGTGTGTGTGTGTGTGTGTGTGTGTGTGTGTGTGTGTGTGTGTGTGTGTGTGTGTGTGTGTGTGTGTGTGTGTGTGTGTGTGTGTGTGTGTGTGTGTGTGTGTGTGTGTGTGTGTGTGTGTGTGTGTGTGTGTGTGTGTGTGTGTGTGTGTGTGTGTGTGTGTGTGTGTGTGTGTGTGTGTGTGTGTGTGTGTGTGTGTGTGTGTGTGTGTGTGTGTGTGTGTGTGTGTGTGTGTGTGTGTGTGTGTGTGTGTGTGTGTGTGTGTGTGTGTGTGTGTGTGTGTGTGTGTGTGTGTGTGTGTGTGTGTGTGTGTGTGTGTGTGTGTGTGTGTGTGTGTGTGTGTGTGTGTGTGTGTGTGTGTGTGTGTGTGTGTGTGTGTGTGTGTGTGTGTGTGTGTGTGTGTGTGTGTGTGTGTGTGTGTGTGTGTGTGTGTGTGTAATAATATATCATATATCATATCCAGTGGTAAGGCGAATGGAATGATCAGTTTTTCTTGTTTAAACACTTATTTTTTTTTTTAATATAGAGTTTACGTTTTAGGCGTCGCATGCGCCAGTTTCATTTATTTGTGGCGAAGCCACGCGTGGAGTGTGTTGACAGCTCTACGTCTACGCGCCAACTATCAGTTAACGCTTCGCCTTATCAAATTGTTCAAATATCTTTCCGCTTGACCGGATGATCGTAAAAGCTTACGTGAGCGTGGTTTTTTCATTTATTTTGTTATTACGAAAGAGTTCCCTTTTAAATTGTTCCCAACTAGCTTAATTTTTCCCAAACCCCCTTTTTATATCTGACATAATATATATACACACCCATGTATGTATATGCCTGTATGCATATAAGCACAAGTAATGAATTAGACACCTGTGCATGTTTCTATTAATGTTGGTTGTGGGCTGCCAAACTAGAGAATGAAACATCTTTTTTAACAACTTTTTTAGAGATAACACAGGCCTACAAAATTGAAATTTTTGAAAAATACAAGAGAAGTTTTTCTTTATTTTTAAGTTATTTGGTAAGCTGATTTCGAAAATGACCTCCATTTTTTTCCACCATGTCTGGATTTTTTGTAAAACTGATATGTCTATTACTGGTAATGTCGTATATGAAAAAAATGCTCCCGAATTGTTTTCTTGTACTGACTAGCAACAATGGGTGTTATCTATTCATGTGAGTTTATTTAATCTGCTCATATTAAGGCATATTAATTTTTAAACAATTAAAATTAAAAATGTATACATTTTTTATTTAAAGAATGAAAACTATCGCAACCAGAACGCTTAAGCCGCACCTGGACGAGACAAAAAATTTCCTCGTTATTAAATTTTGATCTGTAAAATAAATGACCTGTTTTTACATGTTTTATTAAGGTTTATAAATGAAATAAATGTAAGTTTGAAATATATTTGAAACTGAAGACGAAACAAAGACATTTCAATTTTACTTACGTGCTTTTTTTCCTTTAAAATTTATTTTTTATGTTCTTCTTTTATGTTTAATCCTATCCTCATCTCTTGCTAACATCCAATAATAGTCGGAAAGCATATTCTTGTTCTATCTACCTTGATATTTTCGTTCCATATCCTTGATGTCGGGGTGGAACCTTTGTCCCTGTTCTTCGCTGACAGATTCTAAATTTTCGGGGAAAAAGTTCAAATGCGATTGAAGAAAATGCAATTTTACACTCATGGAGCAACCCAGCACTTGAAATTTGTCCAGCATGTTGTTAACAATTGTTTTAAATTCGGGATCTTCATGATTGCCCAAATATTTTTCGACAACATCTTTGAAGGCAACCCAAGCTACTCTTTCCTTTGATATCATGGTTGTCTCAAATTTGTTATCTATATATATAAAAATGAATTTGTGTCTGTATGTATGTACTCAATAGACTCAAAAACCATGTATCCAATTACCGTGAAAATTTGGGAAATGTTTAGGTATATTCCTGGGAAGGTTTTTGTAAATTTTTAACGTTCGAAATCCATTCCTTCACCCATTTTCGAGCATTTCATGTCACTATTCCAAGCATTATTTTCCTCGGTTAAAAGCAAACAATTAAATTTTTAATTTATCGCGTGATAACTAAGTGAAAGAAGCATTATATCTAGCAATGTGACGTCATCCCAAGTAATTGTTTTAAACACAGTTTTCCTCGGTTAAAAGCAGAAGATTAAAATTTTTAATTTATTACATAATACATAGGTGAAAATGATATTTTTCTATCATTATGACGTCATTCCTTTAAATATTTCATTTATTCATTTCTTATTTTATAATCGTCTGCTTAGTATCAATTCGATTTGACTTGGAAATTGAGTATATAAAGTGATTCACTTTCATTTCTATGTGACGCAAATTATAGCATTTTTATATGAGAACTAATTTTAAATTTAAATCTTGGGTAATTTTTAAGTTACAATGAAATGTTTATCAACAATATTCTAACAACAAAAAGTACAAATTTCAGTGACTCTCATGTTCAAATAAAAACCTATCATTTTATATAGTTATCTTCATATTCATATGTTTGACAATATGAATGTGTATTTCTGTTTCATACAAAACTATGTGGTTTGTCATAAATTGCCTTAATTTTAGAAAACATTTATGACTACGAACAAAATTAGCACTGTTGCTGTCAAAACCTCTGCTCCCTATTCTATCACGTAATTTTGCAAGGTATATTAACGTTGCTAATCAACGTATAGTAATACAGTTTAGATTTAAACTTATATTTTACTATACAGTTTTGAGCAAATTTAATATAAAACAAAAAATCCATGCAGATTTAATCGTTAGCATGTAAACATATATTTTGTTATTTCTATTTATAGATATTAAGAACAGTTTTCATTTTTATGTTTTATTTTAAACAAATCTACCCGATAAGTCATAGAGTAACTTCTTTGGACAGAAATACTTGATACCGCCAAATGAACATATTCCACATTGGATAGAATAGTTAATGAATTTGAATAGTCACAAATCTTGAACTTTGATTTTAAGAATTATCTTGATGTTAAATTGTCAGACGATATTTCTTTTAATTAGCTCTCTGAAGGCTAATATAATAGCAGTGGTGAATGCATGGTATGTGACTTGGGCCTATTAAAGTTCAAAACGTCTTAAAAATAAAAAATACACTTTATTTCTTCTCATACCTACTACGTACTTACAAACAGCAGCAATTAAAAAAAAAAAAGAGAGAGAGAGCAAGCACGTGCTTTCGTGCTTATATCCACATTTGCTTTTTACACATTTGCATAAATGCTGGAAACTTGTGATAAGTCAGATTGCGAACGGGCTTATTCAGCTCGCAGTGTTCGCAATCCGATTACACTCTTAATCAACGGTTTATGCACGTGCATTCGGATGGAAAGAATATAACCCTTAAATAAGGTGAGCATACTATTTTGCTGACATTTGCCCCCCTTTCTTTTCATCCTCATGCGCGTACACAAAAGTTACAAAAAAAAATCAATCTTTCCTTTGGGAACACAAGTACTTTGCTACCAGCACTCTCTAATCAACATTTTACACCAAAGGAATGAAATACTTTGAATAACAGGAGTAAACATTTCATATCAACTTAACTAAAATAACAAATGTACAGCATGTTTTGCACTATTGAATGAACTCTCTGCTAATAGCTTACAAACTTTGTACAAACTTTGTACTTTGTAACTTACAAACTTTGTACTACTGCCTTAATATTTATAACAAAGGTGAAAACATTTACATCAATTTACAGTAGCATAAAAAAAACACACATCATTTTTTCAGGTTTACATGTAATGTACATTTAACAACTCAAAAAAAGACTTTACTTACAACATTACTTTTATACTGAAGTTATATTTAGAAAAACAAAAACATTTTAGTTCAACTTGAACCATCTCACATGACCTTATTTAAAAAAATAATACTTTTGAGTTTCAATTCTTAAAGAAAATGTCCATATTACATATTAGTGAATGTCTGATCTTTGAATTTTTGTAACTCAAGTTTAGTTAGGGGCTTCGTGAAAACATCAGCTAAATTAAATTTACTTTGTACATACTTTAAACTAAACATCTTTTTATATACAAGATCTCTTACGAAAAATAATTTCACGTCTATATGCTTTGTTCTGTGGTTTTCGATAGGAGATTTTACAAAGTCAATACTAGCTTGATTATCAACCATTAATACATTATCTGCTATATCTTGGGTGATCAGCTTTGATTCTTTACATTCACTTAGAATTCTACTAATCCAGACTAATTCCTTAGCTGCCTCGGTTAAAGCCACAAATTCTGCCTCCATTGTGGAGAGTGCAATCGCTTTTTGTTTAAAACTCCTCCATTCGATAGGGACTTTACCTAAAAAAATTATCTGCCCTCCCATGGAAGTACGATGATCTTTATTGTTCGCGTAGTCAGCGTCTGAATAGGCTATGAATTTTAATTCTTTAGGATTTGAAATATTTAATTTAAGGGATTGTGTATGCTTTACATAACCCAGCAATTTTAGCAATCCTTGCCAATGAACCATGCCTGGTTCTTGCTGGAATTGAGAAAATATATTTGTAGCATAGGCTATGTCCGGCCTAGTTCTGCTTGCTAAAAATGCAAGACAACCTATAAGATTTCTATATGGAATTTTTTCCATCTCTGCCTTTTCAACTTGCGTTTTTGGGCATTGTTTCTTACTATACACAGTTCCTTTTGTTACGGGAAGTGATGTTATTGGGTAATGGAATTCTTCATATACTTTGCACATCCTTTCAATGTAATCATATTGATCTATAAAGATTCCTCCATCATTTTCTACAAAATTTACCCCTAACAATCGTATCGTTTTCCCTAGAACCTTCAAATCAAAATACCTTTTTAGTAATTTAACAGCTTTATTTGCATCTGCTTCGCTTCTACCAAAAATCACAATGTCATCTACGTACAGTAAAAGTACAACGTTTCTACCAAATTTGTACGCGCAATTACACCACGAAAACTTTTCAAAACCTAATTCTTTTAATTTACAATTAATTTCAAAGAACCACTCCCTTCCAGATTGATGTAGACCATATATTGCCTTATTCAGCTTACATACATATTTTTCATCTGTTTCGAAACCGGGAGGCTGTCTTATTAGGATGTACTCTTTTAATGGAGCGTACAAATATGCACACTGGACATCGCATTGCAGATTAAACCATTTGTTATGACCAACTAACAGTGTAAAGAAAAATCTAATGATATTAAAATTAATGACAGGACTGAATACCTCGTCATAGGTTTCTCCCCTTTTTTGACGATTACCTTGTGCTACCAGTCTCGCCTTGTATCTTTCTATTTTCCCTTGCGCGTTCCTTTTTATGTTAAAGACCCATCTGGAACCTAGAATTTTAGCATTATCGGGTTTAGGTATTAAATCCCATACTTTTCTTTGCTTCATCATTTCTAGTTCCTTCTGCATTGCTTTTATCCATTCCTTTCTTTGTGGTGTTTTCACGGCATGTAGATAACAAGATGGAATTTTCCCCTCTAGTCATTCAGAATCATGATCTGTAAAGGGGTTGAAGTCTCGACATGAAATACTGGCTTCTGGTGTTTGGTCCCCACTTACGACGCCACTAAATTTATTCTGTCGTGAAAAATCAAATAGTTCACTCTGAAACTTTATATTATTTTTCTTGCAATACTGTTTTATTTCCCCCATCGACATCAATCTGGTTTTCATGTTTTCCACTGTATAGTAAATATCATTTGCACCCTTTTCGCGGGGTACCTTCCTTATCCACTTTACTACTCTTTCTTCCCCTTCAGGTTTCGGTGTTTCGTCGTAGTATCCGTCAGGTTCCAATACTACCCCCTCTGGGTCTGAATCGAGTTCGGGTGATGTGTCTGGACAGTCTTGATATTCATCTTCAGAATCTGTTTCGGTAGTACTACTTCGAGTAATTTTGAAGGTTTGGAGGTCCAGGTCACTTTCCTTAAATATTTCAGGCTGAGGTTTTTCTTTTTCGGGAAATTTGTTTTCAAACCTAACATTTATTGTTTCTATTATTTTTCGCGTTTCTGGGTTCCAAATGCGATATCCTTTCGTTCGAAGTGCGTAACCCACTAAAATTCCTGGTTTTGCTCTCGGGTCAAATTTCTTCCTTAAGTTTTTGGGGATACCTATGTAGGCTTGGATACCGAAAGGTTTCATATGATTTAGAGATGGTTGTTTCCCCCCATATAGTTCGAAAGGGGTCTTATTTTGCTTATGACATACTCGGTTCCAGCTATAGACAAAGTGTAGTAATGCTTCAGACCAAAATCCTGCGTTTAACCCACTATCACGTAACAACACTTTAACGCCATCCATAGCGGTATAATTAAATCTTTCCGTGATTCCATTCTGTTCTGGGGTATATACATTCGTTAGTTCATGTTTAATCCCGAGATTATCGCAATACTGCCTGAATTCGTTATTTACGTATTCTAGACCATTATCCGAACGAACATTTTTTATTTTACTATCTAAGAATCTTTCTGTAAGTTTTTGAAATTTAACAAAAGTCTCTAATACTTCTGATTTAGATTTTAAAGGAAAACAGAATACTTTTCGTGAGAAATCATCAATTATAGTCATAAAATATCTATGCCCATGGATAGATGTAGTCGGCAACGGACCACACAAATCAGTGTGTACCAATTCAAGCGGTTTTCGGGTAAAAGTTCTGTTAATGGGTTTAAAGCTAACACGCTTAAATTTGGTTTCCTTACAGGCCCTACAATCACGAACTGAGCCTTTAAGCTCGGGTAAACCGTGTACACATTTTATTTTACTTGTTCTTACTATTGCATCCACGTTTATGTGGGCAAGTCTTGCGTGCCATTCGGCTAAACTTTCATTGGCAAACTTTATGCTTTTTACTCGTTTCCCCTTTTTAGTTTTGATACATGATTTAAGATTAGGTTTTACATTTAAATTACACATTTCATTCACATTATGTACATTATTACTTTGAGGATCATTATAGTCATCACATTTCTCAGGAAATAAATAATAAAGTCCATTATGCAATTTGGCAGAACATAACAACTTCCCATTTTTCCTAAAAATGTCTATTTTTCCAGTACTACCTACAAATTTAGCACCCTTTTGGTCAATGCAAGGTCCTGAGATTAAATTCCTACGTAACTTAGGTGTATACATTACATTTCTGAGTGATAATTCAACATGACCAAAAATTAATTTTACAGTACCTTTTCCTTTGATGGCTGTGGTCTGACCATCCACTGCTCCAGTCAAAACCTGGTTGTTAAGGGTGACGAAATCGTCCAGGAACATCTCCCTTGAATTGCAAAAATGAGAAGCTGCCGCTGTATCAAAAATCCAAGGTTGTTGTTTCATCTCAGTTGTCAATACCTCCATTAAAAAACTCTCCCTACTTCGTGACCTTGAAGCAGAATTACCTCGCTCTTTCTCTGGCCTTTCTGTCCTGGGTTGTCTCCCCTTTTCCTTCCTTCGCAACGGACAGTCTCTTTGGAAATGTCCTTTTCTCTTGCAATGGAAACACACGAGATTGCTCTTGTATCCTTTCTTTCCTGTGGTTGCCACGTATGTAGTAGTTGGCCGGTCAGCTTGCCTTTGTTGGAGTCTTCCCTCCTCTCGAATCAACTCATCCAATACGTTTCCAAATTTAAAGTTCTTTTCCTCCCAGCGGTAGATGTTTTGTACCACATTCTCCATTTCATCAGGTAGAAAACGCAAAATTTGAAAACATTTATCTTGTTCGTCTATGGGGTGTCCGCATTCTTGAAGTTGTTCTGCAATTCTTTCAAGTTTGCTTCCATAGATGGCTATTTTTTCATGTGGTTCTGGACGAAGATTATAAAATTCATTTTTGAGTGCCATTGTCCTTGCTCTCGAATCGGGCTGAAAGTAGTCTTTTAATTTCTTCCATGCTAGCACTGGGTCTTCTACATTTTCTATTATCGGGCGTAGACCGTTGCTAACGTTCATAAAAATCGTAGCGAACGCCTTATTTTTTCTTATTTTAAAGTCATTTACCAACTTTAAATCTTTTACGTCCGGTTCAACCTCCTTTTCCGTAACAATCTCCCACAAATTCCGTTCAAGAAGTATCACTTTAATTTCTTTACTCCACTGCGGGAAATTCGAATCTTCTAAAGGTCGTATCCTAAAGTTGGCCTCCCCGGCGTCATTCATGGTTAGAATCCGGTATACTTAAATTTTTTTCTCGGGAAAACTTCTAGTAAAAAGTTAGACTTTCAGTTAAATAAGCTTCGTCGACCTCTATACTCCAGCGTTCAGTCACATACTGCAATTAATTGAGCCTGGGCCCATAACCTTATTTATCAGACGATATTTCTTTTAATTAGCTCTCTGAAGGCTAATATAATAGCAGTGGTGAATGCATGGTATGTGACTTGGGCCTATTAAAGTTCAAAACGTCTTAAAAATAAAAAATACACTTTATTTCTTCTCATACCTACTACGCACTTACAAACAGCAGCAATTAAAAAAAAAAAAAGAGAGAGAGCAAGCACGTGCTTTCGTGCTTATATCCACATTTGCTTTTTACACATTTGCATAAATGCTGGAAACTTGTGATAAGTCAGATTGCGAACGGGCTTATTCAGCTCGCAGTGTTCGCAATCCGATTACACTCTTAATCAACGGTTTATTCACGTGCATTCGGATGGAAAGAATATAACCCTTAAATAAGGTGAGCATACTATTTTGCTGACATAAATAATATGTAAATGTTCAATAGTAATGAAGAATCAAATCAGGTAACTTGAAGTTAAATAATAAATGAAAATGTTCAATAGTAAGGAAGAATCAAATAAATTAACTTCTTACCTTTTGTTTATTCTTGGGAATTGCATGAAGACTGTATAAAACCAAACAACGGCTGTTGAAACAAACACACCTTCTTTTTATTACACAACACGT
The DNA here is from genome assembly GCA_032207245.1 of Pardosa pseudoannulata. Lineage (NCBI taxonomy): Eukaryota > Metazoa > Arthropoda > Arachnida > Araneae > Lycosidae > Pardosa > Pardosa pseudoannulata. The sequence continues at coordinate 161,362,482 of CM063502.1, forward strand.
CACGATAAATAGAGAATAAACGGAGCAATGAATACAGAATTATGAATGTTAGGCTTTAAACCCGTTTCATATATGAATAAGAATAGAATACAGGAATATGAATGGAATAACATTTTAAAACCGACGCCGAATTCCAACGGCTTTTCTATTCGACTCAAGTTTGTTTTTTTCCCAACGCTCAATAGCGCCATCTAGCTTTCGGTGGCGAAATTAATCTAACACACATTAATACATCTTGAATTCCCAGATTAAAATCTGACTGTGAGATCCAGCGATGTTATTTCGCCCATTCATGTTCCGATATACCAATTAGTTCGAAAGATATTAACGAAAAACCAAACAAAATGAAAGTTTAATTTTGCGACACGAGCTTTCCATTGTTTAGTTCGTCTGAATATGGCAGTGTTATTCATTGTTGGCATTATTATCTCCAGATATTTGGTATACGGGAAACACAAAAATGTATCTACGCTATTTAAATTTAAGTGTAAGTATATAACTATTGGATGTCATTTATATATATAAGACTATTTTCTTATCTGCTAAACTAACTTTTGTTTATGAAATCCCCTTTTTTTCTATTTTATTTTCTTGGCGAGATTTTTATTTTCAGTAATTAAAAATTGCCATGTTCTATCAAATTTGTTTTTATTTCGCAGTTGCCATTTATTAAATAAAAGCTAACATATGGTTATAAGTTTTGTTATCTAAAACTCAACTACAGTAGAGAAAAAAAATTGGCAAGTGATATTTTCATTTTCGAAATGGCAACTATGAAATGTTGAGATATTGTAACCACTTTTGATTAAAGTTTAAAATGTGATTTCAGATAATATAATTGTTCTCTGTGTTTTAGCCTTATATACTTATTCCGTTTATCAATAATATTTTGGTATATTTCTTTTATTTTGAGTTCAATTTATTTATCCAATTTTAAGACTTCACACTGTACTTCACCTATTCTTAAATAACCTTGGCAACTTTCGGTGTATTTCTTTTAATTACGTGTTATAAAAATTAAAATCATTTAATTAACTTCATTCTTATGATAACACTTTCAAGTAATATAATTGTTCTCGGCTTTTGACTTTATGTGCTTAGATCATTTTATCAATATTTGATATTTTCTTTCATTGTAAATTCAATTGCGCCATTTTTATTTATCCAATTTTGAGACCACACTAACATCTATTCATAATTAAGCTTGGCAGAATTACTTAATTAAGTCATTTCGGTCAATCGCGTTCGTTAGTTTAATAGTATTAGTTCGAAATATATTATTTTAAAACCAACAAAAACACCGTTTTAATTATGTAGTACAGTCATTTTAACTGTTGAGTTGGCGTGACAAACCATGATCATATTTTCATTGTCGTTTTCGCCAGATATTTGGTAATAGAATTGACATTAATGCAGAAAAACTATCGCTTATCCTGCGAAACCATTGTTTGTTTGGAAAATTTGAACTGTGGCAAATTTTGGTATTTTTGTTAGTGATTTATTATATTCTTGAAGAAGTTTTCAAGATCTTACTTTTGATATATTTCTTTATAATATATTTGTATACATATACCATTAAAATTCGAGTGTAAGTAAATGATTTTATAAACATAAAAATATTTGGATGCATTACTTCGCCCAATACGCTGAATGCTTAAACTCTTTCCACCATTAAAATACCGTAATTACACTCAGTTAAAAGTATATTAATTAAAATATGTAATGAGTGGTGCCATTTAAGGCCTACAGTTACAACTATTTGTCATACGCAATAACTTTTTCTCTTTGAAATATCCCAGTATCAAAATTATTTTATTTTTAATAGCTAAATTTTTTACTGCATCAAAATATGTAAATCTTTATTTTACTTTCTCGAAATTTTTAAGAAGTTAGTATTTTTTCTGTTATATGTTGGCGGGATTTTTATATTCAATAATTACAAATTCGCCGTGTTCTATCAAATTTGTTTTTATTTCACAATTACCATTTTTTAAAGAAAAAGTTATCGTCATAGGTTTTGTTGTTTATAATTTAATTTTTATGTATGTAAACATTAGTACTAAAAGACATTCAATCTCGAAAATGAATTATCCCGTTCAGAACAGTACATGTATATTACTCTCCACAGTATTTTGAAATTTGACTCCTACATTAAAAAAAAGCCGTGGAATTAGGAATTATTATCCACCGACTTACGGGCAACGCAGTGCACTTATTGAACATTCAGTATTAATAAACTGTTATAACTATTAATAAACTGTTATAATCGTCAACAATCTGAAACATACGAGATTTATTCAGCATTTCTATTAATACGTCTTATTATCTTTGATAGTGGTTCTAAATCTTTCATCGAAATATTTTAAAACCCAGACCGAAGGCTGGGTGCGAAGCAGCTAGTCTATATATATAAAAATGAATTTGTGTCTGTCTGTCTGTATGTTCTCGATAGACTCAAAAACCATGCATCCAATCGCCGTGAAAATTTGGGAAATTATTAGATATATTCCTGGGAAGGTTTTTGTAAATTTTTAATGTTCGAAATCCGTTCCTTCCCCTTTTTCGAGCATTTTATGCCATTATTCCAAGCATTATTTTACCTGGTTAAACGCGAACGATTAATATTTTAATTTATCGCATCATAACTAAGTGAAAGAAGCAATATTTCTAGCAATGTGACGCCATCCCAAGTAATTGTTTTAAACGCAGTTTTCCTCGGTTAAAAGCAGGAGATTAAAATTTTTAATTTATAGCATGATAACAAGGTGAAAATGATATTTTTCTATCATTATGACGTCATTCCTTTAAATATTTCATTTATATCTTTCTTATTTTATATTATTTAAGCATCGTCTGCGTAGTATCAATTCGATTTGACCTGTAAATTTAGATATAAAGTGATTGACTTTCCTTTCTATGTGACGCAAATTATAGTATTTTTATGAAAACTAATTTTAAATTTAATTCTTGGTTAATTTTTATGTTACAATGAAATGTATATCAACAATATTCTAACAACAAAAAGTACGAATTTCAGTGACTCTCATAGGCAAATAAAAACCATTTTATATAGTTATCTTTATTTCCATATTGTTGTCAATATGAATGTGTATTTCTGTTTCATACAAAACTATGTGGTTTGTCATAAAGTTCTTTAATTTTGGAAAGCATTTATTACTACCAACAAGATTAGCCCTGTTGCTGTCAACACCTCTGCTTCCTATTCTACCACGTAATATGGTAATGTATATTAACGATGCTAATCAGCGTACAGTAGTAATACAGTAACGTAATTTAGGGTTAAACTTATATTTTATCATAAAAAAAAGTTTGAGCAAATTTAATATAAGACACAAATTCGATGCAGATTTAATCGTTAGCATGTAAACATATACTTTGTTATTTTTATTTATTGATATTAAGAACAGTTTTCATTTTTATGTTTTTTTTTATACAAATCTACCTGATAAGTCGTGGAGTAGCTAACTTTGAACAGAAATCCTTGATATCGCCAAATGATCATGTTCCATATTAATACATCTTGAATTCCGAGATTAAAATCTGACTGTGACTATCTATGTATGTATGTATGTTTCTATGTGCGTCTATCTTCTTGCGAACCACTGGACACAGACGGGCGCCAAAGGTACCAAAAGACGCGGAACGATCCAGGAATGTCATTTCGCCCATTGGCGTTCCGATATTTCAATTAGTTCGAAAGATATTAACGAAAAACCGAACAAAATGCCAGTTTAATTTTGTGACACAAGCATTCCATTGTTCAGTTGGCTACTAAATATGGCAGTGTCATTCATTGTTGGCATTATTATCGCCAGATATTTGGTATTCGGGAAACACAAAAACGTATCTACGCTATTTAAATTCAAGTGTAAGTATATAAATATATAATGGCATTTATGTATATAAGACTATTTTCTTATCTGATAAACTAACTTTTGTTTATGAAATCCCCTTTTTTTTCTATTTTATTTTCTTGGCGAGATTTTTATTTTCAGTAATTAAAAATTGCCATGTTCTATCAAATTTGTTTTTATTTCGCAGTTGCCATTTATTAAATAAAAACTAACATATGATTATAGGTTTTGTTATCTAAAACTCAACTACACTAGAGAAAAAAATTGGCAAGTGATATACAGGGAACAAATAAGTTTTCATTTTAGAAATAGCAACTATGAAATGTTGAGATATAAGGCAATTTGTCGCAACGTCGCTAGCTACTATAGTGCCCTTCCCATTCATTTTCATGTTTACAACATCAAATAGACAAAGAATAAACTGCCCTTCCGTTTGAAACTAAAGTCAGAATTGTCATAATTTGAAAATTTGCCCTACTGCCTGAAATCACCTTATTGTAGCCACTTTTGATTAAATGTGGTTTCAAATACCATAATTGTTCTCGGTGTTTTAGTCTTATATACTTATTTCGTTTTATCAGTATTAATTTGGTATATTTTTTCATTTTAAATTCAATTGCGCCATTTTTATTTATCCAATTTTAAGACGTCACTCTGTACTTCACCTTTTCTTAAATAAGCTTGGGAACTTTCGGTATATATTTCTTTTAATTACGTGTTATAAAAATTGAAATCCTTTAAGTAACTTCATTCTTATGATAACTCTTTCAGGTAATATAATTGCTCTTGACTTTTGACCTTTTGTGCTTAGTTCATTTTATCAATATTTGGTATTTTTCTTTCATCGTCAATTCAATTGCGCCATTTTTATTTATCCAATTTTGAGACCGCATTAACATCTATTCATAATTAGGCTTGGCAGAATTACACAAGGAAGTTATTTCGGTGAATCGCGTTCCGATATTCAAATTAGTTCAAAATATATTATTTTAAAACCAACAAAAACACCGTTTTAATTATGTAGTACAGTCATTTTAACTGTTGAGTTGGCGTGACAAACCATGACCATATTTTCATTGTCGTTTTCGCCAGATATTTGGTAATAGAATTGACATTAATGCAGAACAACTATCGCTTATCCTGCGAAACCGTTGTTTGTTTGGAAAATTTGAACTGCGGCACATTTTGGAATTTTTGTTAGTGACTTATTATATTCTTGAAGAATTGTTCAAGACCTTACTTACCATTAAAATTCGAGTGTAAATAAATGAATATATAAGCATAAATACATTTGGATGCATTACTTCGTCCAATCCGCTGAATGCTTTAACTCTTTCTACCATTAAAATACCGTAATTACAATCAGTTAAAAGTATAATAATTAAAATATGTAGCGAGTGGTGCCATTTATTGTTTATAGTTACAACTATTTGTCATACGCAATAACTTTTCCTCTTTGAAATATCCCAGAATCAAAATAATTTTATTAAAAGCTGAATTTTTTACTTCATCAAAATATGTAAATCTTTATTTTACTTTCTCAAATTTTTCAAGAAGTTAGTATTTTTTCTGTTATATGTTGGCGTGATTTTTATTTTCAATAATTACAAATTCGCCATATCCTATCAAATTTGTTTTTATTTCACAATTGCCATTTTTTAAAGAAAAAGTTTTCGTGATATGTTTTGTTGTTTAAAATTTAATTTTTATGTATATAAAATATTAGTACTAAAATACATCCAATGTCGGAAATGAATTATCCCATTCAGAACAGTATATATATATATTTCTCTCCACAGTATTCTGAAATTTGACTCCTGCATTAAAAAAGGTCGGGGAATTGGGAATTATTATACAGCCGGTCACGGGCAACACAGTGCACATACTGGACATTCAGCTATTAATAAACTGTTATAATTGTCAACAATCTGAAACATACGAGATTTATTCAGCATTTCTATTAATACGTCTTATTATCTTTAATAGTAGTTCTAAACCTTTCATCGAAATATTTTAAAACCCAGACCGAAGTCTGGGTGCTAAGCAGCTAGTTGCTTATAAGTTTTCGGATGTCTGATCCTACAAAGACTCCCTTTTTCAATTTGGCTTCAGATAGACCAGGAAACTTTTTACACATATATTTAAAGCAATCACCATCTTTTGGAAGAGCTTTAAAAAACTGCTTCATAACACCTAATTTTATGTGCAGGGGGGGGGGGGTAATGATATTTTTTTTTGGATCAACCAAGCTTTCTCGAATTACATTTTTGATGCCTGGCATAAGAGTCTGCCTTTTTGGCCAATCTTTTCTGACCCAATGTTGTGTTTTGTCACGGCTCTCTCTTTCACAAATAAAACTCGGAAATTTTGTATACCCATGTTGTTGACCGAGAAGCATGGTGATGATTTTTAAATCACCGAAAATGGCCCAACTGTGGTTGTCATATTTTATTCTGTTGTGCACGAGAGCTAGGTTTTCGTACCTTTTTTCTAAATGCACCAAGTGTCCAAATGGAACAGACACCCATTGGTTTCCTTGATGAAGAAAAACAGCTTTAAAGCTCCTTTTGGACGAATCTATAAAAAGCTTCCATTCATCTTTATTGTAGGGAATCTTAAATTTTGTCATCAATCCAGGAACATCTGAGCAATACACGAGGTTCTCATTTTCGTTAAAATACTGAATAAATTCCCTTTCAGGATTCCTGTACCAACAAATGTGGTTCCTTTGGCCAATAATTTTTTTTTCAGTCTGGAGCCTAATAATTCAGCTGCATCTTTGGAAGGGCCCAGATCTCTAGTCAAATCATTAAGTTCAACCTGAGAGATAGGACTTCATCCCTACAGGTTGACAGCGATTGTGACGGGAGGGAGAGATGGTGAAGAGGGACATTGCACGTTCCTACGCTCTTACAAATTTGTTTAATCTGTGATCCGGATCAACATTCAAGCTTTAAAAGCCCTAAAGTACTAATTGTGCTTTTGTAGTTTACCACAGAAGAGTATTTTGAGGGTTTCACCTCGGTAAAATGATGTCAAAACACATTCGAAAGATTTCTTTCTTCGTAAAATGTATTATTCGGTTTACGTAATTCTGTTGAATTATACTGGAAATAATTTTTATTGCTAAGATGGAATATAATCGATAGCTTATATAAATTTTGAAATGAATCTAAACATTGATGTTGACTCCCCAGCACTAAAAAAGTGTGGAGTCTTTTTTTGGGAGTGGGTTCCCCAGGTAGAAGACAAAAAATATTGGCCAATGCCAAAATAACAATATCGACCTGTATGAAATGAAACTCTCCCCCCTTAAAGGATACCTCTGAATATCATTTTTTGATACTTAGCAATGTGAATCGATATTCCCTGATATCTCTGAATAGAATTTTTTGATATTTAACAATGTTAGTTAATATATCCTAGATATCGTTGAATATTATGTTTCAATATTTAGCAATATTTGTCAATATTTCCCCCATATCCTTGAATGTCTTTTTTTATATTTATCGGTGTTCCCCACGTGGTAATTCATTCACCTCGTCTTGAACAAAAGCTTTTTCTAGTTGCTTAGAAACTTTGCTTTTAAAATTTGTATTACCTAGAATTTTCTCTCAGGACAAAACTATAAGACAACCTGGCTATTTTTTTCCTGTTTCACAGCTTTCCGAAGAATCGCAATATTTACAATTAGTCGTAGTACTCCGTTGTATTGCTCGTACAGAGTGGAGAAAGGAAGAATAATTTCAATTCCATTAACATTCACTAATTCAGCTTTGAATGTCGTGAGATATCATTGGATGTCAGAAAAAATATATTTAGTTTTACAAATATTGATAGCTATAAGTGAATATAATTAAAATAATTTTATTTTATGACATTGTATGACATTATTAACAACATTAAGAAAAATCATTCAAAGAGATGGGGTTCTTAAAATCTGGGCAAATTTATTTGATTTTATTATTTTGAATAAAATTTCCCTTCTAAGAAATACAAAAAACTCTTAAATGCTTTCTTTCAAACAATTTTAAACTTAAATTTTACATTATTTCATTATTCATCTGGATGGCGGAGGGTCTTGAGTTTTCGGTGTAAGTTGGTATCGAAATTGATTTCAATCTTTCACAAACACAAACATTTATTTTACCAACAGACACACCACAAAAGGGCTCAAAGAATTAAAAACAATCAAGGTTTCGTGAACAGTAGTCTAGTCGGCTACGGAATTTCGAAAATATTACGTCACACGTCGAACGCTAGCGTATTTCCTCTCGTTTGGTGGTTCCGTCCCTCTAATCCAATGCTTCTCAACGGGAGCTGTGAGCTTTGGAGATCAACGGGAGGCAATGGCCATATTTAGAGGATAGCTGGCGATATGAGTATGTTTGAAATTTAAAATGAATTATAAAACTCCGAAATAAATTTACTAAATTGAATATGTAGTTTGCACCAGTAATAAAACGAACTTGATAGATGGAATCAGATTTAGTAAATTTCATCCCCTTAAGTTCCATGTGTGTAAAGTTGGCCTCCCGACATTCAGTAAATAAGTATTCTCAACTAATAAGTTTTTGTGTTGCTTTCGGATTCTTCTTTTCTGGTTTTTCCGCTATCTTCGATTTACATTCATTATTTATTTGCAGAGTTGTGTAAGTACGTACAAATATTGGTATTTCACAAGTAACTATGAATTTAGAGAAATTCTGAGAGTTATTCATCTTATATCATATTTTGCTGCCGCAAACGTTATCGGTTAACGAAAAGAAATGACTGTTAATATAGTGCCTGTAAGTGCAATGAAATCTTATTTTTTTCAGAAGCATGTGTAAAATGTTCCTCCTGACAAATAAAATAAAATTTTGCGGTTTTTAACGAACGTCAAGTTTTGGAAGGAGCAGCAAACTCATCACTAAAATGCAACTAATTGGTGCCTCATACGATATACCAAAATTGATTGCTAAATCGGAGGAAATTCATACCATCGACAAAGAGTTGATGCTGTTGGCTGTGAAGGAAGTTTTAGAAAAGTCTACACTATTCAGTCGCATACATTGTAATAAAAAATGTCCCTTTTAGCAACGATACAGTAAGACGACGAATTGATTAAATCGCTGAAAACGCTGAAGTATCCTCCTTATGCAAACTTTTGACACACACCGAATTTTCTTTTCGAGTTAATGAATCAATCTTGTCAAGTAGACTTTACTATTGGTGTATGTCCGTTTTGGAAAGGAAGAAAAAATAATTTCAGAAATGCTTTTGGATGAAGTTTGATTGCAGATGCTAAGGGCTATTTTAATGCTGTGAAAAATTATTTTAGAGATAAAACTACTCCTTTTTCGAATGTTATTTCTGTTTTTACTGATGAAGCTCATCTAATGATGGGTCATCATCACCCTATTATAGAGGTAAACACCATGTATTTTAGCTGTTCGTTTCGGGACTCAGATATAAATTAACTGTAAAAAATCGCAGCGATCGTTTGCATCAATTATTTGCATATGTCATTTCTGCTGAAAAAAAAATCGAAATAATTATCTCAATGATCAATAAATCGGTCAACTATGTAAGGAGAACGATGAATTCAATTACTTTTTTGTACACATTGAAGTTTGCTGAGACTGCTTAATAAGTTCTAAAATATTTTTGACTTTTCTTTAATTTCTCAAAGGAAAGGATATAACTCTTAAAGAAAGGTAACTACAATTTAAGCTCGATGTTGCTTACATGACCGATTTATTCCAGAATTTTAACGGAATGAATTTGCAACTTTAAGGGGACGAGATTGATTGGATTATAACAAAATCTGTACAGCCTTCTTCTGGCAGAATCATGACTGGTCTCCCCAATATATGAGAGAGACATCGTTCTGTATTGAGGCTGACCGCCAACCCGTTTGGCGTCTCCTGGTCCATACTTTGTTAAACTTATCAGTTACAGCGATCGTCACTTTAAGAGAGAAAGCTCGCTTCGAACTGAAAAAGAGGGTTGGGTGGAATGTAAAGCAGAACATCTCTCTCTGGTCTAATCTTTTGGGGCTTCTTTAAGACTGAATTGTGGTCTTACACTAACAAAGTCACGCACTAACTGAATTATCTTAGACTACTCTCTTTTGAAAATATTAATAATATCCCCGGTGATGCTTTATAGATTTACACAGAGGTGATAACATTATTTAGGGTAGTGATTTTTTCATCAAGACAGGGGAGAAATATTAGATTTAGTAGGAGAAATCTTAACTTTAGTATTTTGGATGGAACTAATAGCTATTAAAATGCTTTGAAATATTCTGTCAATAAGGATGTCAATATTGACATATTCATTCTAAGCAAATATCGTAGTTCTACTCAGAACCTGGATGAATGGGGGCGAAAGAACAACTGTTTATCCTTGAGGTTGCTTGAGAGTCCATAACAAGATAGTTTAATGGGTTCTGTCCCACATGCATGTTTAAGGTAAGGAGATTACAGATGGACTGGTCAGAAACGACAGCCTTAAGAGACCTACTGATTTTATGGGAACTCTCTTTCTCGGAACTTGTCTCTTGGGGCTCCGTACTTGAGTGTTATTTTTGTACCACCCTGTTGCTACTTTGTTTGGAGGACGTAGTAGGCTCGATCAGGCGGCTTTTGTTAGACTCAGTAGCGATAAAGTTTATGCTGTAGGACATGTGTCGGGCCTTGTTTATACTCTTTACCCAAATTGCAATCTTATTCCATCCATTCCTTCTCATACCTTAACATACCTTTGTTACCAGAAGAGTCAGCTGTGTTCCAGTGATGGTATGGTTACTCATCCTTTTAAAAAATATGAGCTCTATTGACTTGATCCAGTTATTGCTGTTGATAATACGGGATTAGAAACAAAAACAAGAATCTATTTTTTCTGCCTTCCTAAAGGAACTTTATAGAAGCAGAATTTCGGCCCCAACAACTTTAGTCAGTTTTCAATCATGTCGGATCTACAGAGGAACAATGAAATCTCCTTCGATAATAAACAAGTTCATAACTTTGAGTCTTTGCACACGGACTTTTCTGGGCGTTTTGAGGATATTTTATCCTGAAAGTTTCTCAATGAACTATGAACCCTTTTGCACATATCGAGACAGCAGATGTTCAAATTTAGGAAGAATTGGTCAAATTTTCAACTAATTAAGCTTTGATAGTTCATTTTCAGAATTCCCTTTCCTTCCTGCTATCTCAACATTTGTGAATCACTGTTGTGTCAGAAACATAAAAGTTATCTAGTTACAAAACTAGTAACTAGACTAATTTGTCTGGTTACAAAAGAGATAAATCGATCCCAAATCATCGAAAGAGTGAAATTTTAATTTCATCTTACTAAAATATTTAAGCGAATGTCAAGACACTGACTCTTAACCATCAAGCATAGCTATTCCACTGAAATACGTACTCGATTGTTCCATTCTTCTTTATAATAATGTAATAAGTTTTATTTTTTACTCAAAAAAGTAAAATATTTCTATAATGAATTTTATAATTAGAAAAAAGTAGTATTAAACAAATTTTAAACAGTTTAAAAACATTTATTTTTACAGTAGACCAGTAGACTGCAGTTATCTCCAGTGAGGAAAAATGTATAGAGTTGAAACACACACAATTGATAGCTTAAAGGCTTATGTAGAATATAGAATACAGGAATAGAAGACTATATGTAGAATAAAGACTTATAAAATAGTTTAAAAACTCCGCCCTTTAGCAAATGAATCTTCCAATTTTCGCATACCCTTAACTACAGGATAAAATAAAAGCAGAGGGAGGGAACCGAAATTTTTTTCGCTTCTTAGGGGGCGCCAAAAAACTTTTCGCTACTTGGAGGGGCGGGAGCCATAAAAAATCGAGACTCTAATCTAAACAAAATATAGAGGACATCTGCCATCTGTAGCGGAAGTCATTCAGGGATCAGAAATCTTTCTTGATATGTTTGAAGAAGACCCCCGGAATTATCTTGTAGAAGAAATGTTCAAAGCAATTGTCTAGGAAAATCGACGTCTTTATTTCATTTTAAAATTTTGACGGGAAATGAATCCTATTTTGTTTGCTTCGCTGATCTGTAGATATAATTTATGCATTCTTCAGTAGACTAAAAGTTAAGTATTGAATTAGAAAAAAAATCCTTTTTGCGAAAAGAATAGCTGTTGAAGGTTTTTCATTATAAAGAACTTTTATTCAAATCTCAGTTCCTTGTTATAAAAGACATGGTTTCAGTCAACTTAAATGCCAGAATAATGGCAAAAAGGATTACGGCAAATTAAAAATCGTATAAAACTGTTCATTTGATTAAGACTAAACAAGTCATCTGTTAGGAAAAAGTTGAAAATAACTAAATTTCTCTTTTTCATATTCATACATACATATTTTAGAAAAATGAGTCTTTCAAATTCTAGGTGTGGATGTGCAGCATTTTTGTTCTTTGACCGTTTGAGTGCTAAAGATTGTTTTGTATATATGCTTAAAATGCTTAGTTATTTTTTAAAGAATAGAAACTGTTACAATTAACTTTAATTATTATATAGAAAGTAATTTTTATCTACAAGATAATTTTTATTCTCACTTACTTGAAGACTGGCTATACAAATTCTCTGAATTCCCTTTTACATGCAGCGCAAATTAAGTTGGATCATTTAATTCTATTACCATTTTTTACTGCATACATCAAACTATGGTAACGTTTGTCCAGACAATTTTTCTAGAAAAAAAAAAGTTTTTATTAATAGTGTTCCTGTGGTATTTTTGGTTGTCAACCATTCCACTATTATAGCCTCACTAATGATTGAAATGTAGTCTAGTATATTTTTTACCTAGAGAATTTTCCGAGTATATAATATACACTTTTAGTCGATACATAACTGGCACTGGCGTATGAAAAACTAAAGCTGGATATTTTGTCCAGCTGTGTCTAGTGTTGTAACAGTGTAACAGTGTTCTAACAGTGTTACAACACGTTGTAAAGACAAAATAATTGTGAAATACTACATATGAAAACGATCATTCAGTTTAAACGATGACCTACTAGAGTGAGCTACTATAGTAGAGCATTGTGACTAAGAGACTAGTTCTTATTAAAAAACCACGCTTGAATGATAATAAAAATCGCAACTAATATACAACTGCCCTCAATTAATGTAAAAAATTATAGTAACAAATAGCATAGCGAACGCGCTGCTAGGTATTTTTTGGCAGAACACAACAGAAGCGAGAACTCAAATGGTTTAACATAGAATTTAAGCTGAGGTACAGCAGTTTATTCAATTGTGGAATAAAACTATCCTAAAGACCAAATTGCGAAAAAAAAATGGGGAAACTTTAATGAAATGTAGATTTAGATTGTATGATGTAGTTGATTGTGCTGTTTTTTGTTCCTAAAATATTTGTAATCATGATTACAAATGTTTTTGGGATCACTAAAATTTAGTGATTTTAAAGTTTACTGATTTTAGTGATTTATCACTAAAATCAGTAAAGTACAAAATTTAATATATTTTTTGTCTTCCTCATAAGAAACATTCTAAAAATGAAATTTAATAGATTTGCCAGTTTTTACGAAACTTACTTTTTGGAATGTTTTTCTTAATGTTGTTAACAATGCCATATAATGTCATATAAATGATGTATTTTTTAAATATTCAGTGATGCCTATGAGTATTCGTAAAAATAAATATCATTTCTCGACATTCAGCGCAACGCACATTACTATATTAGCTGAGTGTGAACGGAAGTGAATCGATTATTTTCTTTTTTTTACTCCATACGAGGCCACAAGAATTACTAAGACTAATTGTAATTATTATGATTCTTCGGAAAGCTGTGAGAAGTGAAGTAGAACAAGACTATCATAGATTTTTGTTCTGAGGTTGAGTTTATGAAGTTTAATGGCACTAAATCCTAAAAAAAGATATATTGTGCCAAACGAGATATTTAAAACAATGACAACGGATTTCACTATAACATTAATCAAAATATATACACAAATATATAAAACGTAATCAGTCAAAAATCTGTACAATCACGAGAATAAAAAAAAACCAAGTATTAAAAGCTAAAAACGGGTGACATAAGACAAAGTGTAAAACGTTAAATATGGTGATAAAAACCAATATCTTTGAGAAAACTGAAAAGATTAAGATGGAGAGTTTCATCAACTATACTTTTCATAGTGATGTTGGGATTATTAAAATGTTTTATGCGGTGGAGTATAAAAGCAGAACACCCGGTGATGATGTGACTCACAGATATAAGACTCAGGGCTGACACATCAGAAAAGATTCGCCGAAAATTAAATCTGGTACGACCAATTCGGAGACACGTTAAAATAACAGCAGCTTTCTGGAAGGTCTAATAGGCAACCGTTTGATTTACGGTTTTATTTCATACAATTTATTCAGCAAAAATTCTTCCCAAGAAGCTTGAAAAATTTTTTTTATTATGTGAAATGTTTGATATAATTTTTCACATCGTGATACGGTAAGGGAACAGTCTATTGGTCAACAGTGGATTTAGCAACCGTGTCTACAAGTTCATTTCCCTTTATTTCTACATGGGAAGGTACTCAATAGAAGAGTATGGAAAATTCCAAAGCAGCCAGTTTCTTATAAATTATGAAAATTTTGTATATCATCAGATGGCTGTGATCGTGAGATGACGATAAAGAGTATAAAGAGTTCTGAGAGTCAGAATACATTTTTAGTTCTGAGGAAATATGCCAGATAATACAAACTTTCAAACTAAAGTCTTAAATAAGAAAAAACCTTTCTCCATTATTGGAGAAAGGTTTTTCTTATTTAAGACTTTAGTTTGAAAGAATGAGTTTGTATAACAAAATTACATCTTGGTAAACATTTCTCTCTCCATTTAAATAATTTCCTTAATACAACTTTAGTATATTATTGTTAGATTATTTAAGGGGGGGGGCAGGGAGCATGAAAGGAACATGGAAAGGTTTCTTATAATTGTCCCGTCCAACAATACAACACGCATTAAAAATGTTAACTAAACCATGACACATATATGCATGCATATATATATATATATATATATATATATATATATACATATAAAAACATAAAAAAAAATATTTTTTACCGGGGAAATATTCTTACCCGATTAACCTGGAGAAACATTTTTAACTACCAGGACTTGCTTGGCAATGTAACTCAGCCTGCAGTCATGGCATCAGAAACCAAGTCCAGAGTTGTAAAACTTCCCTTTTATTCAGTTTCTAAACGTATTCGTCTACCGTTGTCTTTACAATGCAAGAGCTTTTAATAGAATGTTCGAAGATTAAATACATTTGTCAGAAATGTTGATCTTACAACGAGTGAGTCACGTGAATTTGTTATGAGACAAAATGAGTGACTACTTTTGGGAGGCACGAGTAAAACTAAATATTTAAGCTAACTCTAAAATACACAGTTCTGCAATTTAGCTATTGCATAATCAAAATTATTTTCCTGGGATAGCTGAAAAATGTGGCCAGTGGACAGAAAATGAGTATTTATTCCAATGTTAGTTTTGAGAGGCGGGTTAAAAGAATTGAAGTCGGAGAATACTCCTTTATCTGAAATTTTATGGCTGGAAAACAAAGTATTAAACAATGAGAAGGGGAAAAAGGTGTCAGAAAAATGAAAAAGTTTTTAAACAAGTTCTCATTTTTCACTTTATACAAAAATGTTCTTAATTTTTAGAATCCAAGTAAATTCACCAAAACTAAGTAAATAAAAATAGAGAAGAAATGCTAAAAATCCCACGTATTTACGATAATAATTAAAAGAAATTTGGTTAGGTAAAGAATGAGAAAAATTTTCCATTTAAAGTTCTGTAAAGATGAGATGTTCCTCTTAAAGGGACAAGGGACTTTGAATTTCAATTTTCCCCCGTATAATAATTTCCTATTTTTCCAATTATTCCTGTATGCTTGAAAGCGAAAATGTTACTCGGAGAATCAAATAAGGAATAGCTTTTAGTTATATACCTAAAATTTTAGGTAATATGATTGCATGTGTGCATAATGATATCGGGTTACGGAATGTCTAAAGAATTGTGAGGCCTTGAAATACGTCAAAAATTTTCTACACTTTTGCCATAATTGTTCTGACATTATTCACATTGACTTCTATCCTGACTTATAGAAATCGCCGTTTGCACTTTACGGGAACTATTTTGACTCTTGATTTTTAATTTGCCATTGCTACAAAATCCTGAAACTATCATGAATGTCTTTAGAAACTTTTCTGTACAATGACGAAGGCATTTTTTAAGGTCATTCCCGTTAGTTGAGCAAAAGAAAATTAATCTCTTTGTCGATTACAGGCACTTAAATATACCCATGTTTCTTCAAAGGGTACTACAAGTTTCCGTTTGTCAGCAACTAGGTGTTTTTCATATAAGTTCCTAAAGCTTGTTTTTCTTTCAACAATATGCTTTGACAAAAGTAGATGAACTGTAGGTTTAAACCTCTTTTCTAAGATCAAAGACTTCTTTTTCCTGATATTTACTTGTGTTTGAACAGTTTTAGGATGTAGTTTTATGGCCATGTTTTCGCTTTTACTTTCAAATAGACGTTTTTTTCTTTTCATATTTAATAGGTTACAAATTTCTTTTTCTGAAATGCAAATAACCGCAATATTTACGCCACTTTATAATTTGTTGATACGAATATTTCTCCTCTGAAAGTGCAGTTACGTAACCTTCGAGCCATCGATCAATTTTAAAAGCCATTTTCAAAATAAATCTTTCAATTTACATTCCAATCAAAAGACAAAAGTAGCAGAAGATTATTCTGAAGTTACCAAATTTTTATATCATAATGAAAACGCGAATATAAAAAAAGCTTGCACCAAAGAGGAAAGCAATAATCCGATTTATCTGGTCGGAATCCATAAAATGCATAAAAATTCATGTCACAGTGGAAAAAGTGCACTAAAACGCAAGTATGATTTTTAGTTCGAGAAACAAAAGTGAGTCTGAGGAGCAAAATGCTGCTTGACAACCTTTTGTAAGCAACCTAGAAGCTATTTGCCCATTGTACAAAGTACATTGATAAGGAAGCAGATATATAAGGTTGATTTATAATCAGTCTCTTGAAATTTAGATGTTAAGAAAGAGTTCTTAATTAGAAACAAAGATTTATTATTGTTGGAAAACATCTGCGTAGGCGGACATCGACAACCATACATATATTGCCAACATTTGTTTTCACAAGTTAACAAACTAAACGATTACAATTCTTTTATCGATATACAAAGTGACCCTTACATTCGGCCCCGCTCAATATAAAATTTAGACAGACAGAAGAAATTTTAAATTGAAGCGTAAAAAAAAAGAAACAAAGTTTTTGATGAAATCATAGTTCAAGTCTCTGGGGAACACAGACCAGTTAATTTCTTTTTGATAACAGCTCAGTGGCTCTCATTCTCTTCGTCTGTGCTGTTTTCCTTGGTGGTTGGTGAATTTCGTTTAAAGTAAGGGCGAAGATGTTGTACTTGGATAACCTTGATAAATTTGTTCTGCTGTGTTGTAGACTTGATCTCGTAGCACACGGCCCCGACTGAGTGTATAATCACAAATGGTCCTTTGAAAATAGGAGAAAGTTTTGTTTTGTGGTATTAATTGCGAGTAAGGCATTTGGAAGTAATTCGTCCCATTTATTCGGGTTTTTGTCAGTCATTTTTTTCAAAGGACACAATGATACCATTGGCTCGTTCAACGATACTATTAGCTTGTGGTGAATAAGGTGGTGTCGTTGATTGTGTTATTCCATACTTTTGAAGAAACAGCTGGGTGTGACGCGCGGTAAATGCTGTTCCCCCATCTGATAAATACATATTTGGCAGTCCATATCTAAGTATTATATTATGATATAGAGTATCAGTCACTGTATGAAGGTCGAAAGATGCAGAAGGTGTTGCAATTACATAGCGTGTGGCATGGTCAATTTGAACAAGCATATTTGTGTTTCCATTTCCTGTTTCTGCCAAACAGATTATGTGATTAGCAGATACAATTTCCCAAGGTGTGGATTCTCAATTGCTGTAAAAGACCATAGGCATTAGCAGTACGTCGGTTGCAATCTGGCATTTATGACAGTTTCGAACATATGCTTTACAGTCCTTGAGCATATTTGGCCACCAATAACGTAATTGCAAATTGTGAAGAGTTTTTTTTTGCATCCATATGTCCAACATCGTGACAAGCAATCAGAGTTTGTTCTCTCATTGCCTTAGAAATCGCTACTACAGATTTCGAATTATTATCTTTAACTCGCACAAGAGTGTTGTTATCGATATTGTAATTGCATATGATTGACATTGTCTTTTTGTTTCGATTTTTTTCTGAGTAAGAGAAAAATATGCTGACAAAAGTCGTCATTTTTCTGTTTTACACAACTGTTCTGTTTCACACACTTTTCACAGTAACTGTTAAACAGGTGGTGTTGCGAAACGTGAAAGGTGATTAGCGATGACATTTTGCTTTCTGGGTCGGTGCTCAGTTGTGAAATCAAATTGAGCCAAATCCACTAAATATCGTGCAAATTTTCGATTAATTACAGAATTTGCAACTACATAAGCGATTGTATGGTTGTCTGTGAGGAGTTAAAACTTGTGACCAAGGAGATAGAGTCGAAATTTTTCAGTTAGGGCCCAATGTACAGCAGTACATTCTAGTTCGTTACTGTGGTAGCGTGTTTCAGCCTCTTTTAAGGTACTTGAAGCATGTTCAATGACACGACGCTTTCCATTCTGTTCTTGAGATAAAACTGCTCCTAGTCCAGAATAAGATGCATAAGTTTCTACAAAGGTTGGTAATCCTTGTTTGAAATACGAAAGAATTGGAGTAGTAGTAATTGCAGTTTTCAAAGATTCAATTGTACGCTGTTGGTCATCCGTTAAAACTATGGGAGCATTGCTGGTCTTCTTTTCTAAACCTTTTAATACGCTTGTTAAAAGGTTTAGCAGAAACAGCATAGTCACGAATATACTTTCGAAACTGATTAGCAAATCCTAGGAAACTACGGACTTCATGAATTGATTTGAGAGTCAGGTAACGTTCAATTGCTGCTATGCGTTCCGAATCAGGACGAACACCATCTTGAGAAATAATTCGACCAAAAAGAGTGATTTCTGATACTGCAAATTAAGTTTTTTCTTGTGTCAGCTTGAAGACTGCTTTTTGAGTTGCTTCAAAGATTTTATATATTACTTTGAGATGATAATTGAAGTCCTCATGAGAAGTTAATATATCATCAATGTATGTGTTCACATTGTGGGGTGCCAAATGATCGTAAGCTATATGAATCGCTCTTGTCATTGTAGATGGGCCATTTGTGACACCAAAAGGCATTCGAAGAAATCCATAATGTCCGCCAGGAGTGATAAATCCAGTTTTGTAGGTGTCAATGTCTCTTATGGGAATGCAGTTAAATGCAGATTTTACATCCATTTTAGAATTGTAACTCTTACCTGCCATGCGTTGAATAACGTCTTCCATTTGGTTGATTGGGTGCGGATCAATCTTTGTGATAGGATTAATAGTGCGAGAGAAATCTACCACAACTCGCCTAAGAGTACTTTCGTGAAAGGGCTGCTCCACAATGAAAGATGGTGCTGAGTACGGTAAGTTGGAATGAAGGCAAATTCCTTGTTTTAAATATTTTTCAATTTGCGTTTTTAGAAACTGGCGATCAGGCTCTGAAATTAGACTTTTTTATAATATGCTTTTCATGTTGCAATTCGATTTTGAATTCCACATATGAACATAGTCCAATGTTATCATTATTCGAATAAAAAACATCAGTAAATTTTCCAATTACTGCATCAAGTTGAGCTTGTTGAGTTGTAGCGAGTCCTGCGGATTTTGGGATGAGGTTTGTTTCGGATGAAATTATATTGAGTGTTGCTTCTGGCTAAATAACATCATCTAATGATGGTAGTGAGGGTGGATGAAGAGCGACACAGTTGATACTAGGTTTCGAAGCATGAATACATTCGTACAAATGAAATGAAATTGGAGTAGCAATACATAATGAGCCATTAGGGTCGTAAGTGCATCTACCTTGAACTTGCCAATCAAATTCTAAAATAAGCTTAAAGCTGGGGGCATACTCCAATTTTAGGCATCATGTTCCAAATTACCAACAATTATATTTAAAGAAATCCAACCTATTGGCTTTATTTCATGGTCAACAACTTGGAATTGTCCATCAGTCCAAGGGCTAATAACAATATCATTTGGAACACAAGATTGTTGAATGACTGATATCTGCACATGGATCACACATGTCTTGAATTTCTGTATGATTGTTGATAATAACAGGTATTAAGGCACGTCTGTTAGTTTCAGTTCTAATACAATTTATGGAATTATTATTTACCCTATTTACTACAGTTGTAGATCTTCCAGATGTCGAGTTGCTATTGTTGTTGCTGCAGCCGGAATTTGAAGAGTTTAAACTCATGGCTTCGACTACTGTGTTATTATCAGAACTAGTTAAACTGCTAGAAGATGGCATTTAGGCATTAGTTGAATGCTGCTATATTGATTTTGTCGTGATGTGTTTCTTGGTTGAGTTATGGTTGAACCACGTGGAGAAGATGGTAAACTCCACATAAAAGATGCATGGCCTTTGTTTCCACATCTCCAACAAGTAATATCACGAACATCGTCAGTTACTGGATTGTATTTAGGACGTTATTCGTCATGTGTATAAGAAGATCGAATTTGAGATTTCGGAGAATGTTTCTTATGCTCTTGTTTTGCACTGCGAATAGCATCAAGTGCAGTTGCCTTGTCAAATAATTCGTCAACTGTATTCGTATTTTGAGTAGCTAATGCGATTTCCCATTTTTCCTCGGTAAGACCGGTGTGCCAACGCGATCTTGTGAGTAAAATTGTGTTTTTGTGAATCTCCCCGGACAAAGGCCCAGAGTCTATCCGCGTGGAGAAGCTATTCGAAGGCTTCAAGAGCTTGCATTGTTACTTATTTCATTGCGCTAAGCACGAGAGTTCTACGTCTACGTCGTACCGGCTGGAAACTAGTAGTCTTCGGATTTGCTAGGCCAACAGAACTCAGAAACTGTCCTTTTCAGGATACTTGTTCTCCAGGGTATTTGGGTTTTCCCAAATACCTTTCTTTTTTTAAGTTTTTTTGCTCTTTTAGAGCAGATTTTTGGGTGTCTGGTTTTCCAGATACCTTTCTTTTTTATCTTTTTCCTAGATAAAGAATTGTTTCCTCAACCATGACCGAGGTTCCTGAGGACCTGAATACAGAAACTCAAAGTGTCAACGATCTCAATCTGGCTGAGATCCATGATGACACTGCAGCAGAAGTTGGTGGAAACTTCATTACGAGGGCGATCCATCACCAGTCAACCATGTTGCAGATCCTGGCAGCGAAAGATATGCGAGCGGCGCAGAAGGCAAAGTTAAAAGAGGGGCTCCAGCTGATGATGAAAGTTTTCATTGAGCAGTCTAACAAGATTGCACAACTCCAAGGACAAATCCAGCTGTTAGAGAAAACTCCTAAGTCCTACGCAGATGCAGTGGCAGAGAAGAAGCAGAGAACCACAAGCAGGAGCCGTCCAGTGGTGAAGCAGAATCAAGCGATAATCGTGAAACCGAAGAATGACCAGTCCAGCGAAGCGACTTTGCACGATATCAAGAAAAGCGTGAAACCGAAGGAGATTGATGTCGTCGTCGAGGGTGTTAGGAAAATTTCCGGAGGAGGTATAGTCGTCACAACGAAGACAGCTGAAGAAGCAGAGAAGTTCAAAGAAGAATTGAAGAAAGCAGAAGAAATGATAGGAGATTACCAGATAGAGAGACCAGAAAGACACAAGCCTCAGTTGGTGATCTATGACGTTTCCAGCGATATAGATAGAGAAGAACTTGCTACCCTGATTGCCAAAAACAACGAAGGTATTGGACCAGAAGACTTCTCCATCAAGAAGAACTATAAGTCGAGGACCGGAGCCAACAATTGGATTGTCGAAATAGAACCCAAAGTCATCGCCTTACTCGAACACAAAAAGATCACCATTGGTTGGCAGAGGGCCAACTATAGAGAGTACTTAAGGCCAACATTATGCTATAACTGCGGAAGATTTGGCCATATAGGTAAATACTGTAGGCAGACGACCAGATGCATGAGATGTGGAAGTACGGATCACCTGAAGAGAGACTGCAAAGAGACATCGGCTAAGTGCATTAACTGTGAAGAATATAATAGGAGATACAAGACCAACTTCGATACGAAGCATAGCTGTCACCACAAGGATTGTAGGTGTTGGGAAAAGGAAAAAGCGACACTAATGGCCAAGACCAACTATGGGCATTAACAGCTTTTTGCGCATGGCGAACCTAAACCAGGGCAACGCTAGGGCAGCTTCTGCCCAGCTTGCCCAAGTTATTTTTTCCAAACATTTTGAAGTTATTTCAATTAATGAACCATACACCTACAATTATTCCCTCACAGGCTTCCCAGTTTCTTACAGTATATCCTGCAGCAGATCAAGACCTCGAGCAGCTATCCTCACCTCATCAGCTATTCGTTCATCCATTGTTCACTCATCAAGAGATATCGTTGCAGTCCAACTTCAGCTGGAGAACAAAACTCTCAACTTAATTTCCATTTATAGCTCTCCTACAGGCAACATTGAAGAAGGCTTAGAGCAATTGAGCAATGCAATCGACGCCACAGTAGGACCTCTAATGATAATGGGAGACTTCAACGCGAAATCAAGATTTTGGGGGCAACGCCCTCTTGACCATCGTGATTCGAGTGTCATCGACTTCATGATTCATCACGACCTGACCATTCTCAACTACCCCAACAGCAAGCCGAAGTTCCAGTGCAGCAGGGTATCAAGCTGGATTGACCTTGTCTTTTCAAGAAATCTGGATGATGTGGAGACTCATTTGACTATCACAGATGAAATAACAAATAGCGACCACAATTTATTGGAGGTTTCAATTAATGAGAAGATCCAGACGATGTCAGTCTCCAGATTCCCCTTACAAAGACTGAATTGGACCTCATTCATTAGTGACATCACCAGCATCCTCAAGAACATTGACTGGAATTCAATGGACATCAATGGAATCAATACCTTTATCATCAATATGCAGAAGGCAATCTTCAACATTGCAGACAAGAACAATAGCCCCAGGATTGATAAACAAAAGAGGAACTCCCCATGGTGGACCGATGAGCTGAGAATCCAGAGAAGCAGAGTCAGAGCCCTAAGGAAACTGTTCCAGAAAGAATTGGACCCTGTATCCAGACAAAGAAAAAAAGAAGTCTATAGAAGAGAACTTGCCAGATACAAGAATAAAATTTTGAAGACCAGACAGGATTGTTTTAGAGCCTTCATTGAAAAATCATTTAATGAACAGCCGTATCACAAGACTTCAAATTTTATCAAAGTCAAAAGAAAAGAACTTCTGAGCATGGTGATCAAGCAGGAAGGAAACATGATGACTGACAGAGAGGAAACAAAACAATTATAGATGCCCATTTCCAGATGACCCAAGAACAATTTCCTGCTATAATTCCAGAGCCTATTCAAGACTTCAGAGAAATTGGAAACAAGGAAATCGAAGAAACACTTAGAAGAATGAAGAACAAGAAGGCGGCTGGTCCCGACGACATTCCAAAAGAAATCTATGAAGAATTGTTTAAGAAGTTCCGAGGCTTTTCAAATTTGTTTTTGATCTTTTTCTTCAACATGGATATTTCCCGGACTGCTGGAAGATTGCAACAGTGGTATTATGTCCTAAGTCCAACAAAGACATGAAGCAAGCAGACTCCTATAGGCCCATTTGCCTACTCCCTGTTTGGGGCAAGATCCTGGACAGAATCCTGACAGCTAGACTTGACTTCCACCTCGAGAACTCCAACTACTTCCACAAACATCAATATGGATTTAGAAGATATAAGTCGACAATACAAGCAATGAAGAATGTTACCTCCTTCATTAATCAAGCGGAAGCGGAGCAGAAGATCACGATGATGATTGTCTTAGACATAAAAGGGGCGTTTAACAATGCCTTCTGGACTGTCATTAGACAAAAGCTCAATGAGCTAGCTCTTCCTGATTATCTCAGGAAACAAGTCCCAAAAAGTCCATGCCTTTTCAGAGATTAAATCTTCAATTTTTCGTTTAATACCCTTAATTCGTTTTGTTTTTCTTCTAAACTTATTAAATATTCAGAAAGTTTTCCTCGATCAGTTGAACTTTCTATTCTCGTACTGAGTAAAGAGGTATCAATAGATGTAATTAACTTCGTACAAGTAGTACGAATAAGTCTTCGCTTACATTTTAATTTTTCTAGCTTTCCCATATTGTCCGTAAATACAAAAAGTTTTACAGTATCTTTCCTGATGACTTATTGCCTAATCAGCTGTAAGCAATTCGAGCTCGTAATCCTCTTGGAAATCCAGATTCACAATCTAAGTAATTTCAAGAATCGCCACAATCTAAAGGTCAATGGCGTTCCCGGGTTTCGGCACCATGTAAAAAATATTTTGTAAAAATATCGCCAGAGTCAAGGAAAACCAACCAATTACTTTAATTCATGCGAACGATTACAGCCAAGCTAACTTCTACTCTGCTGAGTAGCAGCGTCGTTTTATTTTACATTTCGGCAGCATCACTTCATTTCAGTTGAAATCTTTTCATTCTCGACACTCGTTTCTTATTAAAGTTTTCTGAAAATAAACATTTAGTTTCATATTTTCATCCATTCTCAACATCCTAGAATAAAAATTATTTTATAAATTGTTAGAATTCATTAGTTAAAACATAAAAAAACAATTCTGAAATGTAAAAATTAAAAATAAAAATTTATTGGCAAAAGTGGATTTTCCACACAAATAATGACATTTCGGTAGGAAAATGAATTATTTCCCAGTAAATGGCCTCAATACCTCTATTTTAAGAAACCTATGATTAAATTCTGTTAAGTGCAATGTTGTTGGGCAGCAAAATCCTCTTTTAAACATTTTTGTATCAGAGACAACAGTTTTGGAATCTGCAACACAGTGATACCAAGGGTTTATTTACAATTCAGCCATACATTATTGATTTTTTATTTAAATTCAAAGGTCATTAAACCAAGAGTGTCCAAAAGTGTACAGATATTATGAGCCATGTGTGCTCCAAATGAAAAAGGTAAAAGTTTGAATGGACTCATTATCAAACTCAAGTTATTGAAATGTTAGATTTTCAAGTCAATGGTACTCTCAATTAGATTCTTTTTAAAAAGAAAGAAAGAGGGATCGATATCAAACTAAAGAAATATAACACAATTCAATTTCGCATAAAGTAAGACTAGTTATTTTTTGATTAAGCGTTTACTTAAATCTCAATTTTATACATTGATTAAAAACTTTCGCTTAAATTTTAATTAGATATTAACTATTTGAGTGTGGCGAAGTGCTATCGTGCTGATCTTGTTTGTGGATCATCGTTTGTATTGAACAATCGTTTTTAAGTGTCGCATTTCTCACTCCTTTTGTCTTTACAACGCATTGTAACACAATAGTGTATGGACAGAATATCTAGATTTTGTTTTTTGGTACGTCAGTATCAGGTATGAATTGGCTAAATGCTTATATATTCTGTAAATTGTCTCGGTAGAAAAATAATTAGACTACAATTTAATTTGAGCATCATTTAGGCTATAGAGAAGGAATAATTAGTAATCAAATATACCATACACTATCAATAAGTAAAAAGTTTTTTTTAGAAAAAGAGTCTAGGCAAAATTTGCGATAGTGTGAGGTATGAGGTGAAAAAGGATAATGGAATTAAATGATCTAACTTAAGGGGGATACATCACTTTTAAACCTTCAAAAATTCGAATTTTCGATTTTTACATTTTTAAAATTTCCGGGCATTTCTGAAGAGTTTAAAACAAACCTCAAATGTTAACCTGAAAAACTGTATAATTTTTGCATTCAGTGCCATAACTTTTAAGGAAACTATAAAAATTTAAAATTCATTTTACTGAAACTGGTGTTTTTTCAAATTGCTCGCAATGTAATTAAAAAACTATTGTGCATATTGACTTCAAATTTTCAGAGTAAATACATTATACACCTACAATAAAACTCTGCCTACTTTTTTCTTTGTAATTTTTTTCATTTAGTATTTATAGTATTTAAAATGGAATTTTTAAACATGAAAATTCAATCCTGTGACGTAATATATCTGATACTTTTTAAATTTAAGTAGGTGGAGAATTATACCTAATAATCATTTTTACAAAAAATCAAAAATTATTAATGAAAAATACTTTGTGTTGTTATAAGTCTGCTCATAGTGTGTCAGGAATTGTTTTTTAATTTTCGAAACAAGCTCTCTCTTTTCACTTTATATAAAAAGTTCTTATTTTTTAGAAACGAAGTATATTCAACAAAATTGATTGAATTGAAACAGAGAACAAAGGATGAAAATCCCATGAATTTAATATAAAAATTAAAAAAGATATAAGGCTAAAAATAAGAAAAAAATCTTTTATTTAAAGTTGCTTAAAGATGATGTGTCCCCTTAAATTGCGCTATATGTGAAAAAACAAATTCATGGAGTTTGTGCAGCCTCTTTTTTAATAAGCGAGAATAAATATATTTTTGTTGGAAAAATTCCTTTTTATAAAATAATTAGAGTTAATAATAAGCGTATTTACTGTTGTAAAAAAATAACTATGCATTATATTCCGAACTTTTGATATATATACAAGAAAATTCTTCAGAAATCAAACGGTTAAACCCAAGACTTCTAACAAGTCAAAAGAGTAAACAAGGAATAGAGAAAGTTTGTAGATTGAATTTAATAGCATAGTATATATGAGGAGCATATTGCTCAAACACAGAGTAAATGAAACTAAATAATAAAACTGCAACGGAGGAAAAAAAATGGAATAGAAAGAAACAGATAGTGTCATGCTTTAGCAAATGGTAAAATGCTCTCGACATGATTTGGACCTATTTAAATAAAAAATTTTTGATAATATTTGAGGGGCGAAATCGGGGGGAGCCAATAGAAGAGCGTTGTGCGGCAAACGCCCTCTAGGTGATCCACGTGCGTTCGATAACTGATTTGCTCCTTGCATTTAGCTTTGTGCGCCAAACGGTGCTTTGCTCTTCTCTCCACCATGATATAAGAACGGCCAGTCTTCCGTAAGTTACAGTCCGCTTTGTGTTTCAGAATTTGTCGATTCACTACAAAATTTACCAGCAAATTGTTTCGAATATCCTGGAAAGAAATTTATCCATCCATCTAGCTATTTATCCACATACACATATAGGCATAAATATATTCATATATTCATATATATATATATATATATATATATATATATATATATATATAATATACATACATACATACATACATACATACATATATATATATATACATATACATACATACATACATACATACATATATATAATATATATATATATATATATATATATATATATATATATATATATACTACACACATATATATTCGCATATATATTATGTATGAATATATTTATGATTATTAAGATTCTCGAGATATATAGATATAATATAAAAATGCATGTGTACTGCAATTTACTGTATTTTTATTGTTAGGTAAAGGGTGAAGCAAAGCAAAATGGTTTTGCTGAGGTCTTGTTGCTGCTGGCAATCCGTAAAACACGGGAGTTTGGCGAGTGGTATTTACACCATGGTAAGTTGTTCCATTTATTACGTGTGTTGAAATTACATGACATTGGATTCAATATCATTTTTTGTTTGTTTCAAATACAGAACACTGATAGAGGCAAATGAAGTACAGTTTGAACCGAGTACTTCCACTATTCCTCAAAAATTCACAAAGTATTGTTACAATTACTGAATGAACGCTCAATTCTATTTGACAAGGTTAAATAATTTTTCATTAATTGGACATTGACTGTGTTTCGAAATCAATTCTTCTTTTTTGTTCCCACTTTAAACAGGGCCTTCTTCTTATCTGCTCGATAAAGTGAGTAGCTATTGATCTAATTATCTATTTCGTAGAAAAAATTTACACACATCCATTAATCACCGGATACTTCAAATTTAATTTTCCAAACAAGTATTTCAAAATGATCGTAGATTTTCAAAACTTATTTATTTTGTAGTCAATTAATCTGCTCTAAAAATTATTTTGCTATTAACAATTATTTTTTTTGTCAAAGTGATTAAAATTTCAAAGGAAATTATTAATCATTTAAAAAATAAATTAACTGTTTCAAATGTAACATTGCCGAAAATGTATCACCTGTGATATATCTTTCAGGCCTTTGGAATCCCACATAGTTTTTGTCATAAAAACTCACGAAAATTATTAAGATAAAATGATAGTAAGTCTATACAATTTTACACTTCCAAATGTTCTTTTATGTACAGAAATAGAAAATTTTAACTCAAAATTGTTTAATTTAAATTAACTTTTAATTTAAATTCTAAAAGGTAAATAATTCCTAAATTTCAAAAGGGATAGAATAAACTGTGATGCTTTAAGTATTCAATTCCTTTTTTCTTTTTGAGAGATTCAGGACTATCGATAATATGACTAGTGAATATTTCAGAAATGTTTTGAAATTCTTCAAGACTTTTTTTCAAACCATATTTTTGCTTCCTATATACATACATATATCTAGCCTTCATAAAAAATATAACTTTCATTATTTGAAACGTATTTTTCTTAGTTTGTTTTACTCCCTGTTTTCTGCGTAAGATAACAGAATATAGTATTTTACATTCCCAAAACGATATCTTTCATAAATATAATTGATAATACTATATCTTTATAGCATACATAATTTAAAATATAAACATAATTTCTAAGTAAATTCAATTTAAATAAGTTGGAAAAAGTCTAAATTTTAGTTAAAAAATTCACTGTTTAAATTATAA
Source organism: Pardosa pseudoannulata (assembly GCA_032207245.1). Lineage (NCBI taxonomy): Eukaryota > Metazoa > Arthropoda > Arachnida > Araneae > Lycosidae > Pardosa > Pardosa pseudoannulata. The sequence goes on from CM063502.1 coordinate 161,391,312, forward strand.
TAATAATCAACATATTATTAAATTATTTGTTGTATAAATCGCAATTATACATTAGTACAAGAAATTTTATGAAGCTGTTTGGACATATATCCTACATAATTGTAAAATATCAAGTATAAAAACTACAGAAAATAGGAAATCTAAAGAAAAAGCATTTTTAAAGTACAAGCTTATCATTTCATTTGAGATTTGGTAGATATAATGTTAGGAAAATGTACAAAAAAGTTTGCAAATTAATATTAGAAGTTTTAATACTCCTGAGACACCTCAAATTTATCATTAGTGATAATTGTATTGTAAAAATGACATTCATACAAGGAATAAAATAAAACGCTTTGCTCCTCATTCTTAGCTTAATTTTACAATTTAATGGGATAAAAATAACAAATTTTGAGTCCAATTTCACTAAGCGGCAGCCGTAAGGTAACACATCTTTAAACCTTCAAAAATTCTATTCTTTTTATTTTTATATTTCAAAATTTCGGGATATTTCTGAATAGTTTAAAACAAACCCCTTTAAAATATTCGAACTTTTAAAAGTCTTAGCATTTGATATCACAACTTTTAAGGAAACTGTAAAAATTTTAAATACATTTAACTGAAAAAGGTTTTTTCATATTGATTTTAAATTTTCACAGTAAATGCATTATAAACCAACGATAAAATTTTACCTACTTTATTGTTGTTTATTTCATTTAGTAATTTTAGTACTTTAAATGGACTTTTTAAACATCAATTTAGCTTTTTTTAAATTCTATTATCTAGTGTCAATTATCTATTTCTGATACTTTTTAAAAATATAAATAGATGGAGAATTATACATAATAATTATATTCTTCACAAAAAGCAAAAAATATTAAGGAAATTTACTTCGTGTTGCTATAAGTCTGCACACAGTGTGTCAGAAAATTTTAAATTTATTAAAACAAGTTTTCGCTTTCACTTGATAAAAAAGTTCTTATTTTTTAGAAACAAAGTAAATTTAGCAAATTTAATCAAATAAGAATAGAGAACAAATGCTGAAAATACTTTGTATTTATGATAATATTTAAAAAAAAGTTATGATAAGGCGGAAAATAAGGAAAAAAAGTTCCGATTTAAAGTTGTTTAAAAATGTGTTTTTGCTCTTAAAATAGACAAGCTGGTAAAATAGAAAATTTTAACTAGAAATAGGAAGAAAATTAAAATATAAAAAAGGTTATAGCTTGTTTTGCCTGATAGAAGACTTGAGTAAAAGAAAATCTGAAATTTGTACTAATAACAAAACTTATATAATATATTTCTCTTTTAAATCTACCATAAAAAATTATTCACCCTTACTCCTAACAAATTTAAAAAAAAATTAAAAAAGCAGAAAATATGAACAATAATCTCTCATTCAGATATATGGGTTGGTCACTATTTTGTCATTCATTTCATTTACCTGCTTTTCTTTTCGTTTTATCAAGCATTCGTCTTTCTCTGTGTATGATCCATAACACACAAATTTCATTTCATCATTTTTAATATTTTGAGCTCCAATATTGAGTCTGTCTCGATATTATCTCTCTGTTGGAATCAGAATGTTGAGAGTAGCTGGACACAGTTTTTAAATTTAAGAATTGCTTATTACACTTGTTTAACTCAATTAAAATTCGTATATAGGTTATTTTTTTTAAAAAGAAATCTGGGTCACTTGTCTTTATTATCAAGTCACAGTAAATTTGCTGATTTGTTGCTCTTGTTATTATAGGAGCACCATATAGTTAGGGAAACACTGCGTTCTATGAGGCGAGAACGCTCAAATGCATCCAAGCCTTAGACGGGAATCGAACCCACACTCATCGAGCGGGGGCACAATATGGTAACCACTTACAATCTGGGTGGCTAGCAGCAAATTTATATAACTCAAACACTAACTTGTACTTGGCTTTAGAGAATGAGGAAAAATAATTTGCAATAAAAGGATGAAAAGCTATCAATAAGATCTAATTTTTAGGAATAATTTTATTAAAAATTAGTTTTTTATTATGAAAGTATAGCAAAATAAAATTGGTAACAGAACGATTGGAACAGATATATGATATGTCCCCGATGGCGACATTTTCGTTTCCAGCTACAAATAGATACGTACTCAACATTTTTGAGCCACTTTACACACAATTTTTAGCGTTATGGTCAGTTACATTTTATTTTAAATTCTGTCAAAACTGGGTTTGGTTTGGTTTGGTTTGGAGTGCTACGGTCTACCTTTTGCAACATGAGGGCTAATGAGACCGGGACCTACTGCTTAAAGTCGATTCCGAACGGCTACGGACATCCATGCCACAGTGGGATTCGAACCCACGAACTCCGGTTCCGAAGGCCAGCACCCTAACCATTCGGCCATCGTTCGGCAATAACTGGGCAATAACTGGGTCATAACTGGGAATGCAATGAAATAAAAATAGATGCTATCAAGCAGCTCCACTTCTTTTTTCTATTCTTGCCAATCCATGAGCTAGATACTCCTTACAAAAAATAACCCTTGAATCGTGAATTAGAAATATTCACAATTAGAAATATTGTAAGTTTTGATACTTAGAAATAAATTTATATTGAGGTTTATTTACCGAATATTTAGTTTATCTTGAACGTATTTGACATCAATATTAATATGATTCTTTTGTGATTTAAAAGTTGGAAGAAAAGCGTTTATTTACGACTAAAACAGAGGAAAAATTACTACCCCAAATTAAAATACAAGTTTATAATAAACAAAAAAAAAAGAACATACAGAAATATCTCGAAATTAGTTAAAAGGTCTTCGGGAAACGGGATCATATAAAAGATCTGTATCAATTTTTTTTTAAATAAAAGGCCAAACTAATTTTTCTCCTATGAAAAAATAACAAAAGAAAACGGATAACGAAAAAAATGAGAAAATAAAAAAAAGACCGATGTGAAGGAAAGTATTTAGTTTTATGTAACGCTATTGAATAATAAAACTTAATTACCAATTATTTCTAGAAGAGTGGATTTTCTCAAACCAACGATATAAGAAATTTCTACTTTAAAGAACAAAGGAAAGAATAAATTAAATGAAAAGATATAGAATATAACGGATGTGATATAGCCAACTTACATTTTTGCCGTTGGCAAACTAAACTTCGTTTGATCGTTTAAAAATGAAATCAAATTTACACTTTCAAAAAATATTACCAAATTAGAAAGGGTAATGGAAAAATTTTAGATATATATTTTATGTGTAATAGTTTGTATATATTACATATCCATATACATATATAAACATTTATGCGAGAGACGCACTCACGCACAAGGCGCTACAGGAAACAGCCCAAGCTCAAGTAGGACCGTTCAAAACGGTCATACGAAAACCGGAGTCCCGTTCCCTACTGAGAGCATGCTGCTCACCGAGAAGGGTTGCAAGTATGTCAGAATTTCGGCATTATTTTACATTTACCATGTTTTACATACATGTGAGCATACAATCGTTGGTTCGAGATTTTTGAGATCGGAACTGATTTCAAGCCGTTCCGTATAGCTGAAAACATTCATGACAAGAGTAGGATTCAAACCCATGAATTCCGGTACCGATGAACAGCTCCTTACACATCCGCCCATCGATCGGATGAAATTGGAAGCGCAGTCACTGTAGATCGTCTGTTGCAAGTCTACACTTACAACTTTAAGATGGGAGAATCCTCTTCCTTGTATTGCAATTCGGCATCGAAACAAATTGTTTTTACACAAAGGAATACGAAAATCAAATTGATGATTTAAGGAATTTCTCTCTCTCTCTCTCTAAAAAAGAAAAAAAAATCACGCATTTACACTAAAAATATTGCGAAATTCCTTTGTAACTTTGAGTAAATAAAAAGTACTAATCATTTAGTACTTATTACGTTAGTAATAGGTTAACAAAATGGATAGAAAAAAAATATGGTTATACATTAATTAAAACTTTTATGTAACAATATTTTTTTCAACTTAATAATAAAAAATAGAAAGAAATCAATTTCGTGTTTAAAAATGGCTCAGGTTTCAAAAGAACTGTTTTTTTTTTAATTTTGTGAAAATCTTAGTTTTAAGCTCCACTACCAAAACCAATTAGTTCAATTTAGAAATTTGCTTTCAATTATATATTAAGTAAGAGATTAATATTGTGAGTTACTTTAATGGATTATAATTACCGCTCAGTGATGATTGGTAATTAATTTTGTTTTAAGAAACTGGAAACGTGGTTAAAAATTAAAAGTGTTATTTATCAAGCAATTTAATCATTCTAGCTTGGAGGGATTTTACATAGATAATTACTGTAATCAAAGCTTTCGGTATTCTGGATTGAATGAGAGCCCAACTACAGGACTGTCATAAAGAAACTTAGCCAACATTTGCACTTGTAGCATCCGTTCCAGTAAATCGATCGCGATGAGATTGCAATTATAGTTATTCGGAGGTATGCGCTCAAGATTCTGTGAATGGCAGCATAGTGGCGCTCACGGTTATGTTATAGTTACAGCAACTGGAAAATGTCGAATGGCAACGCCTACTTTTTCATGTTAAAATATTCAGCTCATGCGAAAACAATAGTGCTGGAACGGAAACGATATGTCCACAAACGGACGTGTTATGCATACACAGCAAAGAGTTCTTCGGAGCACGCGGAGGAATACTGCATATGACCAAGACAAGAAATTGATCACTGATGACAACACATATAGGACAAAAGAAAACCTTTATTCAGATCAAACATTTTCCACATGGGTGCCACCACAATCAATTACACATCGCATGCTGGATACGGTGGACAGTACCGCTGAACGCAACATGGCATGAGGATGTTTGCACTCTCACGCCGTATAAAATCCTCCAGATCCGACAATGTTTGGGTATTGAATAGGTAAACGCTGGATTTGGAGATCCCCGAAACCAGAAATTCATAGGAGTCAGATTGGGGGATTGCGGCGGCCACGGAAAAGGATAATGGCGTGAGAGGCTGCGATCACCAAAATGTTGTTCTAGGAACCTTTTAACAGACCTCGCTATACGTGGAAGGGCACCATGTTGCATCCAAATGATGTCATCGAGAGCATTTCGTCTACGCAATTCCGGTATTACATAATTTGCAACATGGCTGTATACCAAGAGCCTATTACAGAGCCTGTTATAGGCCCCGTCGGTGTCGCTTTCTCAATGAAGAAGAGGTCGAGAACAAGTGTGGCTGTAATGCCACACCATGCAGTCACTTTGGCGTCAAATAATGACACTGATGCCACAGCATGAGGATTCGTCTATGCCCAGTGAATACAAGTTTTGGTTTTAATGTTGCCATTTAAGAAGGAATGCGCCTCGCCCGTCCATAGTATGTAAAGTGGCTAGTCGTTATCATAATCATCATCATCATATCGTATTAGGAAATCATTTGCGAAGTCCAGACGTAGTTGTGGGTCCTTAGGTTTCAACATCTGGACGTACTGGAACCTGTAGGAAACATGTGGAGAACCGATTGCAGTAGCTTGTGGACCGTTGTCTTCGGAATATTCAAAACAAGTGCTGTGTCTCTTGCGGTTTTCCTGTGTCCTGCAGTCACTGTTTTGAGGCACTTACATGACAACGTCTTCAGGCCGTCTCTTGGCCGTCCTGAGCACGGTTTATCACAGATGCATCCCGTATCTTAAAATTTGTGCACTAAATCACGCAGAGCTTGCTGAGTATATGGGCCACAACGTTGTAGATGATTTCGGCGATATACATGCAAGGCTTCCGCGGCGTTCATCTCATTTTGATAATACAGTTTTATCAATTCATTACGAACTTTCCCAGGGAGAGCCATTTCGTCGGCATGTGTAAGTTCTCGAATGATGACGTCGCATATATGCCTGGCATTTTATCGATATCCTACACTGAATATCTGGCAAACAGCGTTCTGTGATTAGTATCTTGCCTTTACCATTTTCAATTTTTTTTTGTGTCCGCCCAGGTCATGTTTCATTGTCTGGATTTTAGATCTCTTTGTTGTGTATGCACAAAATGTCCGTTTTTGGACATATCGGTACCGTTTCAATGCTATTTCGGGTTTTCGAATGCGCTAAACATTTTGCTACAGGAAAAAGTAAGCGTTGTTATTCGACCATTTTCGAGTTTCTGTAACTATAATCGTAACCGTGAACACCACTGTGTTACCATTCACAGAATTTCGAGAACATACCCCCGAATAACTATATTTGCTATCACATCTCTATCGGTTAACCAGAACGGACACTAGAAGTGCAGATGTTGGCAAATTTTCTTTATCCTGTATAAAAGCAGTTGTCAAAATCAGAGTAATTACAAGCGGGGAAATGATTTTAACCGCACAAGTTGAAAATATAATCTTATTTACTTTTTATTTCAAAGGAATATGAGCCAAAATGCTATCGTGATGATTTTTTAAAATTTTCAAATAGTTCGTTCTCCTTACAAAGGATTTGTAGTAAAATTCTTCCAATCATTGCAGTTTTGTTATTTAAAAGGAAATATCTAAATATGAATACGATAAAATGAAAAGTGTTATCGCTAAATATCTTAAGCTTTCCTAACTGATATTTCAAATACATTTTAACTACAATAATTCCTTAAAATAACTCCCCCTTTATGTAGAGGAGACTAAAATCTATTTGACAGCAAGCAGCTCTAGTAAAATAGTAATTTTCAATTTATACATTTGTAATTCATTTTTCTGCTAGTTTCGATCAAAATATCTATTCGGTCTTAAACCAATGACATGCTTAACATATAAGAATTTAACATCACATTAGTATTTTAATATAAGTATTCCCTTATACAATTAGATCTGTATGTTATTTTGACAATAATTCGAATTGTGCCCCATGGTTTTATTTTTTAGCTACATAACAATTGGCCCTTATTCTATAAAAGCTTCTAACGAAATTTCTCAGTATCAGAAACTTTTCACACAAATTTTCTTCGAAGCGCTGTTTTAAAATCAATTTTTTCTTTTTTAAAAAATATTTATCACTTTTTTTAGTTAAAATAATTAATGTTTTATATTTATTTTATTTTCGACATTTTAGTCTCAAATTTTGTATCCTTTTTGATTCGTAATTTTTTAAAACTAACATTAAATCGATTGTCAGACATTTGAAATTTTGCATATTATTTTTTTAATTAGGTGTCGACTTTACATTTTGAAAAATATAGACCTGGAAATGTTTAGATTAATTAGTAAAGCTCTGTTAAACAAAATTATTCGTTATCGCGTGGTAAAACAAGAAAAATGACCGATTTAGTACTACTTAATTTAAATCTGTACGGAAAATCACAAATATATCACAAAATGTTAAAATATTCTTAAAACTATAACAAAAACTTTAAAATTTTAAAGGAGCATAAAAGATATAAACGAGTACTCTTATCTAAATTAGTATTCATTATTTTGCTTTGACCATATCGCTTTTGATTTGAGTTTGAACTTTTAGTTATGCCGATTGTGGATAGATGTGAATAGTTAAAAATATCTGCAATGGGAATTCCAAACACTCTGAACAGCTTTTATATTTATCAACACATTTTTTTTTCTCCAATCTATTTTTCTTTTTTTATTGAATATTGTATTCTCCCAGGAAATGAACTTATGTGCAAAATTTCAGATCTCCAGCTAATCCGGAAGGTAGTTAAAAACTGATTAAAATATTTCAACCGATACACAATTTAAATTAATTAAAAGAGATTAAAAAAATCTTTCAAAATTATGCGTTTTCTAATACGGATAGAGAAACAAAAAAATTTTCAGTAGACAAGAACTGGTATAATTTAATCAATTTTTTAATTAATGTGTTGATTTTTATTATTTTCGAAACTCTCAATAAAATACGTTAGATTTGCTTCCACAGAATGATATTGTTATATATACATTCTGCAACATTCTTTCAAATATAGGTTTGACATCACATAGTAAATTTTCTATCAAAGAGTTAAAACTTTTAAAAATAAATGTGATAATGTTCTTAGAGAGACACATCACCGTTAAAGTTTCAAAAATTGGAATTTTTAATTTTTACATTTTTAAGATATCTGGACATTTTTGAATCATTTTCTAAATAAATTCCATTGAAATATTCTAATTAGAACTTTAAGACCATACATACTTTGCATTTAATATCATAGCTTTTATGAAAATTTTAAATGCATTTTATTGAAAATGTTGTTTTCTACTTGCACGCAATTTAATTAAAACATTATTGCACATATTGATTTTAAATTTTCACAGTAAATACATTCTAGACCTAAAATAAAACTCTACTTACTTTTTTCGTTGTCTTTATTTCGTTTAGTATCTGTAATATTTGAAATGAAATTATTACACTTATTTTAGCTTTTTTGAAAGTTCAATCCTTGGGTGTAATATTTCTGACACTTTTAAAAAAATTTAAAAAGGTGGAAAATTGAACATAATAATTATTGTTTACAAAAAAGCTAAAATTATTAATGAAACACACTTTGTGTTGTTACAAATCTGCGCAGAATGTGACAGAAAAACTTAAATTTTTTGAAATACGTTCTCACTTTTTACTTAAAAAAAGCCTTTTTTTAGAAACAAAGTAAATTCGATATATTAATTAAATAAAAATAGAGAAAAAACGATGAAAATCCCATGTATTTACAGTAATAATTGAAAAATAAATAAAAAGGGGAAAAATAAGAAAAAATTTTTCCATTTAAAGTTGTTTATATGTGATGTGTCCTTTTAAATTTTAATGTGCACTGAAAAATCGTTTAGTTGAGTACGAAGAAAAATACAGTTAAATTAATACTTTATATAGCCTTATCCTCATTACCTCATATCAATAATTGTTTTTGATACATTTTCAAATATATAGTTGCTAAAATATATTTTTAATCATTACAAATAAGTTTGGGAAATTGTGTATAAAGTTATATGTGGAAAATTATAATATCAAAAACCCTATTTGTACATTCTTATCATATTTTTGAGGCAGGATTTTTCTCTCCGTTAACAAGTGAGATTGACCTGTCATTTTCTTACAAAAGATTTGCATAGAGATTGGGTAGTATTCTAAGACGTAAGCTCACCCTATTTAATCCTTTCAGATCTAAAGCCAAAGAAAATAACGGGGAAGAAAGACGCTTTCATTGTTGAAATCAGGCGATCTCATATGCAACCAAAATAATAGCAAGGAAAACTTATCTAACATAATAAATTTACTTCCAACAACTTTTACAAATAAAGGAAAGGAATAAATTCTTTCAAAATGATAAGCAAATATGAGTTGTTTGCTAAGTAAAGTAAAATGAACGAATATTAAACACAGTAAAATATAAAATAATCTTTAGGAAAAGGAATGTTTATATAAAGGTAAAAAGAGACTTTAAGATTTTAAAAGTTTTTTATTCCTCTTTATTGTAACATTTTTGTAACATAGTGAAAAAAAGATGTTAACTTTTGAAATATGAATTATATTATTCTTTACGTCAGTTAAAAAAATTGTATTTTCAAATATAGTATACTTTTCAAAAGACATTAAATGACTTAATGCTTAACGTAACTACAGACGCCAACAATAAACCTGTTTTTGCATTAAACTCTTTGCTTCAAAAAAGAGAACAAAATGCTATTTTAATAATTTTTTAACAACAGTCAATTCATTTTCGATTTCAGACTTTCTACTCTGTAATTGTGACTGCTGGGTCATTCCATGTTCACACAATTGTTGGTTTACCAAGTAAGTAACAAATATTTGATATTTTTCTGAATATTTTTGAATTCAAAAATTCGATAATTTAATAAAATATCAATCCATCTCTAAAATTCTTCATAAATTATAAGTAATAAAGAGAGAGGGATGGTAACGATATTTTAACAGCCCTGATTCAACATTTCAGAACTTTGTAATGTAGGATTTAACGTTTATCTTTTTATTGTTATGGCATATGTCAGGACATCAAATAAAACAGCTGGACTACTTGCTTAATTAAAAAAAAAAACTGCAATTTAAACCGAACTAAGAATTGGAAGATTAAAAGATCTGTAAAATTTTATACGCATTTTCGTATTTACGAAAGGGATATTACCCGCATTTATTACACGAAATGAGATAATTCTGAGGGGATTCATTAACGATGTCATTATCGTATTGAGGATATACCACCTTTTAACAACTTTAAATAAAATATTTTTATCTTATTTTTCGCCTTATTTTTATTATCGTAAATACAAAGGATTTTCAGCATTTTTTTCTGTCTGTATTTAGCTAATTTTGATGAATTTGCATTTTTTCTAAAAAATAAGAACTTTTTATATAAAGTGAAAAAGGAGAGCTTATTCTAAAAATTTAAAAGATTTTTTGACACACTGTGCAGACTTACAACAAAAAAGAGTTTCATTAATATTTTTTGCTTTTTTGTAAACAATTATTATTAGTTATAATTTTTCACCTATTTAAATTTTTAAAAAGTATTAGAAATATTACACCAAGGGATTGAGTTTTCAAAAAGGCTAAAATAAAGTTAAAAATTCCATTCCAAATACTATAAATTCTAAAAGAAATGAAGAAAAAGTAGGTAGAGTTTCATCGTAGGTGTATAATGCATTTACTGTGAAAATTTAAAATCAATATGTGCAATAATTTTTTTTTTATTTTCTTTGCGCGAAACTAGAAAAATCCCCATTTTTAACAAAATGCATTTAAAGTGTTTATAGTTTCCTTAAAATCTATATTATTAAATGCATAAGATTGTCTAGTTTTACTAGTTCCAATTCGATTTCAGTGGGGTTTAAAGTATTCAAATATATCCAGCTATTTTAAAAATAAAAAAATATAAAATATCGAATTTTTTAAGTTTTAAAGGTGATGTGTCCCCTTAAGTAAAATTTAAAGAGGCATTGCAAATACATGTATAAATCAAAGAACACAGTCATTGCATTTAGATGGCATATTTGTTGTTACATGTGGCAAAGAGAAACCTAGGAATACAGAAAAATAGGCTGCTCGCATTTACACCAAACACAAAATTATCATTTAAAAATCCAAAATATTTACCAGGACGTTTATAACGCCAAGGCACCTGAAAAATGATTAAAAGTCCACAACACTCAAAATAGTTTTAACAGTACAGTAGTGACCAATCCACCGCGCAAAGAAACCCTCCATGCACCAGCAGCTCGCCCGTCGCGCTGTAGGCGCAATCCACGGGCGGACGACGCTGAAGAATGGCACTGGAAAGGAGAATTTGGAAGACTACTGGATGCTTAGCGAACCTCTTTATGCCAGAATTAGTGAGGTTGTGTGAACGACACGAGCCGAGGAAGGATAAAATGATGCAGATAAGAATTTAGCTCGTTGCACTTAAAAACGAGAGATTGAGCAGCCAAACAGGAAGAACAGGAAATTTAGAGAGGCGACAATTGCAACCCTGGGCCGCGGGACCATCAGTCAAAAGACATTGTGACGGAACTTTGGCCCGCCCTGTAGAACCTCCGTCACAAGAGTGTTCAAGACAAGCGATCACTGGCAACCTAATATAGCAGGTAAACTTAGGGTCAAGGTCCATACAGACGAGTAAGCGTTCTTTATGCATATTATATGTCTGAAAGATGATGAAAGGAATATTAGTAAATATGTCTATTCTTTGCAGGTGCTCGGCTAAGCAGTCAGTTTAAAATTATCCACAACCTCTTAAGTAGTAAGCTCTTTCCAGTCATTTATAATATTCTCCCAGAGTTTATCCTTCGATTTAATAACAACTTCACAATTGCAGTTGAGCATAATACTCTCTTGTATACAGCTTTTAGGGGAATTTCACAAAATAGGTCCCTCCCCAATATATTATTTTTTGCTTCTCTTTGCTAATAGCTCTGCTCTTTCGTTACCATCTATGTCAATAAGAAAGTATTCACTGAATTCTACAGTTTTACCCATCATTTTAAGTCCTCCTGTATTTTATTTTATTTTAGTTGCGACAGAAGATTTTGATAGGTATTGGAGCGCAATAGTCTCTATGGCTGATCTGGAATCGACAAGAATTGCAGCCCTTTCAAAAGATTCAATTCTGGATTTTTCATATAGGTTACAGCCAAGAGGATCGCGTAGACCTTTGCATCGAAAATAGAGAAGTGTTTACCAATTGGGGCATACTGTGACAATAACCTGTTGTACACGCCAGCATCATTCATGAAAGATGAAAAGTTTTCAACTTTACAAATGGTTCTTAAAAAAATTAGTAAATTCAACACATATCAAATGCATTGTTTTGTATTCATTTCTTTGTCAGGAGTTTCTCAATCTTGTTCTACTAACTGCTGTCGAGATCCTAATCCAATTTGAAGCCTCATAGAGGCCTAATTGTATGTGAGTTGTCATTAAAGATAAAAGTATGTTTCAAACTATTTTTATTACTTTATTTATATAGGGTTTCTGTATGCGACAAAGTTTGAAATATATAAAAATGTTTCCCTTTTTACAGAAGGTTCGCACTTTATGGAAACGATTTTGATAGTTAAGTTTTGGGTATAAATGTCGTATTTTTAGCTGCGATTTCCTTCTTTCTGATATCCATAGTTCTTAACAACAGTTCTAGCTCGAACTTTCTATGAAAGTAAACTTTTTCTAAACACTGGCATCTCATTGTTATCCCATTCCTCTTTAACCGTTTTACAAAGTGTACTCATTGTTCTTGGATACCGTCTTCGTAAAGTTTGTTTTAATAAATTAAAAGTGCAAAAGACTATTTGAGAACCGTCAGGTAATTTTACAAGCGTTTCCTTATGGAATGTACTTTATTCCTGTTTCCAATTCTTTCTTTGTTAAATGAGTGGCAGTTGGTTTTAACATGTGACTAGAGGCTTTGTCCATATGAAGCACAAATTTACCAATGTCCTTTCTACGTAAAGCTAGGATTCTATCTTCAAAAATTGGTTCTAAAATATTCTACTGATAGTAGAGTGAATTAATTTTTAATTTGCTTGAGACTCTTTTAACTTTTAATAGGCTTTTGTAGCAAAATCCTGCAACTATCATGACCCCTTTGGGAACTTTCATGTATACTTACGAAGTCATTCTTGTCAGTTGAGCAATAGAAAATTGATCTTTTTTCGTCAACGTCTCTTAAATATACCCATATTTCATAAAGTGCTACCTCAATTTTCTATTTTTCAGCATCTAGGTGTTTTTCATGTAATTTGTTTTAAAATTTTTTTATTTCAACTATATGCTTTGGCAAAATCAGATGAACTGTAATTTTTAATATCTTTTCTAACTTCAAATCCTTATAAAATATTTATCTTGCAATACTAGAAGACATTTTTAGTTTTATTCCATTGGATCTTTGAGTCGGAGGATTTTCTTTTAGGGTTTTCACTTTCTTGATCTTTACCTACTCTCTAATAGTTTTAGGACGATATACTGCGGTCATGTTTTCATTTTTATTTTCAGATAGATGGTGTTTTCTTTTAAATTTAATTCATTTTAAATAATTCTTTTTGAATAACTGCGATTTTTACACCGCTTTATAATCTGTTAAAACGAATATTTCTTCTCGGAAAGTTCAGTAACTTAGCCTTTGAGCCATCTATCAATTTTATAAGCCATTTTCAAAATAAATCTTGTATTTCACATTCCAATAAAAAGATGAAAGAAGCAAACGATTATTCTGCAGTTACCATCATTTTTAAAATCTCAAAATGCAAACGAGAAACCAAATTATTGAATCGTTTCTATAAATTGTGAACGACCTTCTGTATATGCAGAGCTGGTAGGATATTATTTCCTCTATTAATGCCGGATTTTTTACATTATATTTTTCCATTTTTTTATAGTGCAAAGTTTTGTATCTTAACCAAAAATGGCTGTACACTGTATGTCCTAATGGAAGAAATAGCCCTTTGTAATCGCATGTGACCTGTACTTATTTGATTGAACACAAATGTTTATAATTTTATTCCTCAGATTTCGGAATTTTTCATTTACTTCATGCATATGCAACACATTGAGCTTGTATGTACATTGAACATTCTATGAGCTTGTTTCTCTTTTGGAATTAGAAGCGAAATAAAATAAAAAAAATCAAAATAATTGGAACACATTCTCATGCATTTATAGGTAGATGAGAACTTTCAAGCGTACCGAAATTTTCTATTTCGACTGTTTACCTTAAAGCTGCTCTCTTTGAGGTTCTGGTTTTGACTTCATAAATTCATTTTCGATATAACTTTTTACTTATATTTTATTGTATGAAAATTTTCTTCTCATCTTAATAACTTTGTTTTCCAACTTTGGTGCTACTACGCTGGCCTAATTTTTTCCCCCAGCCTCTTTACTGTTTGACTGATTTAATAATATAGACACATCTAAAACATTATTAACTCTGTTACAAAAAAATACTGAAATCTGTAATTAAGAGAACAATAAAAAGTTTATGCTATAAAAATTCACAAACATATTTTTTTTATTAAACTATAAATTGAATACCTGCCAACTTTTATGAGTTATCCCTAAAATTTACGAACTTCGATTTGATTTCACGGATTTACGGATAATTCGAGAATTTTTGAGGATTTTAGTACCGTGAAAATGAATTTGAAAATTTTGGAAAAAGGACAATGCATTTATAGTAATTTGTAGTAGTAATATTTCTTTATAGTAATTTGTAGAAATTGAAAAATCTTTTTAATTTTAGTAGAAATTTACATAACTAATAAACATATTTCAACATATATTGTTAGAAACCTTGCAATAGAACTTACAAATTATTACAATTTGCAAGTTAAATTGTATAATTTTATATATTCTGATGTTTTACTTCTTACTTATATTTCAAGGAGAGCTTTAAAACTCCTAAATGAGAGCCAACAGACAATTTTTACTACCATTTCTGTGTCAAAATTATTATATTTTTTCTTGTTTTTCACCTTATATCTTTTTTGATTATTATAGGAAATACATCGGATTTTCAGTATTCTTAATTTTTATTTAATTAGTTTTGCTGAATACACATTATTTCTAAAAAATATAAACTTTTTCTATAAAGTGAAAAGTGAGAGTTTGTTTGAACAATTTTCGAATTTTTCTGACACACTGTGCGTAGACATACAACACAAAGTGAGTTTCATTAAATTTTTTGCTTTTTTGAAAACAATAATTATTAGGTATAATAAGTTAAATTTTTCAAAAGTATCAGAAATTTTACACTAGAGTATTGAATTTTCAAAAAAATTATTAATTAAAAATTTATTGATTGTTGAGCATTTGCCGAATTATCTGCGGAGCTGTTACTCATTTAGCGCCACCCGAGGAGTACTTGTAGCTTAAGGTATGCCACGGACACGATTAACATTACCCCTGCTGGGAACTCGTAATTTAGAAGTAGAGATTAAGCGGAACACCCTAAGGCTTGGACTGCCACCTCTAGAGGTAACGTTTCAGAACTTGGTTTTCAAAAAAGTTAAAAATTTTTTTAAAAATTCCATTTCAAGTACTTTAAATACTAAACTAAATAAGCAACAACGAAAAAAGTGGGTAGAGCTCCATTGTGGGTCTATAATGTATTTTATGGTGAAAATGTGAAATAAGTATATGCAATAAGCTTTAATTTAGAGTGCGCGCAGGTTGATAAAATGCCATTTTCAGTAAAATGCATTTTAAGTACTTATAATTTTCTTAAAATCTATGGTATTCAATGCAAATATTGTATAGTTTTACAGGCTCTTATTCGAATATATCAATACGGTTTGTTTTAAATGATTTAGAAATGTCCAAAATTTTAAAAATGTAAAATTAAAAAATCAAATTTTTAAATGTCTAAAGGTGAAGTGTCCCCTTAAGCAGTCGTACTTTTAATATTCTTTTTTTTTCTTGAAAAATGTATACATTTTGAACTTGTTTTAGAATAAGCAAGAACTTCGTTTTTTTACTAAAGTTTCATTGGTGATTTTTGATTAATTTGTGATTTTTCTTAAGAAACAACCTGTTATACTTGTAAGCAAACATCGTATTTTGGAATATCGAATCAAATATATTTTAACGGTACTTAAAGATGATGAGTTTCACTTTAATGTATAAAAGAATGTTGCGTTTCGTTTTGATTTTTCATGTTTATTATTATTTTTGTTATTATTTGCAGAGCCTGTTCCAGTTCTTTTGATATTTAGTATTCTAATGCTAGCATTTGCAGCGTTATCAGTTATGACATCGGTCGTTTTAATTGTTGGTCTTTGCACAGTAAGTAATGGTAAATAAATACCTTAAAATATTCAAATATACTACTTATTAGTGTTGTGTACGATTTTTTTTATTGGAGGAGTTGGCGAAAAGCTGTACTAGTTAATGCTGATGATATTCTCTTTAACAATAGGTATCTTCTTACCTATTAAGAGGTAATTTACCTAAACCTTGTAATCATTACGCATGACTGTTAATAGCGATAGAAACAAATAACTGGATTTAAAGAGCTAAAAAATACAAAACCCTATTTTACAAAGTCTTATTCAATGAATAAAAAGCATTTCGACTTTTTAATAGGATGTTTTTTCTGGAGTGATACATAAATCTATCATTAGAAAAAAATTGACATAAAAAACATACGCGTTCTCTTGCTGCATTTGAAGTGTTTCTAAAATGGGAGGATAAATAATATCACTGTTTAAAGTAAACAACTTTCGCCAAAGCCTCATTAAAGAAATTTAATTCAAAGTTGATATTCCCTAAAGAATATTGAAATTGTTTGTTTTTCCCCTCAGAACAATCGCAAGATGTTACTCCCCTGGATTGTGTGCATTTCCATGACTACCATTCTTGACGTCATACTCTCATTTTACCTCGTTGCGGATTCCGTAAGTGCGAAAATAAGAGTTTTTCCCCCTCAGATTTCATTTTCTTTTCCCCCCTCAGGAACATTAACTTGTTTTTCGTATTTAGAAAATATGATCATTTGAAAAAGAGGATCGAAATAATTCATTTCTGATAGTTGGGAAATGATGACATCAATTAAAAAATCATTGCTAACTCTTTAACAGTTTCATTTTTTTTCCAGAATTCTATCAAAAATGACATATATTATACTTATCCTTTTAAAAATTTTAAATAAGAAAATATCATTAAAACTTCTACGTTTTTAAAGCACTTAGTGGAAATTTTACTTCGATGCTTAAAAAAGTATTATTCCTGTAAGTTGTCTTTTTTCATACATAATTGCGTAACAGGAATGTTATATTATTTACAACTCTAAAAAAAATAAATTTTAAAGTACTACTATTTTACAGTATTTTTTTGGTTATATTTGCTTACCTTCTTCATTGTGGTCTCCATGATTATTACATTTAATTAAAAAGGCCTTGCTAGAATAAAGTAATTTGTACTACTATCAGAATTATTATTATCGAAATCATCTGGTAAACTCCCAATACTATTAGACCCAGGCTATTAGATTTGCAGATATTTCAGATTCTGATTCCGAGTTAAAGTTCGAATCCCAAGAAATTAGCTGTATACGCTCTAAATCAGCCATCAATCTAAAGTATAAATAGTTATCAATGATATAATTATTAAGTGATTAGTAAAATACAATCAAAATACTAAGCATTAAAAGATAAAACTTCGTCTAATGATACAAAACACATGAAAAAAGAACTCTAGTTAGAATAGAAAATACAGTAGAAAATTAAACTATCATTTAGTAGACATGTAAACGACTAATTTCTTATTTAATATAGGAAATGCAGGGACAAAACGGTACAAGCAACAAGATTCTCCGTACGTTGGAAGGGCAAATCAATATTAGCCTGCACGTAGTGACATATGGCTTAAGGGTAAATCTGAGAAGGGGTTAAATAATAGCATTTGAGAATAATCGCTATAAACATACCACAATTTTAAGCTAGTTCCTCTTTACACTTTGTATAAATTTAACAATAATAACGACATCGATAAATTATTTTAGAATTTTAATTGGGCTTTGAGTACGTAAAAAGTCAAAGTCAGCCATTATTTTAAAGTATAAATATATCACATTGTTATAATTATTAAGTGATCAGTAAAATACAATAATCAAAATGCTAAGCACTGAAAAACAAATTCGTCTAGTGTTACAAAACATGGGGAAAATCAAGCCAATCAGAAGAAACAATATAATAGAAAGCAAACTATCATTTCGTAGACATCCATACGACTAATTTAACATTTAAGATAGAAAATATATGGAAGAAGCAGCATAAGGAAGATAAAAACATGATTGCCCGTCCACTGTACAGGCAAATAAGTAGCGGTCCGCACATAATACTCGTACGGTGGCTCGTACGGCTAAACTTGGAAGGGCTTAAAAGTTTCCAAAAATTCCAGAGTTCAATTGATGTAATATTATCATTATCTCATTGAACAATTCATACCACTTTATCTTTTCTAACAAAAAAAAGACTAAAAAAATCTGGCCTAAAAAAGTTTTTTTAAACCAATTTAGAATATAGACATCAACTATCGGTTCTAAATAGAAAATTAAGGGAACACATCAATTTTAAACCTTCAGCAATTCAATTTTAAAAAATTCTTGGCATTTCTGAATTGTTTAAAACAATTCCGATTGAAATATAGAGTCTACAGATATAGAGTCTGTGAAACTATATAATCTTTGTTTTTAATATCACAGCTTTTGAGGAAACAATGAAAAATTTAAATATTTTTTACTCAAAATGGTGTTTTATTCAACTTGCGCACATTGTAAATCAAAAACTATTGCACATATTGTTTCCAAATTTTCCCAGAAAATACATTATAGACCTATGATACAACTCTATTTTTTTTGCTCTCGCTTATTTCATTTAGTATTTATAGTATTTGAAACGAAATTTTTAAACATTATTTTAGCTGGTTTGAAAATTCAAACTCCTCGTATAATATTTCTGATGCTTTTAAAATTATAAATAGGTAGAGATTTATATCTAATAATTATTGTTTACAAAAAATAAAAAAAAATTATGGCTTTCTGCGCACAGTGTGTCAGAAAATTTTTAAATTGAAATAAAATCTCTCTGTTAAAGGTCTTTTTTAAAAAAGTCTTTTTTAGAAACAAAGTAAATTCAGTATACTAATAAGATAAAAATAGAGAACAAATGATGAAAATACCATATATTTACGGTAATAATTTATGTCATAAGAAAAGAAAATATTCCATCTAAAGTTCTTTAAGGGTGATGTGTTCCCTTAAGAGCAAGATTATGATGTATGCTCGAAAGCGAAAATGTTGCCTCGGCAAAGTAAAACAAAGAATAGTCTTTCTTTTTAAACTTATATACCTAAAATTTTAGGCAATATGATTGCATGCGTATTAATCACTCGACATGAATAATCTAAATATTGATAAGATGCATGTCAAAATTAACTTCATGATAAGAAGAGCTTTGGGTATATGTATTGTTAATATACATAGAGAGAATAAATGTGTTGAATTATGCATACGAATATGTTTTTGTTATAATAAAAATTCTAAACATGCAAATAAATGAAACTTTTTTTACAGGAGATTGATCCCTTCTTTGGTGTGTTAGTCGCTACAGACTACTTTATTTGTGCTTTAAATGTAAGAAATTTAATTTTTAATTTGTAGGTATTAGAATAAATAGTGAATATATAAAAGTGGCAATTTTATCAGGCATATATGCTACAAAGTTGCGGTTCCCTAATACGTTTCGCTTCTTTATAACATTTTAGATCCCAAGCTCCGATATCTTCATTGTTCCCATAGACACTTGCTTACGGAATTCTGAACGTGTTTTGGAAACCTGGTAAATAAATGATAGGTCCCACACAAGTGCATCCATAGGTTTTGTATTTTTTAAAAATTTACATCTGAAATTGGTGTTCGATACCTACCTTGATAATCACACGGTCCCTATCCACCCCTAAAAGATATGTTCAAAGACTAATTTAGCTTCTTGATATAAAATACACTGGTTTGCAAAACTTAAGCAACAGGTCGGTTTTTTTGCCACAACTCTACGAAAAATCATCCGAGAGACATGAAATTCAGAAATGAGGGAGAGTATTATGTACGTAAAGGATGACGGAAGCATCGGCGCTGAAAAAGGAGTACAATGCATACAGTATGGAATCAAACAAAAATAAGCTTTATTGAACCCATATTATCGGGACTCATGATTGTCTATCCAAGGGGAAGAACAACAAGCAGATATTCATTAATATGGGATATGCCCTCTCCTAACTGCAATGGTTGCTCCGCACCGTCTCCACATACTTAGAACCAGCTGGTCCAACATTTCTTGCGGTAGGAGTTCCCATTCCACATTCAGCATCCGTTTGAGTTGTTGGGTGTTCTTCAGAGGATGTAAGCGTGCTGCAATGCGTCTCCTCAAAGCATCCCACACATGTTCGATGGGATTTAAATCAGGTGAACACGCTGGCTAATCCATTCGAGTGATATCTTCCCTTTTCAGTAGCTTCTCAACAGCAAGAATCCTATGTCCCCGTGTATTGTCATCCATAAAAATGAGGTCTGGGACAATGGCACCTCGTAACAGACGCACATAGGGAAGGAGTACCTTCTCGCAATACCGATCCCGGGTTACAGAACCTCTGTCGAAAACGTGGAGCTCAGTTCACTCATTCAGCATAATGCTTCCCCAGACAAGAATTCCAGGACCACCGTAACGGTGTATTTCTTTGATGTTACTAGACTAGAACCTGGTCCCGACCTATCTCCAAATCAAAACGATTTGAGAATCCTTTCTGGTACTGAACAGACTCTCATCCGTAAAGAGAACACGATTTCATTGATCAGTTGTACAGTTTTTGCGATCTCTGCACCTCTCTAAACGGTGGCGTCGGTGGCCAACTTTCAATGGTAGGCAATGTTCAGGACGGCGAGCGAAAAGGCCCCCTTTGTGAAGGCGTCTGGCCACAGTAAACCGCGACATTTGTTGCCCCGTTGCTGTACAGAGTTGCTGAGCAATGGCATTTGCTGACTGGTGTTGGCCTCTTTTCGCCTGCAAGACGATATATCCGTCATCCCCTGCAGTTGTCGTCCTCGGGCGACCGGCACCAAACTTTCTAACAGCTGTAGCTGTGGTTTGAAACGCTTTCCAAGCGCGCGAAACGACACTTTCGTTGATTCCGAACTCTGCAACTACACTGTGGCTCAATTCTCCCCTTTTCGTTACGTACCGAAATCGTTTACTGAACGAACAATTTTACCGACAGTTTCAACGAACATTCTGTCGGTACTGAATGTGGAGAGTAGTGGAGAGTAATGGAGTGTAGTGGAGTGCAGTGGAGTGCAGTGGAGATTAGTAGAGTGTAGTGGAGTGGAGTGGAGTGCAGTGGAGATTAGTGGAGATTAGTGGAGTGGAGTAGATTGTAGTGGAGTGCAGTGGATTGTAGTGGAGTGCAGTAGTTATATCTAATAATTATTGTTTCTCAAAATTATTAGTTTTTCAAATTATTATCTATCCATTCTCTTTCCTACATTTCCAGAAATCTAGCATTAAAAATTGTAATTTTTTTTAAAATTTCAGTTTATAATGTAAATATACACCAGGCTTTCTTCTTCCAATCAAATCATTAATTTTATTCTTGAATTCTTTGGTGCAATTTCACTATCTTGGCCGAACGATGGCCGATTGGTTAGGGTGCTAGCTTTTGGTACCGGAGTTCGTGAATTCGAATCTCATTGTGGCATGGACGGTCGTAGCCGTTCGGAATCGTCTTTAAGCTGTAGGTCCCGGTGTCAATAGCCCTCGTGTTGCAAAAAGTAGACTGTTGCACTCCAAACCAAACTAAACTACTGTCTGTATTGGGGAGGAGGAAGAGGAACACCAGACATTTTATTTCATAGAACTCTCATTGTGATATGAAAATAAATGAATTCATTTGGTTAAATGTATTATAATTTTTTTAGTTTTAGCAGATATGTTTTATGATTTTTAATGGGACTTAAATACAGGTGGTTGTTTGTACTTTATGAAAACGATTTGGTAATTTATTTTCTCGTTCGTATTTTGAGATAAAAATTTGGTAACTTCAGAATAATCATCTGCTGCTATTACCTATTAATTGGAATGTAAAATAAAAGGATTTATTTTGAAAATGGCTTATAAAATTGATAGATGGGGAGAAGGTTAGTAACTGCATTTTCCGATGAGAAATACAAATTATAAAGCGGTGTAAAAATCGCAGTTATTTTATTTAGAAAAAAGGTATTTAAAATGTTTTAAATTTGAAAAGAAAAAAAATCTATCTGAAAGTAAAAATGAAAACATGACTGCAATAGCACATCCTAAATCTGCTCGAATATAGATAAATATTAAGAAAGAGAAGCCTCTAATCTTAAAAGAAAATCTACCGACCTAAACATCCATTGCATCGAAACTAGGAATATTTTATGGTACTGTACGTAAAACAGTTCATAAAGATTTGTAGCTGTAAAAGGTGTTTAAATAGAAGTTCATCTGCTTTTGCCAAAGGGAGACTAATTGTGAAAAATTATATGAAAGACACGTAGCTACTAAAAATGAAAATTTGTGGTAACACTCGATGAGGCATGGGTATATTTAAGTGAATGTAATCGTAGAAGATCCATTTCCTACTGCTAAACTGATGGAAATAACCGTCATTGTATAGAAAAATTTCCAAAGCGATTGGTGATAACTGCAGAATTTTGTTATAAAAGCAAATTAAAAGTCAAAAAGTATCAAGTAAAGCCGAAATCAACCCACCCTACTATCAGTAGGATAGTTTAGATTAAATTTTTGAAGAAGAAATCCCAACTTTATATGAAAATGATAATGGAAAAGTTGAGTTTCATATTATATAGACGAGTTTTCTAGTCACACGTCTCAATCACCTGCTACTTATTTAGCAAAAAAGAAAAAAAAATCCTATTTAATGAAATCTATCCTTTTTAATGAAATGCATGTAAAATTCTCCGACGCTGCCTTGTATGCCTTGTATGACGATTCTCCAATGGACTTTTGCGCTTTCAATTTATTAAAATGAGCTTTAAGGAAACGACATCCAAGAACACTGAGCGGACTTTGAAAACGGTCCAAGAAGAATTTGATAAATTTGACATGGCAGTACTAAGTAAAACTTTATTTTCATGGAAAATTTGACTAGAACTATTATAAAGCTAACTGTAAAAAATATAGTCTGTGGGGAGAAAATGAGCAACCAGAGTTAGTTTTGACAGATGGGTAAAAGGAATTGAAGTCGGAAAAGGCTCCTTTTATATTTTATGGCTGCGAAATTAGGTATTAAAATTGAGAAGGAAGAAAAAAGGAGAATTTTGGAAGTCTATTTTAGGGGCGATAATTTATCTCTCTTTCTCTCATAAACACACACAAAAAAATTGAGGAATAATTAGTTAAATAATAATGAAATACAACACTCAAACTGGCCATTTTTTCAATGGCATTTGTATTTAATTCCTTTATTTTCACAAAATCAACAAAATATTTTTAGGAAAGGGGGTAACATGATTATTTTATGATACTTATGGATTATTTTGATGGGAAATCAATCTTTTACTTAAATTTGTATTTATTTAAAAATTCTAATTGAAAAAAGATTTTTATATTTGTAAATAATATAGAAAAAAATGATATTTCAAATGTTTCCAAAATAAATGTTATTAATTTTCATAAATGTTCCTTTGTAAACGAATACGAAATGATGTGGTTTATTATTTATAGGTGTACTGCATTCTTTGTGTTACCTCCCAGTACCAAGAATACTCTAATGAAAGGAACAGACCTGGACAAGATCCAGAGGTATGGAGTCCAATCATTTAGAAAAGCGGTATTATTTTAGAGAAAAAAAGTTTGCTAGATACAGAGGAAGAATCGTTGGTAATCATTGACGGGAACTGCGGTATTAGCATGGATGCTTGGAGCTGTTCAGAATCAGCTTTAAGAGGTCACATTACCTTTAAACCTCCATAAATTGACATTTTTAACACTAGAACCTCGGGGTGGGTCATTTTGGCCTAAAAACTATTTTGTGTCTAATTTTCTCAAGTTACTAAAAAAAACTGAAATAAATTTCTTGACTTTTCCTAATTTTATACTCATAAAAATCTATAAAAATATAATATTGAAGAATCTGGGTATATGAGAAAAACGGGTAACGAAACTAAATGCGAAAAAATGTTAAAAGCAAAACTAAATACGAAAAAACTAAAATGTGTATGTATATATATATATATATATATATATATATATATATATATATATGTATGTATGTATGTATGTATATATATATATATATATATATATATATATATATATATATATATATATATATATATATATATATATATATATATATATATATATATATATATATGAGATGAGGTTTTTGTCTCATCTCAAAGGGAGTTCCGAGCTGATAAGTCAACCTACAGTCGTTACCTTTTTAGGAATAACATTTTTCAAATAGGTGTCAGATTGGGAGCCTGATTCCAGTTGATTTTTAATTACAGAGTCACACTTGAGTACCTGACTTGCATCATTATGTTCAATACATTGCAAATTATTGGTTTAGTATTTTGAGTTACTTTGCATATTAAATAGTCCACTCTCTTTTTGTACATGCAAAGAAACTTTATGATTGTTAACATGGCCATAATTATCAATTACAATGGATCTTTCACTAACCTTTAAAATGACACAATCAATGTTAGCTCATATAATTTACATTCGTTAAGATCTAAAATTACATAATCTAAATCATTATGAAGAATAAACAAAGCAATTTGGTTAAGAATCTGTACATTCCTCAGTAGTATACAACATATCTATTATTTATCTGATTAAAAATTAATTTTCCTCTAGTTTGAGTGAATTTTGCTTCCATTTTGCTTACTTTTAGTATCTTCAATTTTAATTTTTTGGCTGTTCTGGCTGAAGTTACGGACATGGTAGCTCACTACCTACTACGCATTCTAGAAATATTTTGTCGGGCAAATATCCCAACACTTTTAACAGTCATGCATTATTAGAATTTGTTGGAAGTGGTTCATTCGAAAGGGGGTAATGTGTTCTGTTTCTGATCTAAAACGACAAATCTAGAACCAATGGTAAGCATTTGAAATACCGTCTGCATGGACTGAGGGGTAGCCGATTTTGGAAATTATTATTATGATGGTTAGTAAACCTTGGATCACCGGATCGATTGTAAGAATAGTGGGGTCTCGGAAAGCATTGAAAGTTATGAGGCTATATGATTATATTGTTTAGAGTTGCTGTAGTTTCTCAGAGATAATTGCCTGAAATTATTAATTTGATTTCGCCCTGGATAATTATCAACAGTGGGAGTCAAAAATCTGGGAGTATGCTGCCTCTCTCGGATGTTAATTAGTGTATGGGCTTGATTTATCCTAGAAATTGGATCAGAGGGAGAATACACTGTCATCAATAACTTTAATTCTATAGGGAAACTATCCGTCAGACCCTCCATTAACATATCATTACTTAATAATAACTTGCGACCAATTTCACGTTTTTTACGAAAATATTGGATTAGGTCCTCGGTAATAATATATTTTAATCCTACGAACTCGCTAAATGTGGTCAAAGTAGGAGGAAAAATTTTTCCTTTTAAATATCTGAACTAGTTCTTCATAATTTTTAATTTGATTACAGTACTTGATATAATTATATAAAAAAGTTCTCTTCAAAAATGTAGAAATATTATTAAGTTCCCACGTTTCATTTTCACCCTTTTCTAAACACTTTTTTCGAAGTGCTCAAGCCATGAAATTATTTCTATTTCACCATTAGTATCAAAGGGCACAATATTAACTATTTCCTGGTCAGCGCTTGCTGCCCGCAATGTGTCATCCAACTCAATATTTCTTTTTTCCCTATTCATGGTTACATGTATGTATTTAATTCACTTTTCACATACATCTTTAAATATAATTAATAACCCAATACTAAAACTTCAAATTTAACATACAATTGAACCATATAAACTTGCTTAATCAAACTAAAATAACATCAAATAAAACATCAATTTCCAGAAACATTTTTAGAATTCTTTTTTATTTGTATGGCTTTTAAGGTCTTAATACTTTCAAATGTGAGAAAAATAAATTTTGCAATATATTTCACAAATCGAAACAAATTTTAACATTAAAAGTAATTTTAAGAAGATTTTAGATAGGATTGCAAATTGTCACATTTTAAATTTTAGACTTATTCATCCCATTAATTTTTAACATTTCAATTTCCCTATATCATTTAAATAACCTTGATCAAAACTGTACTGACTAAAACATTTTTCCATCAATGCAAATTAGAAACAGGATTATTACCCAAACAGTTAATTTAGAAGTTTTGTGTATGTGAATAGACAATTTTAAACTGTTTTAATATAATTTTAACCAAAGTATGTTTTAAAAAATTTCATCTTACTCATTGAGATTTGAAGAGTATATGTGAAAACATGTGGATATGATTCAATTGTTTTTGAAAATAGAAATAAATGGGGCTCTATCAATATTTAAAGATCTTTAAATTGGTGTAAACAATGTTATAAAAGAATTGGCTCATAAAATTGATAATAAAGCAAAATTATTTGCATATAACTACAATCAATAGCAAATTCATTCGACTGAAATGAATGTTGAGAAAAAAAAGTGGGGTAGTGCATATATCTGGACAATCTTAAATTATTTTAAAATAGCTTGTAAGGAAACTATAATAAAATATAATAAAAGTTTTAATTTTAAAATCGTTTAACTCAAAATAATGGTTCTATTACCGTGCACGCACTCTTAATAAAAAACATATTTCACATCTTGATTTCAAACTTTCATTATAAATACATTACAGACCTACAATGAAACCCTACCAACTTTTTTCGTTCTTGTTTATTTTATTTGGAAATTATAATATTTGATGTGTAATTTTCTAATATCATTTTAGCTTTTTTAAAAATTTAATCACTTAGTGTAAGATTTCAGATATTTTTTAAAATTTAAATAGGTGAAGAATTATACCTAATAATTAATGTTTCATAAAAGCAAAACTAATTAATGAAACTTATTTTGCTTTGTAACTGCGTTAAATGTTTTTTAATAAGCTCTCCTTTTTCCCTTTATAAAAAACTATTTTTTGATACAAATTTCAAAGTTTAGTTTTCAATTCAAAACAATTGAATAAGAATGGAGAACAAATTCTTAAAATCCCATACATGTATGATGATAATTAAAAAAGATATGAATAATCGAAATATAAGAAAAAAATCTTGCTTTTGAAGATGCATAAAGGTAGTTTGTCCCCTTAAGCCCCAGAAACAGATTGAAATCCTATAATGGGAAGATCCTTCGAAAACGAAATATTTTCCAGCTAGTTTTTAAAAGAATTTATATAAATAAGTTAAACAATTCCGTCACTTCTAGAAATGGCTTGATTTGGAGTGCTACGGTATACTTTTTCACAACACGAGGAATAATGAGACCGGGACCTACTGCTTAAAGCCGATTCTGAACGGCTACGAACATCCATGCCAAAGTGGTATTCGAACTCACGAACTCTGGTACCGAAGATTAGCTCTCTAATCATTTGGCCATTTAGAAATGGAATTTTACAATATGGTTCTTTTTTAGACCACGGGAAAAATAGAAATTTGAAATAGAAGATTTAACCCTCTTTTGCCATTTAATTCGATACTTGGAAAGATAGACAGTCGATAAAAATTCTAACATTTTTGGTTGAATAGGTGATGAAATTCAAAGATTGACTTTAAAAAACTTTAATTTGCTAGAAGTGGACAGAAGAGTTTCATCACATAACTTGAATTTTGATTCGTATTAAGTAAAAGTAGGAGTTATTAGTGAAAAAAATCTTTTAAATCAGTTTCTTAATGTCACTTGTAGGATGGCGAGTCTGATGAATTAGTATGTGCCGAAACGAAATAAATCCAAAATCATGGGACTACTATAAATAAAATTCGAAGAAATTTACGGAAGTAATTTTTAAAGATGTAATGTTCAATTTCTAGATTCAAAAGATTTTCTCTTTTAGATCAAATATATTTTATTGAATTCCCATTGAGTGTTGTTTGTTTTTGTAGAGACCGCCAGTCATCCACTTTGAAGCCGCTTCGACCGTTCGACCTAATCTGTCTCCGGCTAGGATGATATCGATCAGCATTATACAGAATAATGCTTCACCGACTAGTTCCGTTTGCCGTCCTCTATTATCTTCACCGATTTGCCGCTCATCCAATCTCATTACGTCGTCTTCGCCAGTGTTGATGCTAAGCCGCTCCAGCTTTTCTTCGACCAGTGAGATTTCATTTTGTTCTTCAGATCTCTTATCCAATAGTCGTCGGAGCTCCGCACTGCCTTCGCAGGATGTTCCTAAACAAGGATTATCGCCTGTCGGAGAAGTCAATGCTTTTTTGTCCCCTTCTGCTGAAACATTCGCTGTCGAAACTGAAAAGGAAGACACTAACAACATACCAAGTAAGATTTATAACCATCTTAAAATACGATTGGCATTAATTCGAGTAAGACCTTTGGATATTATATTTTACGAGCTAGATGAGTTATTAACATTCTTCAGTGTACATTTTAACTCCTTGACATACAATTGAAACTGAAATGGATTCACCTGTAAAATATTATTTAATTTGGATCAACTCAAAAGTTATATCCAGGCTTAGAAAGAGGGCATTTTATTATGTAATTTGCATTATGTAACATTTAATGAGGGTCATACATGATGCTAATTAAGACATGATGCTAATGACTGTAATTAAGTAATAGCATAAAATAAATTAGTATTCCTGTAAATGATAAAAAACATTTCAAAGCCTTTTCAAATAGGTAGAGCGCCGAGCGCTGGCCGATTGGTTAGGGCGCTGATCGTCGGTACCGGAGTTCGTGGGTTCGAGTCCCACTATGGCATGGATGTTCGCAGCCGTTCGGAATCGGCTTTAAGCAGTAGGTCCCGGTCTCATTAGCCCTCGAGTGCAAAACAGTAGACCGTAGCGCTCCAAAACCAAACCAAACCAAATAGGTAGAGGAAAACAGTTTATACACTTCTATAATGTTTCTCTTATTATATTATTTTTTCGGGATGCATGACATCTTGAACCTTCTATTCAAAACAGAATCGAAGCACGAGTTAAATAATTAAATGATGTAATATTATTCTGCACGACTTCTGCCTGAGATATTTCTTGACGTCTCTGAGACATTAAAGTCTACACTGGCACGTGAAATGACTGACGTCCCTACCATGTCATTGTATGTTAAGGGGTTAAATTATTTTTCAAATTAAAAATCTTTAATGAATTCTCTCTCTCTCTTTCTTTTTTAGTTTCTCGATTCCGTGTATCTGGAGCGTTTTCCTCCATGAATTCCATCCCGAAAATGGGCAAAATTGAAATGACCAATGTAGACGAACAATCAAGTGAATTTGGGCCAATCGAAACTACAGAAATCACTGACCAATTGACAGATGACCTAAAGGCTGGAAGTTCTCATAGGCTAACTTGATCCAAATACAAAAGAGCATTTTAAATTCGTAAGAAAAAAATGCTTCAGTTTTCGAATCTTTCTTAAACATTTAAATTGTTTTCTTGTTAATACCATAGATAAATTTTTATAAAAATTCTTTTTAGAAGAACATTTAGCAAACACTTTTTCTGAAAGTCTAAAAGATATGACCTTCCAATTGTACCGATTTTTAGTAATGCATAAGGAAATGAAATTGTTGAAACAAATTCGGCACTTTATTTATCCTTTTGTGAGTCCCAAAATCATTTGATATTGAATTCCCTTCAAAAGTATAGAGATTTAAATTGCATTTATCTACAATAAATATTTAGATATTTAGGAGAATGAGGAAAAGTGAAGTCAATATCTTGACAAAATGGTTCAAACCGATTCAAAGAAGATCTCAAAGTTTGAATTTTTCTTGTAGGAAGAAAAATATAACCGTCAATGCAAAACAGGGTACATCCATGTATTTTATAATATACGAAAAACAGATAATTTTTAAGGATCTAAAATATATTTTAGATTTCTACTTAGCAACATTAATCGTCGTATAGCCTTTTAATAAGCATCCTTTAAGTGAGTCTACTTTCATACCTTGTTTCAAAATATGTCCATCCCAACAGAAACTTGTGTTGCACTACTGTGTTAATTATCACCTAAAGTCGGTGCATTTTGGCATGACTCCTTTCCCATTTGATAAATGTTTATCGCTTATATATGGTAGAATCCAATAGTTTAACAGACTTGAGGTATAGCTTTATTTATTTATGCTTTTATATGTCTTATCAGTTTTAATCTTCAAAATAACAATGGTATCCTGCCATTTAATTCAAATTGTATAGAGTGTTTCGAAAACTATGAATCGTAATAGATGTTTGCTCAGCATAATTAGAAGCTCAGGAGCTAACTACTTGATAAGATAACAGTTTTGTTTTACAGCCAATTAGCTATACAACCTCAATGGAAATATTTCTGGTACATATAATATTAGAAAAGCATTTGGCACGTTAATACAATTCAAAATTCAAATCTAATTTCAGAATTGAATCTGTAATGTTTAAAAGAAATTTTTCAAATGTCGATAAAAATATGTTCAAAGTATTTTATTTATTTATTTATTATTTTTTTTAGAGAAACATTTTAAATTTATGGTAAAGAATTTATATTACAGTTAAAAAAGACTAACATAGTCGGGAAATATTACTATAAAAGTAATATTTCCCGACTATGTTAAATCTTTTTCTTCTAAACGATAATAACTTTATGTTATTATTAATAGATAATAACATAAAGTTATTATCTTTTAGCATTTCTTCCCTTCTTATTAAAAAAGACAACTTCTTGTATGATTAACTCATTGATAAATATAACGGAATTTGATGCACCCCAAAAATGGTATTTAATTTGGAACCACCCAAAAGTTATATGTAAGCTCTCAGAAAATTTTGTTTTGAAATTGGCATTGATATGTAACATTTAATGAAGTTCGTATATGATGTTAATGGATAGTAATTAAGTAATAGTATAAAACTAGTATTTCTGTAAAGGATGAACCATTTTAAAGCCTTTTCGAATAGGCGGTGTAAAGGATATTTTTACACTTCTATGCTGTTTCGCTTCTTATATTGTTTTTTTAGGATACAGTACAACATTTTAATAAAAAAGCACAAGTTAAATAATTAAAAGATTTAATATTATGCTGCATAGCGTCTGCAGGAGACAGTTCTTGACGTTTTGGAGATGTCAGGGTTCACAATGGTATCTAAAATGACTGACGTCTCCCAGCCATCATTATATATCAAAGGGTTAATTTATCCGTGTTTCAAACGCGTTTTCAGGTAATACGATTTTAACAATAGTTTACCTGATTTATTTCATTATATCCACTTTAATTTTGTAGGTTTCATTCATTTTGAATTGTGTTGCGCCCTATTTTAAATTTAGTTTACAGAGGAAAATTTTATTCCATTGCTAACAATGTTATCCCTTAAAAAAGTATTTAACATTTATGTTACGCGAGTAGTATTTTAGTTTCTGGATTCATTTGTTTTCTCAAAATGATTTAGCAAAATTTCTGGCACATTTTCGTTATTTCGCACAAGGATAAATTGCCAAATTCATTTATTCCTTTAAGGGGACAGATACATCCACTTTAAGCTTTCAAAAAGCCGATTCTTTTTAATTTTTACATTTTAAAAATTTCTGGACATTTCTGAACCGTCATAAACAAATCCCATTGAAATATTCGAATTAGAGCCTGTAAAACCATACAATATTTTCATTTAATTAGTGTTTCTGTAAAGTATGAAACATTTCAAAGCATTTTTGAATAGGTAGAGGAACTGAAATTTTTGACACTTCTATGTTGTTACATCTCTTATATTACTTTAAGACACACTATATCTTAAATGGTCCAATCAAAAGAGAATCGAGGTTATCAGATAAATAGTCAAATAGTTGAATATTATGCTGCCCGATGTCTGCCGGAGATAGTTCTTGACATCTCAGAGATCTCAAAACTTGCACATGAAAAGACTGACGTCTCCCAGGCGTCATTGTATGTCAAGGGGTTAAAGAAAATTGTACCTTTTAGCATAAACATTTTTTTTTTACTTTCAGTACTTCAATTTCTAATGTAATAATGCAACACTATTACATCATTGTTATCAATCATATACACGAAAGACTTATCAAAACCTCGAGATTTGTATCTTTAATTTCAGTTATTTTACAGTAAAAACATCTTTTAGTAAGTTACGCTGACTAGTCAAGATAGATTTGTTGTTTTCTAGACACACATACATATATACAAAGTATAACTTTAAGACCGGATAAACTCTGAACTGCCAAATTCTTTGTTTGTAATACATAAAAAATGCCCAAAGAACTGTACCTCTGCAACCCCTAATATTCGAAAAAAATGCTAGAGAAATTGAATGAAATCGTATTCGATTTACGAATAAATAAATAAATAAATAAATAAGAAACCCTTTATTCGAAACATGAACATCGATATTTAGATAAAATACCGATATATAATTATATACCGTATATAATTTTAAAGCTGAATATGTTCGAAATGTCCCGCTTGAACATCGCAGCATGAAAGCGAGAATCGTGGAATGGTTGACTGCCCACACGTTCCAACCTCTTAGTGTTCACTAAAGTACACGCACCGTAGAGACGAGCAACTAAGTCTATAGCTCAAGTAATTGGGAGTCGATAAACGAAATATTTTAGATGGCCCCATACGAAGAAATCTAAAAGGGTCAGATTTGGAGATTCTGGTGACGATAAAACAGGAACCCTATACGAGTAAAAATGTTCATGTTTCGAATAAGGGCTTTTTTCCCCCCCGAAATGGATATGACCTCACCCATATTCTCTTTCATTTTTCTCGAAAACTGTGGGTTGTAGAAGTACAGTTCTTTGAGGAATTTTTATGTATTTCAAACAACGAATGTAGTTGTGAAGAGTTTATCTGGTCTTGTTGGGACATTTTGTATATTACCGTTAGCCACACACTTTAGTCATTTGTAAACAGCTAAAGTAATTCATACAAGATTATTTGATGAACTATTTTGTATGAGGGAAAATATATATCTAAATATTAAAACTTTTGAATAACACATCAAGTGGTATGAATGAAAATTTTCTTTTCTGTTTTTATAAATACAATGACAAGAAACGATCAATCTGTTTTGAAAGTGTCAATATATGATAGGAAGGAGATATAAAGTGAACCCAAATACCTTTATCTTGAGATTTTTGCATCAACGAAGGATGCTTTTCAACATAGTCTGCTTTTTAAACAGTGCGTCGTAATAGTTTGTTCGAAATTTAGTAGAATCAATAGTTTTCGTAGTAACAAATTCTCCTTCCGGAAAAGTTTTGGAAATGTCTCATAAATCTCTGTGTAGTCCATTTGTAAATTTATTCCGGTTCGATCACACTGATGCCTTCACAATTTAGGGGTAATTTCAATTAAACTTTTGCAAAGCCATTCGACAGAGAGTTAGTGGATTTGTTAATTACTTGATTCCTTTCACCAAGCATTTGATTTCTTACAATTTGATGCAACTGAAACGTACACTTTGTAATAAAAACTGAAAGACAAGCTTAATTTTTAGCTTTGCATTGCAAAAGAAATGTTGCAAAGTTCTTTCATTCTTTATAATTTTTTTCTATCTAGTAATTTTTAAATAATTATTGCATTTTATTCCTCCTTTTTAAAAAGTATTCGATATCATTTTCGTTGTAAACGAATTACAAAAATTCCTTAGTCCGCTTGTTGCTGGAACATTTTGCCGTTTTCAGGCGGAACTGTACAACGCTACGTTCGTAGCTAATTTTGGTTACTCTATCTTTTTAGTCCATTTGATCTTAGAAACAAAATGTTGTTTCTTTCAAAACAATTGTCTAACTCCGTTATTTTACTATTATTGTCCGTTCTAAACAATTCTATCATTAATTTCTGTTATCGAACATTGAATACATTTTTCAGCCATAGTCTTCAATATATATTTTTTCTGAAGATGCTAACATTTATGTTTTGGGATTCAGATCCTCCAAGCTACTTGGCTGGCTGCTGATTCCTCTTTTGAACTCTAAACTACACCTGCTGCGCGTAGTTATCATAGGCTTGCAGTCAGTGGACAATCTATTTCCGATATGAATCTTAGTGTTGCGAGTGTCTCATTAGTCTAAAATACAAAAGATCGTTCGCACTTAAAAGAAACGATTTTGTAATTTAATTTCTCGTTAGTATTTTGAGATAAAAATTTGGAAACTTCAGAATAATCATCTTCTACTGTTATCTTTTGATTTTAATGTAAAACAAAAGATTTAATTTGAAGACGGCTCAAAATTTACGTAACTGCATTTTCCTTGGAGAAATATTCGTATCAACAAATTATAAAGCGGTGTAAAAGCTGCATTTAAAAAAATGTATTCATAATATATTGAATTTAAAAGGATATTAAATTTGAAAGTTAAAATCAAACATGACATCATAATCGCACCCTCAAACTGTTCAAACATAGGTAAATATCAAGAAAATTAAATCTCTGATCCTAACAGAAAATCCACCGACTCAAAGATCTATTGCATTGAAACTAGGAATGTCACCAGCATACTGTTAATAAAGTAGTTCATAAAGATTTGAAGTTAATAAAGATGTTTGAATTTAAATTTAATCTGCTTTTGCCAAAGCATATTGCTGAAAGAAAAACAAATTGTAGAAAATTTTATGGAAAACACCTAGTTGCTTAAAATTAGACATTTGCGGTGAGACTCGATGAGGTATGGGTATATTTAAGTTACTGTAATTGATAAAGATCAATTTTCTATTGCAAAACTGACGGGAATGGACATACGAAATAGCTATGTTAGGGTTAAAAAATGGCCAAAGGGTTCATGATACTTGCAGGATTTTGTTTCAACAGCCAGTTAAAAATCAAAAGAGTCTCAGGTAAAGTCAAAATCAATTCACTCTATTATCAGCAGAATATTTTAGAACCAACTTTTTAAGAAGAAATCTCAGTCTAATATGTAAAGGACACTGGTACAGTTGAGCTTCATATGGACAAAGCCTCTAGTCCTACGTCTAAATCAACTGCAATTTATTTTAAAAGAATGAATTAGAAACAGAAATAAAGTGTATCGCATTCAAGGAAAGACATGTAAAATCCCCTGATACATATCCAATGGACTTTTGCGCTTTCGGTTAATTAAAACGAGCTGTAGCTAAACGGCATTTAAGATCACTGAATGGGCTTTGGAGAATGGTCCAAGAGGAATGGAATAAAATCCATAAGTCGTTACTAATAAAAAGTTTACTTTCATGAACTTCAGCTACTTTCAAGAACCATAACAAACAGATAGAAGCAAATCGCCGTAAAAAATACGACATTTATATATAAAAATTATGTACGTATTAAAATCTCTTCCATAAAGTGCGAAAGACCTTCTTTACCAGTAGAAAATGAAGCCTCGAACTGTGCTGTAACTGTCGAATACTGTAAATGGAGGATTTAAATGCCACGTTTTTGCTCGAATTCGCCACTTCAAATAATGTTCTCTCTTGCAATCAGTTAATAACTGCTGACTAGCGACTGCACACAGAATTATTTATTTTGAATAACACCATGAAAGAACCTTTTTTATGCCCATACTATATTTGCAGTCCAATGCTAACAGTACTTTTGATGGCAGATAAGTTGATGCTTTAAAAACTGTCAATTCTAAATCTTATCACAGTCCACCGCCAAAGACGAAATTACTTGCTTGTTTACTAAACTTTAGTTTTGGTTCAGTTTTGTTCTGCTCTTCTCTAAAAGAAAGGGAAAAACACATGCCGTTGGCATGTGCGCTACCTTTACGCGTGTAAAAATATAAGTTGAATTATAAAATAATGCACTGTTCTATATCAAGCCCAAAACATTTATTACGATTCACATTTTTAAATTTCAGTGTGAAGAAACTTATCATGAACCAAAAGCCACATTCACATCAAATCTAGCTATATTACATTTTTTCCATATTCTGCTATCAATCATAACTAGGATTATTTCGTAACAGATTATATCCATGTACGTCGAAGCTGTTTGTAAGAGTTACTCTTTAAGCTAAAACCCAACTATCTACTTATTAGGTTTTACAAAGTAAATTAAATATTTATCTAAGCAATTGTGTGTATTTGTACTGTAAGAAGAATGCCTATCACGTTTATCGACAAATGTAATTACAAAGTAAAAGTTTTTCATTATCATAGTTATTTTAATAAGATTCTTATCAAATCAAAGTAAACATTAAACTCCATATTTCTATTTTTGCTCTTCTACGAAACACATATCGGCCTATGACTTCAACTATAATCATACAACATATTAAAAATGTTGAGACAGATTCTGAGCATTGTACCTAGGAAGCACAAAAATATCGACCAATATCAAAATTATGATATATCAAGTGGACCCCTCTCCCCTAAAAAAGGATATCCCTCAATATCAATTTTTGATATTTAGCAATATTGGTCAATATTCCCCAATATTTCCGAATATCATTTTTTAAAAAATATTTAGTAATGTCAGTCTAACGATATCCTTGAACATAATATTTTGATATTTATCGATGTTTGTCAATATTTCTCCTGCTCACTTCTCCTCGTGGTAATTTTGTCAGGCGAACTAATTCATTCTCTTTTTGGAATAAGACTTTTCCCATTTGTTTAGGATATTCAAGTTTAAAATTTACACTACCTGGCATTTTTCCTCAGAAAAAAAACCTATGCAGTCCTGTTCTACTTAGCTTGTCTCACAACTTTCCGAAGAATCGTAATATTTACAATTAGATTTAGTACTTGTTACGGAGAATGCATTATAGATTCAATTCCATTCACATTTAATTAATGTAGTATTTTGTGTTGCGCTGAATGTCATGATATATCATTGGATGTCAGAAAAGGATAATTAATTAATTAATTTTAATAATATCCATAAATATTGCTGAATATTATTAAAATAATACTATTATGGCATTATTTAAATTAAGAAAAAAAACTGAATAAGGTGGATTTCGTAAAAACGGGCAAATTTATTCAATTTCATTTCTTTAGAATAATATTATTCTTATACGCAGTACTGATTATAAAAACTTTTTCAATTCTTTCTTTGAAAAAATTTTAAATATTAATTTTACGTTATCTCGGGCAATATTAGCATATGCCCAAAATTGGATGTCAAACATTCAGCGTTTTTCAAAGCATTGGCCAACCTTTATATGACATTGACCAATATATTATTGTTACCTGGGTATATTTTGCTCCCTAAAAAATACATATTGCTCTCGGTTTGATATTTCATTTTTTCTTAAAATAATTGTTCATAAAATATCTTATTTTAATATGAAACTATTTCCGTATTTTTTAGAATAATTTTACAGTGTTATAAAAAATGTTGTAAGTGAAGCAACGTCTTCAATCCAAAGTGAGCTTAAAAAATGGTCTTTTAACATGCTTCTGTCTTGGAAGAACCCATATTTTGTTAAATTGGATTCTTATACTTTTACAAAATTTAAAGCTTTCTCTTGTTTGTAAATTGCATATCATATTTTTAAATAATGTCTACAAATGTTGTATTGCACTTGTGGTTCGTGGAAATAAAAACAAGAAAAAGAATCAGTTATTATCTTTATGCAAATTGTATTTTCTCATTTACTAAACAATTCAAAGAAACATATATGTAGACATATATGCAAGAAATAACTATTTAGGCAAGGTTAGAAAAAGAATATTTTATTTTGAAATTTTCATTGTTATGTAACATTTTTCGAGGTTCATACATAATGTCAATGGATTAAAAGTATGCAATAGTATAAAATAAATGAGTATTTTAGTAAATTATGAGATATTTTAAAACCTTTTCGAATATGCAGAGGAACTGAATCTTTTTATACTTCGATGTTATTTCGCTGCTTATATTACGTTGTACGACATTTGCCTGAGTTATTCTTGACGTCCCGGAGACGTCACATGAAATGACTGACACCTCCCAGACATCATTGGACGTCGATGAGACGACTTGTATATCAAGGAGTTAATATCCACGGATTCATGTGACTTCTGGAGTTACTTCCAGCTACTTTCTGTGTAGAAAGCAACAAAATTTTGAAAGTTTTGTAAAGGGATTAAAGGGATAATTTGACTTAAAATATTGTCACGCAGAATTCAGCACCAAGATTCTTGATTTCAAACTTTTGTTCACTAGTCAGTATCCCTCTGAAATTTACAGGAGAAAAAGTCAGATTGCCCGATGATTCGACAATAGGCTGTATATATACAACCTAAGAACCAATCAGGGTCTGGAAATTAATGACCAACCAGGGCCTTTTCAGGAAACAAAGATTTGTATAATTACAGAAAGAATAAATAAATTTGCATATATTTACATTTAGGTTATAAAAAAAGTGCCAAACTGCCAAAGAGCGATCTGTGGAATGAAAGACTGGCGCGCTAACCGACTACGCCAAATCTTCCTTGCACTTCTCCCTCCGTAGGAGTCAGCGTCCCGCTGTTGGTCTGGATCATTGTACATTTTCATCCTCAAGAAGTAGACGATTTCCTTCAACTACCGTTTTCAGCCAGTTCAACTTCGTATATAACATCCGATAATCTTATAACAACCCGATATGATCCGAAATAGCATCTAAGAAGTTTTTCAAACAGTCCCACTTTTCGCACCGGAGTAAAGAGCTCAGCATGTTCTCCCGGTCTATAGATGAAGCGCCGATGTCTCGCTTCATACCGATTTT
Source organism: Pardosa pseudoannulata (assembly GCA_032207245.1). Taxonomy (NCBI): domain Eukaryota; kingdom Metazoa; phylum Arthropoda; class Arachnida; order Araneae; family Lycosidae; genus Pardosa; species Pardosa pseudoannulata. Next base: position 161,430,135 of record CM063502.1, read on the forward strand.
TATCTTTAGATTGTCCCCGCAGTATATGCAAATGGGCCAACTGTCGCCGTCGGTGATGGTGAAGCTTCTGAAAAAGCGCAAATTTCCCCATCTTCGATATCGGTAAGATCGGCAACAAAAGCACCACACGGTATCACCTAGGGTTGGCTGATACCATTCGTTATCCATATTTTAGCCTTGCCACATTCCACATTTACAATAGAGGTTGCTAAATAGAGGCCTTTTTCCATGGCTAGTCTCAGGAAAAATCCTTAAGTACTACTTCATCAATGTGCATGTGCATCATATTAGTACTCAGCATAAATGCTCGACGCATAGAATTGACTAGTATCCTATATTCCCCATAGACATAAAGATGGGAAGTGCTTGAATTTATCTGTTCAATTTCTGTCACTATTTCTCCAATCTGAATTACGCCAGCGCCACAATCAATGACAGCTTCCATAGCTTTGAAAAAATCCCATCCGAGAATGAGATCATGACTGCATTTTAAGAACACTAGAAATTCGAGTGGTTGCATCCTCCCGTTACGGCCAATTCTCAATACACACTTACCCAGTACGTTAACAAGTCTACCACTAGCAGTTTTCAGAAGCAGCCCAATTCCTGTAAATAATAGAACTTTAAGATTACTGCTAAGATCCTCGAATATTACTGAAGAATCAGTTCCAGTATCGATTCACCAGTCAGAAACCTGCTGAATCTTACAGGAGAAAAGTCAGACTGCCAGAAGGTTCGAAAATAGGCTGTATATATACAACCTAAGAACCAATCAGCGTCTGACAATTAAGGAATTACCAGTGCCTTTTCAGAAAACAAAGACTTGCATAATTACAGAAAGAATATATAAATTTGCGTATATTTACATTTAAGGTATAAAAAAACTGGCAAACTGCCAAACCGCGACCTGCGGCATGGCAGACTGGCGCGCTAACCGACTACGCAAAATAAGGCATTTACCAGTATTAGACTCCGAAATAAGCATCCTTATTGAGTTAATTACTCAAGATTGGAAATATTTTTATTTAGCTAAATCCTCAAATTAGAAAATGTCGTCCATTCCAAACATGATATGGTGTTGCTGAAAATATCAGCGGGTTCAATTCGTTTTCGATCTGAAAGAAGTCTTAATCCTGGGAATGACTCGGGAGGTCAACATGGATTATTATTTTAATTAACTTTTTCTTAGGAAAGTTTTCAAAAGCTTCAAGAGATAATTAACTAGAAATAAACATGGAAGGTTATAGAGGGATATTAAACAAACGGATTAAGATTCTAAAAGAATTATTTCTTGGGAAAGAAAAAGAATGGGATTTGCAAAAATATCGTAAATTGTGTTATCTGCAATATTCCTTATGGTAAATTACAGAGATGTGTAAATATATCAGATTAATTAGTTTAAGGGGACACATCATCTTTAATCAACATTAAATGAAAGATTTTGTTTGTTATTTTTCACAATATCATATCTTTTTTTTAAATTATTTTCATAAATACCTGTAATTTTCAGCATTTGCTCTCTATTTTTATTAATTTAAATTTGCTGAATTTACTTTGTTTCTAAAATATAAGAACTTCTTTTATAAAGTGAGAAAGGAGAGCTTGTTTAAGAAAATAAAAAAAATTCTGACACACTGTGAGCAGAAAACGATAATTTGGTATAATCCTCAACCTATTTAAATTAAAAAAAATATCAGAAATATTACACCTGGGATTCAATTTTCAAGAAAGCTAAAATAATGCTTGAAAATTCCATTTCAAATGATAAAAATACTAAATAAAACAAACAACGAAAACATTAGGTAGAGTTTAATTGTAGGATTTCAATGTACTATTTACTGTAAAAACTTGAAATCAGTATGTGCAATAATTTTTATTTACGGTAATTTATAGTTTATTAATATGTGCAAGAGTTTTTTATTGTGATTTGAAGTCAATATGTGCAATAAAGTGCACGCAAGTTAATAAAACACCACTTTCAATCTAGTTATCTAGTAAACTATCACTACTGTTTGACTCATTTGCAGATATTTTAGATTCTGATTCCGAGTCCCAGTTCGAATTACAAGAAATTAGCTGCATACGCTCTAAATCAGCGATTATTCTAAAGTATAAATAGATCGCATTGATACAATTATTAAGTGATTAGTGAAATACAAATGTTAAGCACTAAAAGATAAAAATTCGTTTAATGATACAAAACACTTGAAAAAAGTACGCTAATTAGAAGAGAAAATATAGTAGAAAGCAAACTATCATTTAGTATCCATCTAAACGACTACTGTCATATATGACATGATATGAATCTTAAACAAGTTATTCTTAGCATGTGTTTAGTGAGTTATTAACCTTCTAATACTTCGTGTCTCACTATGCTAGTGCCATAGTAGAAGTTTATGTACCAAGGTTTCAGAAATAGTAGTTATATCTAATTAGGGTATTTTTACACTTTTAAATAGTTTATACTTACAATGAATTGTAATTTTTGACTTAGAACATTAGTGTATAATTATATATGGTATTCAATGTGTTAGAAAATAAAATTTTGGTACCAGTGTCTTAAAATTTAGAAACATTTAGTAATGAAAGAAGTCTAAGTTTTGGTTTTGAGCGCTACGGTCTACTATTTTGCTCAAGACGGATAATGAGACCGAGATCTACTGATTAAAGCATATTCCAAACACCTACGAACATCTATACCAGTCAAAGGGATACCAACCGGCGAACTCCGGTACATAAGAGCAGCGTTCTACCATTCAGCCATCCTTCGGCTGGTAATGAAAGAGTTATATAGCTGAAATTATGTCCGAAATTTCAAGTAGTGCCTTTAGAGCGTCTTCATTTGGTAACATGTTTTTGACTTATGGTTTTAACAAGTTGAATCTAGTTTAAAAAACATTTCTAATTTGGAAACTATGTTGCATAGTATTGTTTCTTCTTTGGATTCAGAAATTTTGGATTATGTTAGGGGTATAATCATGGTTCGACTAAATTTCACTTATAAATAGTTCTTGAAAAGTGTGTACACTACTTGCACAATCAGAAGTTTCTCATTTCAGAAAATTGTTATAAGTTTTTCAGTTGAGAGATTTACCTTTATCGCAAATATTGCATAAGATGCAACTTTTGTAGTTGCAACGTTTACTGGGGCTCACACAACAGATACTTACAATCAGGAAGGAAAATTTGACAGACTAATCTCTAGTTGGAGATAAAATCTAAGTTTCTGTAGTTTTACTTGAAGTAGGTACAACTAGTATACAAAGCAGCGAAATTTTTATGCTAAAATCTCTGATTTGTCAAAAAAAAAAAAAAAAAAAAAAAAAAAAAAAACAAAAAAAAAAAAAAAGGAACACCTTCTCGCCGATAGAGATAAACCGCATCTTAAGCGTTCCAGTTCCAGGCTAAGTTCTATAAAACACTTAAAAAGTCAAACAATGTTGGTACAATTTTAAATTCATAAAAAATGCGAAGAAATATGCAAAGCTATGAATCCCGAGGGGAAAACAATAGGCCCATCAATTTATGTTATGAGGTTGACGTCTTGCATTCCAATCGACTATTTATTCACGACGTTCAAATTAAAAATTCCTTGTGGATAGCGGTACTAGGGCCTTTGTATTACCTCGTGATAAACTGCAGGTTCAGCCAAAGTGGTTTAACTTGTATGATGAGAATGGATAATAATAATGGTGAATGCAAAATAGATACTTGTAGATTTAAGAAACTGGTTTTGAATTTGGGACTACTCAGAGACTTTGTATCGACTTTTATGATTGCAGATGATTTTTGCCCAATAATTGGAGCTGATTTTCTATTAAATTTTGGACTGCTGATAGATATTAAAAAATCATCGATTAAGAGACACACTGACTAAATAAGCAGTAGCCAATGGAATTTTTTTGGGTTTAAATACTGTTTCTATGGAATCGCAATACCATATTTTGCCAAATATTTCTAATTCATCTACTTTACAAAACAGTCGAAAACAACAATTAACATACTGTATTCTTATCAATTGTCAACCAGGTTTGGTTTGGTTTGGAGCACTACGGTCTACTTTTTGCAACACGAGGGCTAATGAGACCGGGACCTACTGCTTAAAGCCGATTCCGAACGGCTACGAACATCCATGCCATAGTGGGACTCGAACCCACGAACTCCGGTTCCGAAGGCCAGCACCCTAACCATTCGGCCATCGTTCGGCCAATTGTCAACCAGATAAGGCTAAAGTGTGAACTTTAAAAGATTAAAATTGCAAACTAGGAAATCAATAATTTATTAAATACGGTCATCCACTAGCCCGTGGGGCAGTCCAATGCATATGGGGCTTAAAAATAAAATGGCGAGTGGAAATTATAGATGTCTAAATTCTAACATTACTTTCAATAAATATCCTATTCCTAATATTGAATACTTATCTTCTAATTTGTACTTAAAAACTCGTCTTCTTACTGCACATGAATACCTTAATGCTCATTTGGACTTAATGACTCTCCTATTTGTATATTATGTAATTCTGGACGACCTTTATACTCTAAACATTTGGATACATGCACTGCATTGTAGAATTTTTCTTCTGTTGTTCAAAAATATTGGGAAGTTAGAAGGCTAATGATTTAGCTGCCAAATATCTGGCATTTGTAAATAATAATAATAGTTCAAACTCTGAATTGAAATCTTTAAATTAATATACCGTTTACCTGAAAGCAATGAAAAGAAGTTTCTATGTATGAAACACCTAAAAGGAAATATCTTGTTTTTATACTTATAAAAAGGAAAATATTTCTTCATAAATACAAAACAAAAGTGTCGAATATCTGGAAAAAAAGAAACACTATGAAAACTGTGGAATGAATAATTTTATTTTATTAAAAAATATTTATCTGTTTAATTTTTCTATTTTTTAACGATGCAGCCTGAACTTAAATCTATTGAAATTTGTATCTAATTAAATGGCATATTCAAATATTTTGTTTTTTGATTTTGTAGTCATAAATTTAAAACAAATTATATCAGTTTTCCTAAATTTTCAAAGTTCTTTCCATGTAATCCCCCCAAAATACCGTATTTATTCATTCCAGGATGCTTAAATTTTTTATTTCCATTCCCATTTCAAGTTTGTCATTATTTATTGATAGGATGATATATACTGTAAAGAACAACTGAATCTGGAAAAGATACAGGAGAGAGATTGAATCTATGAAATTCTAGCACGATATTCAATTTAACCTTTTGTTATTCCCCTATTTTTCATGAAAAATCGATTTACTTTTCTCATACAAAAGTTGAGATAGTATTTCAAACTAAAGCAAAACTCTCTATATTTCAGTATTTGGAAAAAAACATTTGTCAGGTTACAGCCAAGTTGTAACCTGGAATATTTTGCAAAAAGTAAAAGATATAACAGTCAGTAGCCGATTCAAACAAATCATCATTCGTCAAATATCGTCTTACTGTGAAACTTAAATGTTTCTTAACCGGGATGTTCCCCTGTAACATTTACTTAAAAAAGTCGTCCCTCATACCATCTATTTGGGAACGATTGATAGTGTCTGTGGATGATCAGAAATGCTTTTAAGTCTCTTAGAAAGATCTGTAAAGCTGACATATGTGAATAAAAACTTTGTATAAACAAAAAATACGTTTTGAGTTAGCAATAAAAGCAGTTAAAGGAACCGGCTAGAGTTTAAAAAGAAAGCAATGTTGGATGGTTTAAAAGACTAGGATGTGCTACAAATATCAGCGGAATTCTAATCCAATACGAAGATCCGATTCGGCCATTGTATGGAGCATCACAAATATACTTATACCACTTCACTTGGTGTCTTTCAATAGCGAATGGAATTGCACATTTAGGGAATCATTTGCTTTGCGGAAAAAATAAACTTTGGATTAAAAGATAAAGCTTCAACTACTTTTAACTAGAGAGTTCTACACATCTGCCAGTCTCTCTCGAGCATGATGTATTTAGAGTACATAAAGAAATTTCCTAGAAGAATCAGAAATGATAAATTTGACATCATTGATATCTCGACAAATAGGTAAAAGCGGAAAAAGCTCCATAATACAATTCGATCTTCCCTTCAGGGGAATAAATCGTCTCAAATTTTTAAACACAATTTATGAAATCCTTATAAACATACTTTAACTCTTTAGCAGTTTCATTTTTTTTCCAGAATTCGATCAATAAAATGTCAAATTTATTGTATTTATTATTATTATTTTTACAACTTCACACAGGAAAATGTTATTAAAATCAACGTTTCTAATGATTTAAGAATTTAGGGCAAACTATTTTACTTTAATGAATAGTGTAATAGCGTAATTATTAAAGTAAAATTACTTTAAAAATTTTTTTCAATTGCATTTATATTTACTTACACTCTTTTTTATGGTTTCCAGCGTTATCACAATTAATAAAAAAGAATCTACCTTGCTTGATTGGAAACATCTGTCAGAATCATCAGCATCGAAGTCATTTAGTTAACTATCACTACTATTAGATTCATTTACAGATATTTTCAATTCGAATTCTGAGTCCCAAGAAATTAGCAGAATGACCTCTAAAACAGCCTGAATTCTAAAGTACAAATACATCGGTATAATTATTGAGTAAGTAGTAAAATACAATCAAAATGCTATGCATAAAAAGATAGAAATTCATCTAATGATATAAAACACGTGAAAAAAGTATGCCAATCAGAAGAGAAAACAATAGAAAGCAAACTATTCTTTAGTAGACATCTAACGACTAATTTCATATTAAATATAGAAAATATACGGGCGAAGCAGTACAAGCCATAAAAAAAACAAGATTGCCAAATCAATAGCGACCCGCACATAGTACCCATAGTACCCGTACGGCTTACGGGAAAATTAGGAATGGGTTAAATAGAGATAAATTGTGTTGAGAAAAAGCTTCAAACAGAATACATCCGGAAATTGCGGCGCAACGATGGCCGAATGATGAGGGTATTGACCTTCGGTACCGGACCTCGCGTGTTCGAATCCCGCTGTCGGCATAGTTGTTCGTAGTCGATTAGAATCGGCTTTAAGATGTAGGTCCAGGTTTCATTAAACGTCGTGTTGCAAGAAGGTAGACCGTAGCTCTCCAAAACAAAACCATCTGCATCTTGCAGAACGATTTTTTAAGAATATTCAGATGGTTCTTGTCCCTTCGAAAGAAATTAACTTTATAATATAATAAAAAGATGTTGAATAACAACAAACTGGATTCCGAATATATTACTAATTAGCTTTATCAAATCCTACCCTGATAATTTAGAAATCGAACGAAATATTGGGCACAATGAACAAAATAATCCAAAAACAGCAGTATTTGATTCAACATATACAGCACTCCATGTGTAGTCTTAGGAGATAGAAATAGTTAAATGTTTAAAAAAATGGATGTAAAAATATTTGAATACTTGACGAGATTTTTGAAGCAACAGTACATTTTCATATCCCAAGTAGGGAGAGCTATCTAGCAGCGTAGCAGGATACCTATCTGTAGCATGCTGTTTCCGGTCGACCTTAATAAGTAATACGTTCTCATTGTATAAATGCTTTAAAGAAACTCTCTTTCCTACATCATAATAAACATTATATGGAAGATCAAGAACAAACCTTTAATAAAAATATCGAGCGCAAATCCCGCCATTACGTAAGCTTTATTTCTGCTCTGAATAATGTACATCTATACATAACAGTTCATTCAAGACTGATGGTTGGTTGGTTGGAATTTAATGGCACAACATCCTCCAGGGATAAATTGTGCCAAACACAAGAATGAATGAATAAGGAGTTTAAAAAAATAGAATAAGTAATCGTGAAAGGATGAAGAGAAAAAAAAAACCGGAGTAAAATATGTACAGAACAAACTCAAATATGAGAATAAAAATCAATAGCTTTTAAAAGTATAAAAATTTTAGAATGTGGCTAGGTATTTAAAATATATTTGATATCAGGGGTAAAACAGTTAAAATAATGGAGACGAGGAAGAGGGGACAGTCTATGAGAGCTTGTTTAGCATATATGAAACATTACATTTTTTGCATTTCGGAGGTTGGGTCACCAAGTTAGAAATGGCGATGAGTGAATCGTGTGTGTCTGATGTGGAGGCCAGTGAGAATGACATCCTGTCTTATGAATGAAATAGTGCTCCACCTCTTGATATTCGGATTGATAGCATGCAGTTTTATTATATGTCTCCTCGTCCAATGCCTTATGCCAAGTTTCATAAAAACAACCTTTAATGTACTTTTTTGCATCGATGAAAGGGAGAGGAAAGTTGAGGAAATTAATAGCAGATTCAACAGCGCTATTAGCTATCTCATTCCCCTGAAAGCCCATGTGTGACGGAACCCAACAGAAAAGGATCGTAAAACCTAGTGATTCAAGGATTTCGATGAGATGAAAGATTTTAAAAACAAAGGAATGGCTCGCAGTTAAGAATGCAGAGATTTCACAATATTCATGGAATCAGAATAAAATATAAATTTGGCTTTCAACAATGATTATACAAATGTTCTAAACCTTTCAAAATAGCCATACGCTCAGCAGAAAAGATGACAATAGTGAGATGCTGCATGTAGATGTAAATATTGTTTCCAATCACATACGCACAGCTCACAAAATTACCACATTTTGAACCATCAGTAAAGATTGGATTAAACTCGATATAACTTTGTCTATGGGGATACAAAATTCGTTCATAAATAAAAATTGCAGTTCAGTCCTTGTCAAAGTTTAAAGAATTTAAAAAAGTAAAGTTAGGAAAATTCCAAGGTGGTACCTGATCCTAAGAGAGGATACTAGTGATGTTAAAATCAATGCCGTGTAACATATGCCTAATTCTATAATAAAAAAGAGAATACAAGAAAGTCTTGCCTCACAGAGACGCGTTAGATAGGGATTAAAATTCTGATTATGAAGAGTTTCATTGCTCATTGATAAAATTTTTATGTAGTAGATATAAGATAGAATCTTGCATCCGAGTTCAAGAGCTTCATCATATGAGTCAACGTAAGGATTTCCGACTGGAGAAGTTCCTAACGCTATCGAGCATAAACGGAGAGAGGAATGGTGAAAACAATTTAATTTCTTAGATAGATTGTCTAGCGAGCAGGGATAATTTTGGATATATTGCCTAGCAAAGCCATAAACCATGCATCCATAGTCTAACTTATAACGATTGAGGGTGTAATAAATCCTTAAAAGGGAATCACGATCAGCACCCTAGGAAGTATTCGAGAAAACTTTTAAAATATTTAATGACTTTTTAATCTCTTCCTGAGGTCTATAATGTGGAGTAAAAAGGTAAGTTTCTTGTAAAACATAACCAAAAATTTTTATCTGATTAACAATGTTGACGGTGTTGCCCGCAATCCGAATTTCAGGGTCGGGAGGGAGATTATGCTTGCGGCAAAAATAGATCCCCAAAGTCTTTGTTTTTGAAATGACAAATACATTTTCCTCAGAGCATTGGACAATTTTTATTTACTGGAATTTGCAGTTGTCTGGATATAAAACGTATATCAGCATCTTCGCATGAAATAAGTAAGTCATCCACATAAAGGTATCTCCTTATAGAAGGGGGCAAAACTTTTAAAATTCTATCGATAGCAATATTAAAAAGAGTGACACTGAGAACTCTACCCTGAGACACACCTTCTCCTTGAATAAAAACGTCCGAAAAACAGTTTCAGACTTGAATTTTAAATTCACGTTTATATAAAAAGTTTTGAAATAAAAAAGTCAGGTTACCCCTTAAGTCAAAGTTAAGTATGCAGAACCTTCATGTACAGTCATATATGGTCTGGTGGGGTTGAGCACGAACATAAAAGATGATGCTTTCATTTTGGGTGGCTATCGATTTTGAGGATTTACGGAAAGCAGTTGTATTAGCATATGAAACTCCAACTTTGGGAGTATGGGGTTTAGCTGTTTTCTAGCTTCAAGGTAGCTGATATTCAGGGTTACCCTCAAGGTGAGAATTTCTTTCTTTGTGTTCTATTTAGGGCATAAAGGGGAATAAGCGGAGAGATCTCTATGGCAGTTTATACATTTTACAATGTCCAAGCCTGAAGGGGATTTTACATTATGAGTGGAGTTTCCGCCGACGAGACAAACGCACCAAGGGACACAACCTCTGGGACTGTTTTAGGCAGAACGGTTCTTAACGCCATTCCAGACGAAGCACGGGACTCTTCCGGTGTTTCCCTCCAAGTCCACACCATTTGGGCTAGGAATCCTTTCCGTAGCCCAAACATCCCGGCATCGGTGTACATTACGGCAGAGGCCGAAGAGGGTAGTAAGACCCATAAACTGAACAAGTCAAAAGATACTAGATCGGCGTTGATACGCCGCCAGGTTAGAAAGACAGATAGCATAATATTTTTAACGCTTTTCATTAAAATTTTTTTTTAATATTTTATTAATTTTATAACAAATAATGTAGAAGATAGCAAACAAAATAATACACAAGTTAAGAAAGAAAAAAGAGAGTTAGAGGGAAAACGGAGAAAAGGGGGCAAAAAATAACGAAGGGAGAGAGAAAAGAGGAGCTATGAAACATTGGAGACGAGGCATCCACGCTTGCCAAATGATAGCAAACCCCCCGGAGGAAAAAAATGATACTGAGGAATCCCGAGGTCGTGAAACCTGTGTTCTCTTAAAGAAAGTGAACCCCCTGAGGGTAATTCAAGACTAAAAACAAAGCAATTAACTAATGAAAAGTCTATTTATTTTATATAAAAAAAGTGTTTAAAAATAGGTCTTTTTAAGTTAACCATTTTACTAATTTATAATTTTGTCTTTTTGAGAAAAAAAATTTTCCACCTTAACTAGAGTACAATTTAAAATGCTTCACGGGTGAAAATGTTATTTAACTAACTTGAGCCGATTCGGAAAATAAATTAATAATTTGAAATAACTTTCAACAATTCTACTATAACAACCAAAATAGTAAAGTAAGTACTTTACTTTGGTTCTTCTTCTAGATGATAATTCGGGATCATTTGAATACTGTCGTTTATTAAAACGTTAAATACTAGAGGAAAAGTTGAGTAAAGTATTAATCTACATGAAAATTATTCAAAAATAATCCGACCAGAGTATTTTCTGATACTTTTTTCATATATATTTCTGTACTTTATAAAATTTTCTTTCCCTTATTGGTAGATTTCATTGATATACCAAGTTAAGAATCTATTATTTAACGATATTTACTTGGTATAAGAACTTTTTTTTTCATTCAAAATCCATCTTGTAATTACAGATAAGCGAATTCCCATTAGTTTGCCTATCATGTTGCAATTCGTTCTTCAATACTAATGCCTCTAAAAGGGAACTTGCAGTAATATAAACAAAAGATAACATGAAAGGAGATTTAAAAAAGTAATTCCAAAACAGAGTTATTTAAATTTTAATCAAATTTCAGGGTAAATAGAAATATGTATAAAGAAGTTTAAAACAGATCCTCCAAAGTTGAGTACAAAGTCGTACATTATGCACTAATGCGTCACCTCTACTACTTCTACTACTCCACTGTGCAGATCTCGTACCTCGGATGTTTAGGAAAAGAATTTATGACAGGCTTTAATCAATAATTAGTCTAGATGAAATTGAAGTAAGTCCATTTATTTTTTCAAAACTCTACTGTTAGAGTAAAGACAACTCTGATATTTTTCTGATGAAAATAAATACTAGAAGATTTTTTTTTGAAAATATACTCAATTTTTTTTTCGAGTTTGTTGAAACAATACTTTGAGTCCAAAATAATAATGTCAAGTGTACCATATGACGTAATTCTTTACTTTTTTATATATCTGGTTGTGGCAATACCGCGCAGAGTCAGTTGCTGGTGGTTTTGTTATTATGTGTGTGTGCATCTCGCAGAATAAATATGTGTTCTCAAGGCTCCGTGCTGTCATTAATTTAACAAGTCTTTAGTTATTGAAATAATAACTATTACATGGGGTCAGAATACCTAGTGACTGTATTGCTGCAAGTTTTGCCCTTTTACCTCAGGAATTAGATGTTTCCTACTATGGAATGTCTGTAAAATGGGAGCTGTGGAAACAAAGTTTCAAATTCTATTCCACAACTGTTCAATTGACTGATAAGGCGTCAGAAGTTCATGTGGCTATATTTATGCCTGCTATAGGTCCGGCTGCTACGGTAATTTTTAATACGTTTGAGTTAACGGAGATTCAGAAGAAGGATTTGTCCCTAATTAAACAAAAGTTTGAGGAGTATTTTTCTCCGAAGCCGAACGAGATTTATACGCGATATTTATTTTTCAGCTGCATGCATGGTAAGAGAATTTCTCTTGCCGCCCTAGCCGGAGTCATACGGAAAACCGACGACCAGTCGCCGCGATAGTCGTGACTCCGCTCACACCCATGTTCAACTTCGGAGCCCCTCCACTCCGGAATCCAGCTAGTCGGGACACCGTCCGCGCCCAGCGCTGACCACTACGATCCGGAGGACCAGGGTCGCCAAGAATTTTGAATCCAATTTGGAAAAGCCTACAACAAATTTAAAGTGGTTTTAATGAACCAAACGCGATATACGCGAAACATGCCACCATACTGAGAATATTGAGCCAATCCTGCGGGTGCCAACCGCACTTTATTTAAAAATACATAGTTACATTCCATGGGAAAACAGAGATATATACATATTTACAAAGAATTATTTACAAAGATGAATCGTCCAAACATTTCAATAAACATTGTTCCATAATAAGTTGAAGTCCAATCTTCGATTTTTTCGAACAACACAATAATCCAAGCTGTGCCTTCTTGAAGTCCTTCGGAAAATAGTCCTTCCTAAAGTCTTGGAAAAGATCACACTCGAACACCACATGATGAACGTCACCTTCTTCTTCTCCACACCAGCAGCCCCTCGATCTCCTGAAGAATCGATGTTGATAAGTAGGAATTGCACCATGTCCCGAATTCAGCATATTTATGAGGAAGTCTGTATTACACCTTGAGGTGTTAACTTTGGGGAATAAGACAAAGGTATGCCTTCCAAAATATGAGGTGTCCCAGAGGACTTGCCATTTAGTCAGGGCTTCCCTGTACATCCTCTTATTCAGCACTTCGACAGAGATCTTCACCTCCAGATCCACCTCGTCTTTCATTGTGGCTTTCTTGGCATAGCCGTCTACGATCTCATTGTAGATCTCCCCATTGTGTGCCTTCACCCAAGAAAATGATATGGGTTTAGGCGTATTATTAGTCAGATTCCTAATTGACTGGCCTGTGCCCCAGGCAGGAAGTTGCAGATTGCTTGCAACGCTGACATTGAGTCCGAACGGACTTGTGCCTTTTTGTGGTTTGAATTAACATATCCTTTAATGGCAAGTTCAATTGCCGCGAGCTCTGCCTGATAGACAGTTGCCTCGTTATTGAGGCGGACCATGGTGCAGTCCGTGATGTGTCCATTAGAGACGAGAATCTGTGCGCATCCTACTCGGGAGTTAAGTTTTGAGCCGTCCGTATATAACAAGCAAGTCTCACCATCCACCTTTTGATCAGTTTCAATAGTAATGGGGTTGTGTTCCCAATAGAGAGAATGGGAGTTTTCTCTCCATTCAACCTGATTAGCTGTATAAGTCGCTCCATTTATAGTAACGGTAGAACCGTTTTTCAATTTATGTAGCAGATGTAAAGTCTGACATTTGAGATGTAGCGGCATCACTCCAGCAATCACTTGTACTGCATCAGTTGATACAGTACGATAACATTTTGTGAGTCTAATTAGAGGTATCCTTTGGACCGAATTAAGCAGTCTGTCCCTTTTCTTGGTACCATTGTACCAGACTTCACACCCATATAATATCTGCTTTTCTATAATCGCAAGATATATATTCTTGAAGTTTTTGCCACTGACACCCCAGGTTGCTTTACATACGCTATTCAACTTTGCTACATTATTATAGATTTTATCTTTTACAGCTTTTAGGTGGTCACCCCAGGTGAGATTGCAGTCGAACTGCACTCCCAAGTAGGTCACAACTCTTCTATACTTCAGAGAGTTCCCACAGAATTTGATAGGAGGAATCCTGCTTATTTTCTTCAAGTTTTTGAAGATAGTAAATGTACACTTGTTAGCACTGAATTGCAGTCCGTAAGATAAGGCCCAACCCTCGATCTTTCTTAGGACAGACTGGGTGGAGTTGCTGAAAAGATAAGCAGCAGGCGCTCTTAAGAGGATGCAGATATCATCGGCAAAAGCCTGTATCCGGTGATGGTAAGCAAGAAACTTTTGATTCTTATTATACTAAGTTGAAAATCAAAGTAAGCGATTATTTTTTTGGAACTTTGAATATAGTTTAGTACGCAATGAAGTGACGAGAGGTAAATGTTCTGACAAGGTCAAGGAACTGTTGCTAGCAGAAAGAGATCTAACATTAAATAAAGCTAAAGTAATTTTTCGCGTTAGTGAACAAGCTACTAATCAATTAAAAGATATGCATGCAACTAATAGCTTGACAAGGAAGTAATTTCAATTAAGTTTTTTAATTTGAAACAGTTTTGAAAAGTTAATAGCGGTAGACAGAAAATAGAAAAATCTAAACAAATCAAATTGTGTTGGCTCTATAGTAGCTTTAAATTTGGAAATTTAATGTTGCTTCTCGAAAGTGTAATATAAGACGCCATGACAGAACTAGTTCCAAGTTAAACAGAATCATGCTCGTAGAATAAAAGTGCATGAAGACAATTCTGATATTGGAGATTTATGATGTGATACATTGTATATTGGTGAATTATTGGATAATATTAGTAATTAAACTAATAAAAATACTTGGTTTACGATCGTAAAATTTAAAAATGGATGTTCTGTTAAATTCAAGCTTGATACGGGGACTGAGGTGGATGTGATTACTAAATCAATAGGGGATAAATTGTCTCTTCCTCTTAAAAAATCTCATGTTCGGATATTAGGATAATTTAATAATGGTTGTACATCAGTAATGGGTGAAGTGCATGTGAACTATAAGATAAAAAATCAATCAGTAAAACTTAAACTGATTGTGGTTGAAGAAGATTTTAGTTGTATACTTGGGTGTAAAAGTTGTGAAGAACTTGGTCTAATAAAACGAGATGTTGAATTGGTACAGTTAAATGAAGTTAGCATTAGCATTCCTGAAAGAATATTCTATGGTTGTATTAAAAATTTTGAATATGATATTGAGTTTCAGGAAAGTGCAACTCTTACTCTACACCCACGTAGAATACCATATGGTCTACCAGAAATTGTGAAAAATTAAATTGACTATATGTATAATTTAAATGTATTGAAACCAGTTACACATCCTACCCCAGCCGTTAGTCCTTTGATAATGGTGAAAAAAGGTGACAGAGTTTGCATTTGCATGGATCCATCTGATTTAAATAAAGTGATAAAGCGTCGCCACTTTCCTCTCAAAACAGTAGAAGACATTTCAGCCCGCTTCGGAGCTACCAAATATTTTACACTTCTAGATGCAAAGAGAGGGTTTTGGCAACATCGTGTATCTGAACGAACTTCCGATTATTTAACCGTGAATACTCCTTGGGACCATTACTCGTTTTTGAGAGTCCCGTTGGAATATTTTCTGCCCCAGAAATTCAACAAGTAATGCAGTAGACTTTGACTGGCCTACGAAATGTTGAATGTTGAATGGATGATATTTTTATTTGGGCAAATACGCAGGAGGAACTGACCAAAATTACAGAAAAAGTCATGCAAAGGCTGGTAGAACTTGGAGTCTTCTTAAATATAAAGAAAAATGCGTGTTTAGGAAACCAAAAATTTAATTCTTGAGACATATTTTTAGTTACGAAGGTATAGAGATAGATTCGTCCAAAGTTTCAGCTATCGAAAATTTGAAAATTCCAAGTTGTGTCATCGAATCACAAAGGTTTATTGGCATAGTAAACTACGTAGCTAAATTTATTCCCCAGTATTCGACCATTTCAGAGCCTTTACGTAGACTTCTTCAGAAAGGTGTAATTTGGGAATGGTCCTCCGATCAGGAAAATGCTTTCGATCTATTAAAAGAAGCTTTGAAAAATAAGCCAAAATTATCATATTATGACGTAATTAAACAAGTAGTGCTGTCTGTAGATGTCAGCTCTTACGCTACTGGAGCAGTACTTTTCCAAGGGGGTCATACCGTTGCTTGTGCAAGAAAAGCTTTGACACCGGATCAACAGCGATACCCGCAAAACGAGAAAGACACCCTGGTTATATTACACGGTTGTAAAAGAATTCCACGACTATACTTATGGTAAGCTGGTTGTGATAGAGACTGATCACAAACCGTTAGAAGACATTGCTACAAAGCCATTGCAGTTGGCTCCACCTCCTTTGTAGAGCATATTATTTGATGTGCTCAGGTATTCTCTACAAATAATTTATAAACGTGGTTCAGAAATTCCGATTCACTTAGTCCTGATTGTATAATTGATACTTTAGAAATGTCAACTAAACTTGAAGAAGCTGAAATTTTCGAGTGTGTTCTAGACTTCCCTCTTCCTTTAACCACATTTTCCGAATTAGTGAGTTCAGTCAATGAAGACCAGGCTTCAACTGTTGCAATTCAATATCATTGCAACAGTTGAAGTCTGTAATTATGAAAGGCTGTCCTGAAACTGTTATGGAAGTTCCTGAAATTATATGCAAATATTGGAATTATCGTGAAGAGCTATGTTCATATGAGAATCTTGTGTTTAAAGCTGAACGACAGGTGGTACCTAAGGTCTTACAAAGTAAATATTTGAGATAAGTCCACTATGGACAATTGGGGATAAAGCTCTCTTTACAACGTGTTCGCGAGATCGTGTTTTAGCACGGAATGTTTAATGACATAGAGGATTATGTTTAGAAGTCTACGGTTTGCCAACAAACTTCATCTGCTAACAGAACCGTTAATAATGAAACCTGTTCCCCAGTTCCCTTGCCAAAGAGTAGCGACATATTTTTTTGAATTGGCTAGTAAAACTTATTACCTCATAGGTGACAGTTACTCTGGATTCTTTGATTTCAAGAAATTGGGTCATCCGAACTCTGAAAGTATCATTAATTGCTTGAAGGACGCTTTCTCTACTCACGGAATTCCCGATAGTTTAGAATCAGACAATAAACCACAGTATAGGTCAGAAATTTTCCGAAAATTTATTAATGAATGGAAAATTTAACACCAAACCTCAAGTCCTAATTATTCCAAGTCTACCTGACTTGCAGAGCGAAACGTACAAATTGCTAAATTAATGTTGAAACGGTGCAAGATAGAAAGAAGTGATCAAGTGATCACATATTAACACTTCTTAACTGGAGAAATACTCCCCGACAAAATTTGCTTTCACCAACTGAATGACTCTTTAGTCGTCCTACTAGGACACTTATACCTTTACACATAGCTTAACGTTTAACATGAGCTTCATCAGCAGTTCCTCTTCAGATGGCAAGAAAAAAACAGAAAATATTCCACAAATTCATTGAAAAACAGTTCCTCTCATTTTGTGTAAGGGTGATTTGGTAAAGCTGAAAGCAGAACATCATAAGTGGGTTCCTGCCACCGTTGTTTGCCCTATAGAGGATCCCCGATTATATATATTGTCGCTATTCCTGAGGGAAAGATATACCACCGTAATACTGAGGTTCTACATCATACCAGAGCTACTATCCATCCGGATCGTGAAGTGGTGATGAATCCAGTCAATTCTAGTTTTCTATCTGTGAGACAGCCTGCTATCACTTCTAGTGGCCGAACTGAGTGCCCAAATAGCATGCACACTTGCAAGTTTGATTTTTTTTCTGGATAATATCTTGTCATAAAAAAATTTGACGCGACAAACTTGCAGCAAAACTCCTGCTAGTTAGACGGAGCATAAAGCGACCACTCCTTTGCAACTCAATTTTGCTGCAAAATTGTGGCAATCTTGTTATGAAAAACTTGGAACAAGCGAAAATTCCCATCATTACATGAGAGTTAAGATAATGAGCGCATGCGCAAACGTTTCCCGGCCAAAGACAAGAATGACAACATGGCAGACACGCCATTCCGTAAGCTGCTATGGATCTTTTAAAAGGCATTTATTATTTTAATTATTCAAGTGCTGTTATTTTTTAAAGTAAAATTTCTCTATAATTTGCAACTATCTAAAATTTCTAATAAATTAAATGTGTTAATTCTATTAATTCACTAAGCAATGTTTTCGTTTTCATGCTCGTGTATTGGGCCATGTTAAACCTATGTTGAAAATTTTAATTTTTAAGTGAATTTTTCTCAACTTTTTGGAGAGTTTTTAAAATTTCGTTTTAATTCCTTTTTTTTCCTTTTAGGCCGTTTGAGTGTAGGATTTATAAATTTTAAATTATCTTCAATGGTATTAACCCTTTTTTCTCTATATAAAGTATTATTTAAAAATTTCTTAGATGGCTCTATCCCAAATAGCAAATTTAGTTTGAAGAAAACTTGCAGCTGTCTTGCTTTGAAAGCCTGTAAACTTGCAGCAAGTACAGCATCACAAGTCTGTAAGTTTGAAACAAGACTTTAGCAAGTCTACTTCGAAGTTAGCATACCTCAGTAGTATAGAAATACAGGTTATGGCGCACCATTCTTTGGGCCATACCGTCGGGGCATTATTTGGGCCATAGATGTCGGAAACCTCCCCACCACTCCTTGGCTCCCGCGGCGGTTCTAGCTCATCATTAATTGGGCCATCCCAGCGTTGGGTTGTAGCGCATCCCCCCACGGGAGTGTACCATTAATTGTACCATACTTTTGATAGAGGTGCATAAAGCCATAATTTCATCAAAACCCTCGAATGGCCGTAGATATTGGAAACCCCGGTGGGAGTGTTTGGCGCCATTATCGGCCTTTGGCAACCGCCAAGTTGGAGCAAAAATAGCAAAAGCACCTTCCCCCGAAAGCTTTTAAGGTTATATATTTAGTATATTACATGGGCGTTTACAGCCTCCGGGGGCACTTACGGTAGAGTCCTGCCCTAACTGTCCCTCGATTAGACACTGACATTAAGCCAATGGAGGAAGCTAACTTCGAACTGTGGGCCCTACAAATCTCTAACTATATCATCTCATATAATAACCAATATGCTAATGTGTGCACACCTTTCAGCCTTTTTTTTTTTAAACATAAGTTTTACTTAACTTTAATGGACGTTTCGTTTAACGTTAATGGGGGGGGAAAGTACTTTTAATCGAAGTAGTATGCTATAAATAACCTATTTCATACGTTTTTTTTTATCGAAAAACTAAAATTTCAAGCTTTAAAAAAGCATTAATTTTTTTTATTGGAATGACTAGTGCTGCCATCTACATACTGTGAGTAAAACTAATAGTTGTTACTAATAATTAATAACTTAAAGTAGCTATAAAATGGATACTAAGAAGTTATAAATTATAACCCGTCTGTTTAATAGTTAAAATTACTTACGCGAGTTTTTTTTTTTTTTTTGGTACAGAAAAACGTATTACGTATTAAGAATTTATAAGGTAGAAAATACCTCTCCGAGTTTGAACGTGACGTTCGAGTCGAAACGGCAGAAAGTATGACGTATTTAAAGCGTGACTTATAACCTTGCAAACGCTCGAAGTGCGCTCATGAAATGAGGTCATAGTCGTGATGACGTTTCTAGCTGGTGAATTTTCCCTCTAACTTCGCGTCGCTAAGCTTACTGTAAGTCCACCATTTTGTTTCTGCACACAATGAACTTTAATGACTATAAAGCCATAATTTTTTTTTTGTTTGATCCCTAAGGATCTCCTTCGCCTACCTCTGGTGGGACTGCATTTAGAGGATCGAAGGTCTCTTCTCCATCCAATTTCCTGCATATAGTCGTAAGCAAGCTATTACTATATATCGATGATTCAGATCGTCTGAAAAAATTAGTCTGAGACTATTTCATGCTTATTTCTAGCCAGGTAGCATAAATCTAATTTATGCCTAAATTCACCTATAAATGCCATACTAAGCTTTTGATAGCGTGTAATCCTTTCCCAATTCACGTGCATTTGTAGCTCTCGGATAAGGTTTTCGGACAAATTCTGATAGATGGATACGAGCTTCCAGTTTAACTTATATCGAGCATTACGATTGGAATCCTCCGTGAGCTTTTGAAACAAGCAAACGCTATTCCAGTGAAGTTTGTCCATGTGTTTCTCGAGAAAATGTTGGGACATCTTTTGATGTTTACAAGCTTGTTCCCAGAGTCTCTCGTTCCACTCTTCGGCATGTTTTTCCATGAAAGGTTCCGATAGGGTTTGGAATTTGCAAATGTAGTACCAGTCGCCTGCCTGGGCGAATTTCTTGATGAAGGGTTCGGTCGTCGGTGATGTCGCTGTCGGTCAGTCGGGAGTAGAAAGCCTCCTTGGGTGGTAGCTGAGGCTCTTCGCATCTACTTCACGAGTCCATGTAGTCGTAGGGGTACATTCCCTTTCGGGTTAGTAAGTCGAGTTTGGGGAAGAACTTTGTCAGTTCCCGGAACTTCTACAGGTTCTTGACGAGGGAATCGAGATTGGAAGCCATGAACAGGAGATATATTTCTCCTCCGTGCTGGGAAGGACGTCGGTGTTCTCCTCGTAGCGCCCCAACTCGTGCACGAAGAGGTGAGCGTCGTAGCCGTTCAGATTGTGGATGAAGACCTGAAAAACTAGGGGAGTTGGTAGTTCAGGTTGTAGTCCTGATGGGCCGGACCGTGATACCGCGAATACCTCGCAATCCCCATCTGTTTTGCTAGAGACTTGAGATCCCTCACCTGGGTTGGAAGCCTCTCGTTTTCGGGGCGGAAAGGAATTGGTCCGAAATAACCCCCACACACTTCGTCTTCTGCTCTCGGGGGGGGGGGTAGAGGTCGCGAAGAGCTCTTTCTGGAATCGGAAGGGATGCCTGTGCTCGCGGAGGTGGGCTGTCAGGCGATATCGACGCCCCCCTCTTGCCACATTTGGGACACTCTACCTTTTCCCTGGACCGCTCGATGTGCTCTAGCAGTTCCCCTCTCTGTAGCTTGGAGTAACCCCCGATGCCCTCGTTCCGACAAAAGCGCCGGAGTTCGGGTAGGGTCAGCTCTTCTATATGTTTTCGGGTACCGTCAGTTGGCCGCACTTGTGTGTTTCTCATGATTTTATTTACAGTCGGATGTTCAACCAAAACTAACAGAACCGGTTCCAACTGGTCTTCAACCTGTCCACTTAGATGGTTTGTACATTTAAAACACCTCTTCGAGGTAAAGGACATAGTACAACCACAATCAACACATTTATTCAGCTGTGGTCTCTCCTGACACCTTGTACACCTTTTAGCACCAGTGGTATTATCACCACCACATCTACAACATATATATGCTTGACGTGTTTTTTTTTATCTGTGTAACTCTTGCACTACCCCGATCTCGCTTCGATAGGAAATTCACTTTTTTAAACAAAAAAAAAAAAAATTGGTTGTGTCACTTTACATGGCACCCAAACAAGTCACCCTGAACAATATCGTCGAGACTGTACCGGGCGAGTGTCAACACGAACTGTTCGGGCGCCCGCCACATCTGGCAGAATGCGGCGTCGAGTACGGGCCGGTACGGGTGCCACATCCAGTATATTTAATGGATATAAATTCCATTAAATATTTTCCGCCACCCTCTTTTTGTGCAACTTGGTTTTTAAGTGTTTAGATTTGTTCATAAGAGACAAGTTTCTTCCACACTCGCAAGGCTTTGGCTCTTACAAGCACATCTTACATGTACTGAGATACCTATTTGGAGTCCTTTGAAAGATAAAAGTCTGTTAAAAGGTTTCTCTTCTTTGCATACATTCACCTTTTAACGTCAATAATGCGTTAACATAGCCATTATCTCATGACAATGAAGGCACGGCTCTCCGCTAGAGTTCTCTTTATCCCGTTTGCAAGATTTACAGCGCATCTTTTATTACCTAGGTAATAAAAGACTTTACAAGTCAGTCCTCTGCTCGATATCAACCTCTGCATAGGGTTACCCTTTCCTATGTCAATCTCCTTGTATATTTGTAGTGTACTGGTATAGTGAAATCACTGACTCGTCAGAAGGTTACTATAAAATTCCATTTATATATATTGTAAGAATACTACGCCATATCAATAGCAGATATGCAGTAGATGTGAAGTTCTCTAGAAGAAAAAAACTCGAAATGCCAGAGACTGACTCGTTTATTAAAAATAACATTACTATAAAAGAAACATTAAGAACTGTACACTACTTGGTAGCAACAAATAAAATGGTTTACAGAACGGACATCCCTTACAGGGCGGCCACGAAAGAGCATCATGGCTTGTATTTGCCGGCGGCTTAAATACAGTCTTCACTTGCTAATCCACATAACAGCCACGTGCTATCGGCAGTTTAACATACCGCCCGGTGAAGTGGATTAGAAGAATTCTCAACTGATGTGGAGGTTTGATGTCACTAAGTAATCTTTACCGGGAGTGATTTCTTAACCGGAGGGAAAACACCTTCCAGGTATGCAGTATGACATCAATCGGCCCCCTTTTTCCCCCGGTAACTTACCTCATTGCACACTAAACTCGAGGCATAAAAAATACATGCTTTGTATAAACAGTTATATAAAGAAATTGTTATAAAAAGTGCATAATATATTCATACACATACAATACTCAAAAGCATTTCATATTACATTTAAAAATTCACATCGAAGAGTATGACAAAAAAATAAAAATAAATTTATTTAATGGTAAACACTTATACCCTAAATAAAAATCAACCTTCCTAAGTTCAAGAATTTTATGTCTCAAAAACTTCCGAACAAAACTTGTTCAATTGCTCTTTAGTCACTGCCTTTGTAAAGTTATCGGCAGGATTAGATTTACTTGTAACAAATTTTAACTTAAAACTTTTAGCATAAATTAAATTTCTTAAAAAGTGGTACTTTATATCTATATGTTTAGTTCTGTAGTTTTCTATGGGTGACTTTGAGAACTCAATAGCGGCTTGATTATCACAAAATATAACACAATGGCTCAATCTTAATTTTAGTATTTTACTATCAAAAATATTTTTCAACCATATTAATTCCTTTTCTGCTTCAGCTAACGACACGTATTCTGCTTTCATAGTTGACAGGCTAACGGACTTTTATTTAAATGTCCGCCATGATATAGGCACCTTATCAAAATAAATTATAAAACCACCTATGGATACGCGGTCGTCCCGGTTTGCAGCAAAATCCGAATCTGCAAAGCATGTTAGCATAGGGGATGTAACTTTTGATAAACTTAATTTCAAATTACTAGTACCTTTTAAATAGCCTAACACTTTCAACAAACAATGCCAGTGTCTAAGTCCAGGATTAGCTTGGAACTGTGCTAAAATATTTATAAGTATTTATAAGTGATTTCTTAACCGGAGGGAAAACACCTTCCAGGTATGCAGTATGACATCATATATATACATGTGCACGAAGCAACAACAGTTGATCCTTGCTCAGCTCGAGAGGCAGGGGAGAGAGAGAACAACCTACGCTTTCCCTACCAGCGGGGAGAAAAAAAAAAGATCTGCTACCTTCTCTCCTAGCTGGGAGAGAAAGAGAGAGTACCCAGAGTACGTGCGCATTGAGCTACGTTAATTAGCTGCGCGCTAGAGGCGAACTTACCTCGGCGCGGCGGCCGTGGAATGATAACGAAGTACTCGCTCGCCACATATTAAACATAAACCTGGCGTCGAGTTCGGGAGATCAGATAGTCAGAGGTATATGCATACCACTGGGATAGAAACAGTGAGCCTACCTCTAGATCTACCAGGACACATTTCCCATACTTATTATAGTATTATAGTATTAACTTCCTGCATTTCCGAAACCTTGTAAGGTTTTCCAATATCCAGATCCCTTAACTTTAGCACCTGGGTCTGAGCGTTGACGCTTTGGGTTTTTCGTAAGAACGTATTTGCCGACATTTTATTATACAGGAATATCCCGATATTTATCCCAACGGATCTGACAGGAAACTCAATTAATTAGACATGGATAAATCCATGGTCTATTCCAGCAATGGGGTATATTTGCGCCAACCTGGCGGTCTCCAAAGGGTGATAATCGCGCCAAATTCGACAAACACTCCCATCGGGGTTTCCAATATCTACGGCCATTCGAGGGTTTAACGAAATAATGGCTTTATGTACCTCTATCAAAAGTATTCTACAATTAATGATACACTCTCGCGGGGGGATGCGCTACAACCCGACGCGGGGATGGCTCAATTAATGATGCGCTAGAACCGCCGCGGTGGCCAAGGAATGGTGGTGGTGGTGGTGGTGGTGTGTGTGTGTGTGTGGGGGGGGGGTTCGACATCTATGGCCCAAATAATGCCCCGACGGTATGGCCCGAAGAATGGTGCGCCAGAACCTGTATTTCTATACTACTTATCTCCAACTTGCAGCATACTTGTCATGCAAGTTACAGTGCACTTGTCTTGCAAGTTTGCCTCAAAGTCATGTAAACATACAGCAAGTTCATTGCAAACCAGGGTAGGAAAAAACCTCGCTGTTTTTGAAAAAAAACCTTTTTGTTTAAATAGCATATGTAAAGGGTATTTTTTTACTTTTGGAAAGACTAAGATTATAGATAATTTTGAATAAATATTAAAAATTCATTAGAAATTAATTTCTTGCTAATTAACCATTTGCACCCGAGGGCTCCGGAACGGAGCCGTTTAAAATTTGTCTTCAAACTCGAGGGCTGAACTACTACAAGAGACAATGCAAATAATTTTCAGTTTTTAACATAAGAACAAAAACAAATCTTGAAAACTAATTATTCTGCATTGTCTCCGTAAGGGAGCCCTCGAGTTTGAAGACAAATTTTAAATGGCTCCTCTTCGGAGCCCTCGAGGGCACAGGGTTAATTAGCAAGAAATTAATTACTAATGAATTTTTAATATTTATCTAAAATTATCTAAAATTTAGTCTTTTCAAAATTAAAAAAAATTTCCCTTCGCATATGCTATTTAAACCAAACAAAAAGATTTTTTTTATCAAAAACAGCGGGGTTTTTTTCAACCGAGGTTTGCAATGAACTTGCTGCAAGTTTGCGGTAAACTTGCACGACAAGTGCACTGTAACTTGTATGACAAGTTTGTTGAAAGTTGGAGGACAAGTTTGCTGCATGTTGGAGGTATGGTGACTTCGAAGTTTGTGTAGAATTGCTGCAGTCTTGTTTGAAACTTGCAGACTTGTCATGCTGAACTTGCTGCTAGTTTGCAGGCTTGCAAAGCAAGACTGCTGCAAGTTTGCTGCAAACTAAATTTGCTACCTGGGTGACCGCCTTCAGAAAATCCACACTTTCTACTTGCCATACCTATCCTATGAGAACCCGGAACGGGTTCTCATAGCCGTATTATCTGTCCAACTGATAAACTGAATTCATTAATCTTTATATATACCGGCTGGCCATAATTAAACTGACGGTGCTCACAGTTTTCTGTAGCGTGATCTATTTGCGAGAATAACGCCACATTTTGTAGGAAGATTAAACAAGACGGAGAACGAAGGATTCCGCGAAAAAACAAATTAGTTCCAAAAATCATGGCTAGAGGAATATTTGGAGCTGTGTAATAGAAAATAGAGTGTTAAAAATGCAAATCAATACGGAAATTACCTTTTATTTTGCATTCAAATGAAGTTCAATGTGGCTGCCGTTGTTGTGGACCACATATTGCATTTTGTGTACACTATGCACAACAGCAGAAAGTAACATGTCTGCAGGAATCTCCCGTACAGTCCGTAATATGTAATCCTTCAACGTAGCCAGGTCCTGGACCACTCCTTGATAGACCTTGGACTTGAGGTAATTCCATAGCCAGAAGTCGCATGGGGTAAGATCAGGTGAACGAGGTAGCCATGCAGGTCGAAAGTAGCGGCTAATGACTCTTTCTGTTGTGAATTTCTGTCGTAGCAGCTGTTGCACCCGTACAGCAACGTGTGGAGGGGCTCCTACTTGTATGAAAATGACTTACCCCAAGCATTGTCTTTGAAGTGCCGGAATGACAAAGTTGTTCAACATGTGGCGATATTTCTCTCCGGTAACAAAACAGGTTTTCGGTATTGTCGGGGTAATGTTCTCATAGAAGAATGGACCTACGATAATTTCCGCTGTGAACCCACACCAAACAGTTATCTTTGGTGAATGTAAGGTAATTGTTGTGACTGCATGTGGTGATTTGTCATCCCAAATTCATCAGCTCTGGTTCCATTCAGGTAAAAGTGGGCCTCGTCTCCCCATAAGATTTTCCACAACCAAGCATCATCCACCTCCAGTCTGGCAAGAAAGGTGAGAGCAAAAGTCGTCAATCGCTTATCATGGTCGGGGTACAGTAACTCCCGTACACGGCTGATGTAGTACGGATAGAAGTTGATAATCTTTCGTAAGATTTTCCATACCGTACTGTAAGGCATATCCATATTCCATATTCCGAGCTACTCCACGAGAGCTAGAAGTGGTAGCAATATTGTCTTGTCCTCTGTCGACAATCGCCTTGAAACGGCTGTATCCTGTGGTACAGGTTTTCGTCCTCTGCCTGACTGAGACTTCAGAAAACCTGTTTTCTCAAACATCGCAACCATTGCTTTTAGCCCATTGACTGACACAGGACCGTTACCTTTTCGCATTTTTTTGTGCTTTCTAAAAGCACGAAGAGCGGCCGACGCGTTGCACTGGTTGAGGCAAAAGAATTTGACCAGTAACGCAAGATCGACTAAAGAAGGAGACATTGCACATAAACTTTCAATCCGATTGATTCGAAACGTAACACATTGTCTTTTAAAACCCAAGCAGCTGGCACTGTGCCAATGGATGTAACGTGAAATTTGAATAAAGAACTTCTGCTCAACGTACGTGATATTGCAGATCACGAGACTTTATCAGTGTTTATGTAGATTTTACGCTTTTTTAAAGGTGTTGCCATATTGCACTTGAACTAAATCAGAAAATGTGCACAATAAAAGTTAATTTTATTTCGCATTAATTTGCATTTGTTAACACTCTATTTTCTATAACACAGAACCAAATATCCCCCTAGCGGTGACTTTTGGAACTAATTTGTTTTTTCGGGGATCCTTCGTTCCCCGTCTTGTTAAATCTTCTTACAAAATGTGGCTTCATTCTCGCAAATAGATCGCGCTACAGAACACTGTGAGCACTGTCAGTTTAATTATGGACACCCGGTATATATCAATGTTTATTTTTAAATTTTAATGTTTAAATTTTATTTTTCGTTTAGTGTTTGCATCTTTTGGTGTGTACTTTTAAAAGGGGAGATGTCATGCGTGTCTTGTGACGCCATTCTTTAGTTTTATGTATCTGATTGTGACAACACCGCGCAGAGTCAATTGCTGGCGGTTTTGTTATTATGTGTGTGTGCATCTCGCAGAATAAATATGTGTTCTGAAGACTACGACTGTCATTAGTCTAACAAGCTTTTAGTTATAGAAATAATAAATAATACAAATAAGAGTGTTTAACCAAAGATATTTTAAGAATAAAATTAACACGTTACTCGGGAAATATCTGAATAGATGAAAGGATGTTAGTTAGTAAAATAATTTTGAAACGAATATTTCTGGGTTAGACATAAAAATTCTACTTCTCAAAAAATATTAGTTGTATTCACTTACCTCAAACCAGAATTTGATGAGGAAAAATTGGACTCGTAATTAATTGGTTTGGTTTGGTGTCTTACAGTACACTTTTCTGCTACCCGAGAGCAAATGAGACTGGGACCTACTGTTTAAAGTCGATTCCGAAAGAGTACGAGCATCCATGCTACAGTTGGATTCGAACCCACAAACTCCGATACCAAAGATCAGCGCCTTAACCATAGACTTGTATTTGAAGACAGGTCACGGGATTGGTACCAAAAGCTACATAAAAATAAATACTTGGCATAACTAACGTCGGTATTCAGTAAGTTATTGTAGTATTACTTATAAACAGCTGTACGTATTAACAGTAGTTAAATATTTGATAATCACCTGTCATCATAAACATATTATTAAAGAATCGAAGGAGTTCAGCTAAAAACTAGAACTAATTGTATATAGTGTCACTTGATGATTCTTATTTAAAAGTATGACGTCATAGTCTCTTTTGATTATAGCATGAAAATTTACTTACCACCCAAATGGTTTTGTAACATGGATTTGGTAGAATATTAACCTTTTCGTAAGACATGTTAGTTTAACGTAAGATTTCTATCCCCAGATCTGTATATATGTTTTATTTGTACCTCAATGTAATGGGATGTCCACCGCCTATTAATAAACATCGCTAAATTCTCTGTAAGACTGATTTTAAGACATACTGATACAAAAATGTGAATATTAAAGATAAATTACTGCCCCATAGTCAACACTTTAGAGAAAACAAGGAAAGTATTATTTGAAATCGCTATTTAATTTTATTACATTTAAACAATATGATGTATTACATTACATATGAAAAGCTTACTTATTGACTTCTAAATAAGGAAGAAACTCTTGGCATTGCTTGTTTCTTGTAACTCTACAGATACGATATTTTATGTGCAGTAAAAGATTTCGGTTTCCAATTTCATTTTGGAATCACTTATGTTTCTAATATTTACATCAATTATACTTCGTTTGAAACATCTGTATTCAGTAAACACACCCACAAATACATTCAAAAAGATGTTTTAAACTAAAAAAGTATTCAATAGTAAGAGAAGTATTCAGTACTATCTCCTTTAGAAGAGTAATACAAATAAAAATTGACAACAGGCTGATAATTATATGCTTATGTAAATGAGAGTATTAATTTTTTTCCAATACTATTATTTCCGCTTGCTTTTATAGCAGATATTTGTTGCCCAATTTACTATGGGAGCTCCCTATAGGTGGCCAACATCACTCCCGAAACAAAGTGGGTATAATTTGATCAGAGGTTTTATTTTACTGCACATTTTTTGAGGTATCATTAAATTTATTTCAGATTTATTAACCGCGATAAACACCCGGCCATTACTTTTTTCAGAATTGTGTCCTGTGACTTTGTCCCTTAACAGTATTTTTTTAAAGTTCCGCACCTTTAAAAATTAAAATTTTATAAAATCCTAAATTACACGAGGAAATTATTTCATTGTAACAACTACTGTGTAACGATTTTATACATTGATATGTGTTTTTAAATATTTGATAACTTATTTAAACACCAAGCTTTCACCTAGTACAACTGTTTGAGAACATCTCCAAGGGTTTCCCAACAAATTTTTTTAAAAATCCAGAAAAACTACGCAATGACAGAAAATTACATTAACATGAACCCCCTCCTTGCTAATGACTGCAGACTTAAAATGAAAAATAAAAAATAAAAAATAAAAAAAGTAAGGGAAATATTACCGATTAGTACTGATTAGTAATTAGGTGGTTAAAATTGAATTCAAATTTAACTGTTTGTCGAGTTTCACAACGTCTTACTTTCAAACCAATTTGTTGGAGAACATTTATAGTACACAATATTTACTACTTCTCAGTATTGTTTAGTTAAAAACTGGCAACAAATGTGCAGTGTTTTTAACTTGGGGGTAGAAAGGCAGTCATCTGTTTTAAATACTATAAAATTGATACTATACATTTGTGGAAATAATTCTAGTCGTAAGTCCCATTCTAGTCACTCATACCTTCTAATGTTAGGCACATACCGGCAATAATACATTTATTGATTTCTGCTCCGGGAATTTCAAAGTCTGTTCATTCCTTTCAGTTTACTTTGTTAGAGAATTTTTCTGTAATAAGATTCCGAAGGCGCGTCAATAAAAAGAAGAAAGCATTAAAAAGCAAACGTGGTGGAAAATGATCGAAATTCAGTGCAAAGTTCCCATTTAAACTTCTATTTGTTTATTTCTCAAAATCAAATTTCACTGCGAAAGAGTTTCAGCCAGAATCGGATTTTCGAAGGCTCTTTAAATATTTGAAGAGGACCCATATTTTCTATTTTACAACGATATCGAATCCAATCTTTTGTTCCCTATATTCAAAAATTTTTCTTAAATGTTATCAAGTTTTATGTGTCAGATATATTTGATTTTAAGCATACAAATGTAGAAACGAATGTTTAAAGTTATAATAAATATCATGAAAATAAAAAAGGTTTTTTCAATTAATGGTCTTTTTCAATTACAATTAATGCACAATCGGTATTTTAAATCAAAATATGGTATCTTCCAGTTTACAAAATGAAAAATTCCTTTTTAAAGTAATATTTCAAATTCCAAAACACTCGCTCTCAGTCTTTGGTCTGGGTAAACATAATTATTAGTGTTGCACTTTGACGTTAGAAAAGGCCAAAATTTCTGAAATTTAGCCTTGCTTTACACTAATGGACTTTTAATTTCTACGATGCTTTTTATAAAGTAAAACTATAAGTACAATTTTGACAAATCACCAAAAGTGATTTTAAAAACTAGACAATAATTACAAACAAATTGGAGCTTCCATTTAAACAGTAGATTTCATAGAATTTTCTTTATATATAATATACGGGGTGGTATTCTTTTAGAAATTTTAACGTATTATCATCTTCCTATTTCAATTATTTTAATGTAGCATTTAAGTATAGTGTTTTTATATTAATGTCTTTGTCATTAAACTTGGTATGATATTGAAAATTTCAAAGTATTTTCTAGATTTACAGAGTATTTAATATCATAAAAAGTCGAAAACAATTGCTAAAACACTTTATAATTAAAAAAATAATCTTATATAAATAGTATTTAACGCAAGAGAAAATCAATACCTAGATTTATTTCGATTAAAAAAAAAGTAATTGGTTAGTACGCTGTGCAGTACAAGGTTCTTACGGGATATTGCTGAACGACTCAATTTTTATCAAAGAGTTTCGTAGTTTTAGGTAAAATTCTTTTCCAATAGGTTTTTGTGCCTTATATGCTTAATGCAACGACATTATATATTCTCATAAATGTGGTAGCCTGAGTGACACGCAACACCAGGTTCGCTGCGAGCATCGGGCAACAAGGAGAGTCTTCCAGTAGACGCGAGGAAGGACGGACGTACATTTTGACCGAGGGAGACGCTCGTGGGTTTTGGTGAGGGCGGACGAAGGCCCTAACGACGAACAGAGCTCGCAGACGGCAGCTCTGCCATCAGTTTTAAAAGGACTGGAATTGTGCAACTTCTACTGATTATTAATGTCCATTATTAAATGTTGTTTTCGTCAAATTAATTCGGAGTTAGTGTTTTATTCTGAGTGAGTAGGTGACGATGATTGAAGGAAGTATGTACGATACGAAAACGTGCAATAATGACATCATACTTCTTATAGGAGATTGAAGACCAGATAGATATAATCGATTTCACCGAATGCAATTTGTTATTAGTTTGTTGGTCCCAGATATTTTGCCATTTTTTCGAGACTAAAATGACAACTTAATTCCTAATATATGTGTAAGGTAAAGGAAAGCTGAAAAATTTGGTAATAGATCTGGCTATTTTATGTGTTGTAAGCATTAAAGATCACTGGTATTGCTTTCAACACATTGTATTTTTCTAGGAAAACGTCCACCAAAGTCGTAAAAAGGACTTTGCAAACTCGAATTTCTGTAATTTATTTTTTAATGACTCTTCAATAAGGGTGTAAAAAAAAACCTTGAAATTTTGAATTGAAATTATATCGATAAGTTTTTTTGTAATAGAGAAATGAAATTTTTAGGTGTTATGTATTTTAGGAGTATTAAGTTCTTACTCAAGTAAATCATAGGGAACGTATAAAAATTTAGATTCTAAAATTGTTACAAAAGTAAGTTTTTCAATTTAAAAACAGAGAAAAATGGTTGGTTGGTTGTGTAGAGTTTATGGGCATCACAGCTTCATGGGATAAATTATGACAGACACAGAAGTTTTTATAAAAGATCAAAGTAAAATAGGAAAAAGTTAATCCACACATGTAAAAAAAAGATGATTTTTTACAAAATACAAGCCGACATACAGACAACAAATTAATTATGAAAGAAAACAACGAAAAAGCACAAAAGTCAAATGTGAGGGTAAAAACCAATGTCTTTTAAAAAACAAAGAGAGTAGGATGAGGTGAATCATTTAAAATATCTTTAATAGATGGAGAGTTAAAATAATGGATACCATACTTTTTAAAACTAGGGCATTGGATGAGGATATTCTTTACAGAGATGACAACATTACAGTGATCACAAACAGGAGCAGAATCTCCGAGCAAAAGAGGACGATGGGTGAAGCGCATGCGACCAATCCGGAGGCGAGTAAGAATAACATCATGTCTACTGGACGAGACATGTGCCATTTCTCAATACGCAATTTTATAGGGCTTAATTTATTACTCGTAGCTACTTCCCATGAATCCCGCCAGTTTTTGTAGAATAAATATATGATATATATATTTTGGCATCAGAATAAGGGAAGGAAATATCAAAGAATTTACTTGCAATTTTGCAGCTTTATTAGCTTCTTCATTTCACCCAATTTTCACATGTGACGGAACCCAGCTAAAGAGGATGGAAAAATCCACAGAATCAAGATGATCAATAAGGTTGAGTATCTGAAATATTAAAGGATGGCTACTGTAGCTCAGTGAAGAGAGAGATTCCAAGACGTTATTCGAGTTAAGCAAATAATATAATTGCCTTTCTGACGATGAGATAGCTGTGTTAATCTTTTGTAAATAGCTAACATTTCTACAGAGTAAACAGAAAACAAGGAATACAGTCTGTGGCTAAAAACATTGTCCTCTGTAACAAAAGCACACCTCATAAAGCTTTTGTGTATAGAGCCGCCAATAAAAATAGGTATAATTGTTGAGTACATCTGTCTATGTTCTTTAAAAATTTGATTAAAAATAATGTCAGGAGTAAAACCTTTGTCAAAATTTTTAAAAGGATTAAGGAAAGTAAAATTGGGAAACTTCAAAGGAGGTTTAAAATTGTCTGTCCTTTTAATATCAATGTTATAAAAACCAATTTCGTTCAAGATATTTTCGATTCTCTGAGGAAAAGGAAGAAAACAAGATGGCCTATCAGAGTAAAGACACCTGAGGAAATGGTCAAAGTTAAAACTTTTTAAAGGATGATGAGGGATATATGAAACTTTAAAATGGTAAGAAAGGGATAAAAATTTCCGTTTTAGATTAAGAGGTTCTTTACAGTCAACAGACTTTTGACAGGATAGGTTAAAAAACTCCGGTATAGGGGCACAGATCAGTGGTGAATGAAATCAAGTTTTTCTTGAACTGATTTCCAAGCAGAACCATAAACCACACAACACTAACCCTGTTTGGAGCAAATGAGCACACGATAGATTTTCAAAAGGGGTTGTCTATCTGCACTCCGGAAAGTACTGAAAGAACTTTTAGAATATTAACATATTGCGGAACACGTACTAGTACGTTTTTTGACGATTGGTACTTGAAAGCGGGTCACGTACTAGTACGAGTTAGTGGAACAACATGGTTTGTTTGTGGGTACAAAAATAACGGTATATACAGGAAAACGCAGCCGAATGTTCTTGTCTACTACATAGATTCTGGAAAAAAATAGACAAATAAAAACTAATTTTTACATTATTAGTTTTATGCTTGCTCTTTTCATTTTTTTTATAATGTAAAAATGTTTATATATAACATAATTCGAAAAAATTAAAACTATATACTAGTATTTCTATTTGATTTTTCATATATATGGTACTATTATAAATTTATCCACTAAAAAATGTATTTTGTGTTTACAAAAATCTTATGGTTGTTATTTATATATTTCTATTTATATATTTGTTTATATATTTCAATATAAAATACGTAAAGTTGGTTAAAATATTAAATAATTTTCAACCTATTCAGATTTAACTGAATAACTAAATTTATAAGCAAAACGGCAGCTTCCGGTACAATTTCGCTGCGAAATGTGTTAAGAAATGTGTTTAAGAACAATGTGTTAAGAAACTGCTTACATCGTTTGAGCAAGTCCATAATAAGGGGCAAAAAAGAGCGTTTACTGTCAAACGTGATGCCCAAGAATTTTACCTGGCTCAATACATTAATGGTGTTCAATCCAATTTGAATTTCGGGATCTGGTTGTAGTCCACGCTTACGGGTAATATGTATACAAGAATATTTTGTTTACGATAGTAAAGAAATTCTCGTTGGATCAGTTAACGATTTTGTTGCTTAACAACAAAACACGTAAAGGTTTACCTTTACAGAAAATGGAAGAACTTTTAGAATACTGTCAATGGCTATATTAAAAAGTGTGACAATGAGGACACTACTTTGTGGCACACCCTCTTTCTGAATGAAATCATTCGAAAGTACATTGCAATCCTTACTTTAAATTCGCGCAAAGATATAAAATGCGTGGTAAAAACAGTCAGGTTACCCCTCAAGTCCAAATTATAAAGGTTACTCAATATGCAGTACCTTCATGTACATTCATTTGCCTCATCAATGTCAATAAAAATTGAAACAAGGTGATTTCTTTTAACCAAAGGAGTTGAAAATTTTGCACTCTAAATAAACAATATTGTTAATTGTGGATCTGCCAAGCGAAACCCTCTTTGAGAAATAGATATAAAGCTATTACTTTCTAATTGACCATTTTTTTTCTAAAATTTTGCACATACGGTTGATGAGAATAATTGGTCGATAGTTTAGGGGATTCTTAGAATCTTTGTTAGATTTTAATATGGAGATGATGATTCTCCAAGAAGACGGGAAGGTTTGTACTTACCAAATTCTATTGTATAGGTAAAGGAGATTATCTAGAGAATCTGGAGAGAGGGTTTTAAGCATGATGTAAGTAATGTTGTCTGGACCGGAAGAAGAATTGTGGGTATTGAATAAAGCTTCATTTAATTCATAAGAAATAAAATTATAAGATAACAGAGTTTTAGTTTTAAAATTTATTGGCTTTTTTTCTGCAGCTAATTTTATGTTGTTGAAAGGGAGTTGGTAACTATTAGCAGAACAAATATAGCAGAAGACTGAATCTACTGTATTGGCGATATCTTTTAACGAAGACACGGTGCTGTTTTTATGTTGGAGGATGTTATTTTGGTTATTACGGTATTGCCCAGAAGAAAGTCGTTACCGTATGCCACAATTGCTTACTACTGATAGAGGTAGAAATACTACTAATATATTTTTCTCCGTGAGTCTCTTTGACTCTTACGTAAAGTGCACCTAAATACAGCTCTACATTTTTTTTAAAAATCGAGAGATTTTCGAAAGTAGGGAAACTTTTACAGGTATTCTAAACCCTTTTCTGTTTTTTATAAGTAGCACTGCAGTCGTCATTCCACCAGGGCTTAGTTTGTTCCTGGCAGTGACCAGAAGATTTTGTAATGGATTTATCAGCAGCAGTAATAATTATTTTGGTCACAGGTTGTACCATCTTGTCGATGGAAGCTTCCAGTTGGCCATCTGAAGAACATACCGGGGGATATTTGAAACAGGAATGGTGAAGTCAGGAGTTAAAAATATGGGGAAATGGCTACTAGTGAGTAGGTCGAGGTCAAAAGAAAAATTAAAAGAAGAGAAGAGTTGAGGAGAACATATTGCAAGATCGAGGGCAGGATAGGTTTTTGAAGGGAAATGAAAATAAGTAGCCTAGTAGGTACTGAGAAGACAAAGATTATGGTCATAAAGGAGATCTCTCAATTTGTTTGCCACGACGGTTTAGACCAGAGTTGCCCTACAGAGTGATATGGCCATTCAGATCACCAATAATTAGAAAACGTTTAGGAAGCTGGTTTATCAGACTATTGAGAGAGCTCTGCAATACTGGAGTATTAGGAGGTAAATAAATACTGCAAATCGTTGCAAGGGTGTAGGTATGGATTCTGGCTGCGAATGCCTGCAAATCAGTATGGAGTTGATTGAGGATAAGGGAATATTATGAGAAGTTAATAAGCAACACTTTTGGAGACTATTTTCTTTCCTAATCGTGCTAAACCGAAGTTTAGACGTTTTGTTTCCTTCTCTGACTTAGCCGAAGTCATGCAGCCATATTTGGGACAAGATATGTCTCTTGAAGTGCAATGCAAGCAGCTTTACAATTATTTACCGGGTTCTGATATCGAAGACATGGTTCTTGTAATCCTGGTGATTCCATGAAACAAGTGCCATAATGAAAGAAAGAAAGGAGAGAACACCGAAAGTTACAGAGCGGATAATGAAAACTCTGTAGCCGAATCAGATAACTTACTGTAAGCCTGTCTCTCGCGGGAGATATGTACATCTTCAGCGAGTCACCCGCGTCGGAAAAATAATGACATTTTTGATTGCGAGTAGGAGGGATTTTTAGGAAGTCCTCATGTGTCAGTTTAGTTGCTTTCTTCTGTTTTGTCCTAATAATAGTAGAGACTTTCTGAATAGTATTTTGTTTCAAGTAAAGTCTTTTAGAATTAGGGTTTTTATCTGATATCTTCGTATGAGGGCATTGAGATTGGATGGCTACTGACTGGTTTTGGTTGAGTTCTACTATTTTTATTTTTATATTTGGTTGTTTAAAGTTTATAGACTCATTTTTATTGAAAGCAAAAATGATAGATCAGTTTGGACTGCTACAGACTGAACAGACTTTTTAATAACTGATGAATAAGAAACACCAGATTTTGGGATACGGGATTAAATTATTCTTCTCGCTTCAATATAAGGTATATTTTCTCGTTTTTTATGCACTGAATTTCATTTTTTAGTATCCATTTTGGGCATACCCTAGAATAGGATGGGGGATCGCCTTCACAGTTGATACGCTTTACTTCATATTTTCAGTTGTCATTTTCGTAACCAACTGTATCACAGTGAGCGCAGGTAGATGAGCCACGACAAGCAGCTTTTGAATGGCTATAGCGTTGGCACTGGAAACAACGGAGAGGATTTCTAATGAATGGACTTACCGAGTATTTCACATATCCTAGTGTAACAAACTTTGGTAAATTAGGGGTATCAAAAATGTTTTGTTTTTATAATTTGTCCATCTCATCGTGTCATTAAACGTCGCACCTCACAAACTCTTTGTTCCTTCATTTCAGCAAGAAATTCCTTATGATTTATATTGTAACATTTTTCTCATGACTCCTCGAGAAAAGTTCAGAGCATTGTAAACGGATTTGCTATATCGGATGGGTATATCGATTAACTGATTCGTTTGTAACAGTTTTTCCTCCTGGGAGCTGCTGTGAACTTTTATTAATAGATCACTTAATTTGAGCTGTTTAATACTTTTTAGTTAGCCTATTGTTCCAATGATATATTTATTTATTCTTAACAGAGACATTGAAAAGAAGCTACCATCTGACTGTTGCATTACGAAAAATTGAGCAGAATTATTACAACTGCGCCCATTTTGGGATGAGTTTCGTGAAACCATGTTAAGAAGGGGGGAGAAATTCGGACTCCGACCACAACACTCACAACGGAATCCAACCAGGGGATGTTAAAAGCTGCACCAGTGATAGCCAGGGATGATACGCACACTAGGTATACCTTAAATGCCTACCACCCTTAACGCAGGGTCCAGGAAATGCTTAGGGCACTTGACCCTAAGCCGAACCACAAGGGTACACAACCAGATGACTGATCCATAAGGGCCAATATGAACCTCCCGTTTACCCAAAGCAGGTGCCAAAGAAATGTGTTGGGGACTACTCTCAATTACCGGGATTCCCCTTTCTGGGGACACGGGTCACCACGCATAGTAAACACGCAGGCAGTTAACAATTCGCGAGAGGCTATATTCAGAACGAAATATAGCATCACCAGAAAAGCCCTCACCTCCGAGAAGTAAACCGTAAAGTGGGAGAAACAAAGAAAGAAGTAAGAGACAAGAGGAGAGAAGAGAGAAAGGAGATTGAGATCACTTGGGTACCTCGGGATTGAGACACACCCCTGTTTACCTAAAGAAGGTAAATCCCTTAAGGGGACAGAAAAAAATGAATTCTTAATTTTTATTTTGTAATACGTCTACGAACAATGGTTGCGGAGAAGGTTGGTGTAGGTAGAATTCTTCTCCGAATATTTGACAATTGAGAGCCCTTAATCTATTTCAGCATGAAACCAATTCGATTTGAAAATAAGCCAAGTAGCATGGAAGCATTATCTAACGATATCTTAATATAACGACACATATTTGAAATATTTTAATTTTGGATAGGATCCAATTTCTTAAAATATGTTCTCACAAAGTTTAGAAATGTTTAAATTAGTTATTGGGACAACTAATAAAGAAATAAGCAGATTGAAATGAACTACATTTTTTTTTTTTGCCAAATATGAAGCAGTAGAAGACATAAATTAGCAGCACATTTATTTTTAAATTTAGTTCATTTTATATGTAGGCAAAAGGAAGACAAGTCTCATTTAATATTATTATTTTAATCAATCCCTACACTTCCTGCTCAGAAAAAAGTCTGGATTTGATTACGAATAAAATAGAGACGTTACAATGAAAGAAAAACCTTTGTGATATTAGTAAAGAGTCTTACGTTATGCTCTTAAAATTTGAAATAGCTCACAGACAATTCTGTTACATTCCACAATGAATTCCGCTCATTGCAGTTTATTAGTTTATTTTTAAGGGGACATATCAATTTTAAACCTTTAAAAATATGATTTTTTTATCTTTACATTTCTAGATTAGCTGAAAATTTCTGCATTGTTTAAATTAGATCCCATTGAAATGTACGAATTTGAACATTTAAAACTATACAGTCTTAGAATTCAATATCATAGTAGTAAAATGCTTTTCTTTTTCAACTTGTGTGCACTGTATATGGAAAATTATTGCACACATTGATTTCAAATTTCACAGTAAATAATACACCTATTATGAAACTCTACCTACTTCTTTCGTTGTTGTTTATTTCCGTTAGAATTTATATTACTTGAAAGGGAATTTTTAAACATTACTTTAGCTTTTTTGAAAATTCAATCCTCTATTTCTCATACTTTTTAAAAAATTAAATAGATAGAGAATTGTACCTAATATTTAACATTTTCAAAAAAAAAAAAATTATTAATGAAACTGACTTTATGTTGTTGCAAGTCTGCCCACAGTGTGTCAGAAAATTTTTTAAAAAAATTTTAAACAAGCTCTTACTTTTCACTTTATATAAAATGATTATTTAAAAAAAATAAATAAATTCACCAAAACTAATAAGTAAAATTGGAGAACTAATGCTAAAAATTCCCTAAACAAGATATAAGAAGAAAAATAGTAAAGTAATTTTCCATTCTAAGTTACCTAAAGGTGATATGTCCCGGTTAAAACAATCAGTTGAATCTGAAAAGTTCAGTTCACTCTGTTTCTTTTAAAGATTTTGATAATACTTTTTAGAACAGCTCACACAGTAATAATCTTCTCATTAGTTAAAGAACACTGTTCTCCTTTTCCCCATTTTCTCTCATGCTAAAATTTTAAGATAAAATCTTCTTCATAGATAGCAGGACTAGTATAAACATGAGGGCCAATTGTGTTATTTGTTACAGAATTGACGATTGAAGAGAAATGTGTAATTACACTCATGTCCATAAATTAAGGATAATGAAGTTCAGGCAATGAAAGAGACAAAAGCAAAACAAATTTGACTTATTTGTAAAGTCTATTTATTAAACAAAAGGTAAAGAGCAAAAAAGATGCTATATGTTTGACATAATTAATAAAAATTGCGATTTTTACTCCCTGGAGCAAATTTCAAAAAAGAACCTATTTACAGAAAACAGTATAACATGGTTAGTATGATGGTTAATACGGAGTATGTCTCCCGGACGATGCAATACAAGCGTTACAACGCCTACGCATGCTGAGTATCAGATTATCAATCTGATCTTGGGGAAAATTACACCACTCATCAAGCAATGACCTCCGAAGTTCCGATAGACAGTTGGGAGGGGGTTGACGGGCTGCAATTCGTCGGCCAAGCATTCCCACACATGCTCTATTGGATTAAAGTCTGGTGAGTATGCTGGCCAATCCATACGGGTGATATCCTCCGATTGAAGGCATTCGTCTACAATGTTTGCACGGTGAGGTCGGGCGTTGTCATCCCTATACAGAAATTCAGGACCCATGGCGCCCCGAAACAAACGTACATGTTGTTCCAGAATGACATCCCGATACATGTGGCCTGTCATCGTTACACTCTGAACATGCAGGTCAGTTCTGGAACCAAGAATAATTCCTCCCCAAATGAGCCATCCTGCACCACCGTAACGGTGTCGTTCAGTGGTGTTCTCTTGGTGGTAACGGGTACCTGGCACTCTCCATATGAAAATCCGACGAGAATCAGAATGTAAACTGAACCTGGACTCGTCGGAAAACATCACACAAGACCACTGTTGCGGTGTCCACAATGCTTGCTCTCTAGCCCAGCATAATCGCAGGCGACAGTGAGTTGCGGTAAGGGGAACACATCTGACAGGCCTACGAGCATATAGACCAATGTTCCCTAAGCGTCTGTACACGGTCTGCCTTGAAACTGTAGTACCGGTAGCTGAAGAGAGCTGACGAGACAGGTCTGATGCTGTGCTCCGTCTGTTTCTTTTGGCAGTAACTGCCAAATACCGGTCATCATTCGGCGTAGTAACTCGGGGGCGACTTGTGCTGTAACATCTACTCACATTACCATCATGTTTGAATCGTTGCCAAAGCCTGGAGGCGATTCCAAGTTCCTCGGATACTTCCAGCTGGGTACGTCCACATTCCTGTCTTCCGATAATTCTACCACGTAAAAATCATCCAAATGCTTCCTTTGCGCCATAACTATGCCGTTATTGCACTGAAAGGCTTTTAAAGCGCTTGTGAACAATTTTACTTCTTTGCTACCATTCCTTATATACCCCTTTCATACACTCTCGTCATTGTGACGTACTATCCGCGCCATCTGGTGGTTTCCTGCAATTTGCATATTTTTCTTCAAGATGTGTGTGATAATTCTACAGGTGAAATTTTTATTTTAGAGCTCAATTTCTGTGTGATTCTGAATTATCCTTAATTTATGGACATGAGTGTATTATTATAAAAGTCTGGAGTTTAAAGGGACACATTCCCTTTAAGCAACTTTAAATGAAGGATTTTTTTAAATACTTCGCCTTATCATATTTTTTAATTCGTATCATAAATACATGGAATTTTCGGCATTTGTTTTCTATATTTGTTTAATTAGTTTTATTAGATTTACTTTATTTCTAAAATAATAAAAAAAAATTTATAAAGTGAAAAGTAAGAACTTTAAAAATTTTATGACACACTGTACGCAGACTTTCATTAATAATTTTTGCTTTAAGTAATTAGTAAACAATAACTATTAGGTATAATTCTCAACCTATTTAAAATTTTGAAAGTATCAGAAATATTACACATGGGGATTAAATTAAAAAAAGCTAAAATGTTTAAAAGTTCTGTTTCAAATATTATAATTGCTAAATAAAATAAACAACATCCAAAAAAGTAAATAGAGTTCCATTGTAGATCTATAATGTATTTACTGTGAAAATTTTAATTCAGTATGTGCGATAATTTTTTATTTAAAGTCCCCGGAAGTTGAAAAAACTCCGTTTTTTAATAAAATGCATTTTTCATACTTTCATTATAGTTTCTTGAAAATCTACGATATTAAATACAAAGATTATATAGCGTTACAGGTTCTTATTCTATTTTGTGAATGGGGTTGGTTTGAAAAGATTCAGAAGTGTCCAGAGATTTTAAAAATGGAAAAATTGAAAAACGGTAGTTTTACAGGATTAAAGGTGATTTCTACCCTTAAATATTTTGAAAAAATTGTGGATACTAACAAAAACTAATTCATGTATAATTTTATTTTAGTATTAAGAATATTTTTTTAATTCGTCAGATTAAACTTTTGTTAATATTTTTTTTACCTTCTCACTAATCTGCGATTT
Source organism: Pardosa pseudoannulata (assembly GCA_032207245.1). NCBI lineage: Eukaryota > Metazoa > Arthropoda > Arachnida > Araneae > Lycosidae > Pardosa > Pardosa pseudoannulata. The sequence goes on from CM063502.1 coordinate 161,472,096, forward strand.
AGTTTCGTTATTCATGAGTGACGCATACCTGTTTCCGAAGTAACGATGTAAAACGGCATATTTGGGTAAAAACTAAGATTATCACATTGTTCGCTGCATGTGATCTTAGGTTTTTGTCAGTCACAAAGTACAATGTTTCACGAAAATAATTGGACTTTCGAAATTTTTATATATTTTAGGAATTATCAGGAATTTATGATATTAAAAAAGAAGTGTTTTGTATTTTAATTATGCATTAAATATGTTAATTAAGCATTCTTTCGATATTAAATATTGTCACGAAGATTTGAATGAACACACCGTTTAACTTAACAGAACAATTTATTGAACCTAAATAGCAACTCGCAACTTTACAGGATCGAAAAGTTGCCTACAACTAGTGGGTATTAGCTTTTATACCCGAACAGAATATTCGAGAAATAACTAATTTACATATTAAAGAAAGATCTAGAATAACCAAGAACATAAGGAAACAATAAGCAACATTTTTAAATTAAAAATCCGTGCTTTGGATAAACTGCCATGTCAAGCATCGAACCCACAATCTCCGTGCTTTGACCATTCGGCCACTGAGATGGTTGGCTAAGCTTCTTTATGCGGCAATATACTTTAAAAAATATATAGTAAACTTAAAAAGAATATTCCATGGTAACAGAGGAAATAGTCTCACAAAAATAGCCAGACGGTTTTAAGATTATAAATTAAAATCGTCTGCGTTAAATACAAAAAGCACTTGTTCACACACTTCAAAAAACGTCAGTTTAATTACTCGCATAATGTCAACACCTCCTAAAGGACCAAGCCGTAGTACGAGAAATGTGACGTCACGTAGTTAGGCCTTCTCCAATCCTGATTTTTCCATGAATTGTGAATTACTTTTTCTGCTGTTTCTATTTACCAGAGCATTTTTAAGTATCATAATAATGCATAAAATTATGACTACAATGTACATTTTATACACAATTTTAATTTAAAACCCCCATAATTTTGGAAGTTATTAAACACATTTACTCATATTAAAATGAGAATGTTGATAAAACAAATTACTTTAATAGATTTCGCATTACTAGAAACGAAATCTACATGAAATAAATTATTTATATTCCTCCTTTGATTTTTGAAACTACATTGATGCTATGGAAACGTTTAAAACAGTAAAAGGATATATATATATATATATATATATATATATATATATATATATATATATATATATATATATATATATATATATATATATATATATATATATATATATATATATATATATATATATTAATATGGCTTGCAGCTAAAGTCCACACTTAATAAAAAATTCTGTAAATTTTTTTATTTAGACACTGTGTTTTACTTCACAAGGACTTTTATTTTTTTTTATTATTATTATGTATTAAATATAATAAAGTAGCATTTAAAGAATTGTATTATTGTTTCAAATGAAAAACAAAACAAAATGTTTCTAATTCATTTATTTATTCATAATTATATTATCAGAAGGATATTTTAAGCCAGCTCATAAAATCCAATTTTAATGCAAAAATGTTTTCTCATACTGTTAAATGATACAAAAATTACAATTATTTACATATTTTAATACAGAATGTACAGAAAAATTTAACAATATATACAAAAGCAATAGGCTTTATAAATTTGTTCAAATTAATACCAAGTATGCCTGGCATAACAGGTGAACATAACATTGTTATGAAAGTAATCTAATATTAATTATCATTAATCTTTAGAATCTTTTAACTCAATCAAAGATTTAAGATTCCTAACCTTTGCTTTTGAATGTGATACATAAGATATTGTCATTATTTAATTTGCAATAATTATTTAGCAATATATTGTTTTAATTACTTTGTTGTTGTTGTAATTATGAAAAAATTATTTTTTCTTCAAAGTTTTACATACCTCCAAAATGAAAAATTTTAAATTGTGAACGTTTGTATATGATTCTTTATACAGTAAGCACATACAGGGTTTATTTCCAAAATAAAAAAATTGTTTAGAATTGAGTAAAATTTTTTTTAGATGGGGGAAAATGCAAGATTAAAAGCATACATTAATTTTAATTTTGTGCGTACAAAACTGTCGATAGGAAAAATCTAGTAAATTTTGTTTGATTGTATTCCACCATTCCCGACAAACAATTCAAAAATACTAAAAAAAAAAAAAAAAAAATTATGTAAGTAAGATATAATATTGTTCTTAATATTTTGTAGCAGGATAAGACAAATAGTAGATTTTTTTCATAGAAATAAGTGTATTATATATAATAAATGTTTTATGAAAAGAAATCAATGATATAAATAACATTTTGTAGCGGGTACAAAATTTCCCTCTCCTTTTTTACGATAGGTGGCGCTAGAAAGCCATCGAGTGTGTTCTAATATAGTGAAGTGGTCTATGAGAGTGTGTTTTGTTCTCTTTGTTGTTTGTGTTCTGTGATGTGGAACTTTGCAAGAAAATAAAAATGGTTCCTAGAAAAATAGACTAAATTATTTTCTAAACATCTTTTGATATAAGAGTTTCGTACTTCTACAATTTCATGAAAAGGGAAAGATTAATATGAAGTAACAATGTATCAGGGAAATCGAAATATTCGCATATTTTCAAATTATATTAAAAAGAAATAAAGCTATATCAGTAAAACTCAGGAAATTGAATAATATTTTGAACTAATTTTGTTACTAAGCAAAGGAAATATATAACAAATATTTACTCTGGAATTCTTTGTAATATTGCAATCACGTGTAATCGCCGATATCCACTTTTTTTAATTCTTCATTCTTTGGAAAAACAAAAGTTGACACTTTCTGTCCTTCTTTGGGCTAATTACCTCTGCATTTAGGTACAATGCATTTGTATCCCGTTTTATTGAAGATTC
>CM063502.1:161475085-161592679 GCA_032207245.1 Pardosa pseudoannulata
TATAATATATAAATATATACATATGTATATATATATATATATATATATATATATATATATGTAATATATCAAAATTATTTAACTTTAATATTTCTTCAAAAGTCTAATCTCTCCAATTTTAATTCATCCAAATCTCTTTCCCAGCCTCTAAATGGTTTGGTCAACGAAGTATTTTCCACTTAACATTCCTTTCTGTCATAAAAATGTAAACTTTCTGTCTATATATATATTCAGGTATTTTTTCATACTTTTTCTTTAATTTTTGTTTATAATTTTATTTTTTTTTTGTTTTATTGGGTTATATATATGTTTTTTATACAATTTTACATTATTATATATACATAAATATATTTTTTATAAATATATATATATTTTTTATACATATAAATATATATATACATTTTACTTATACATATATACAGCTGTTCATATTATCTACATATACAATATAAATATTCCATTTACATATATAGAAATTTTCTTTATATATATACATTCATATTATATTTTTTTATTTTTTTTTCTTTTTTTTTATGAATATACATTTATTTTTTATATTTTTTTATAAATATACATATATATATATTGTATATTTATAATATATTATACATATACATTTTTTATACATATAATATATAATATATATATATATTTATATACATATTATATATATATATATATATATAAATATATTTTATTACATAAACAATATATATACATATATATAAACAAAAATTTATATATATTAATATATAATATATAAATATATATATTTTTATATATATATATTTTATATTATATATAATATTTTATATAAAATAAAAATAAATTATATCATATATATATTTTATACATATATATTGTTTATATATACTTATATATAAAATTTATATATTTATAAATTAAATATATATATATATATATTATAATACTATATACACACTAACACACACACATATATAAAAACTATTTTTATATATATAACTATATTTTATAAAAATATCTAATTTTTCTCATTTCATATATATATTACATATACAAAATACTTTTGTATATTTTATATATATACATATATATATTTAATATATATAACTATATATATGTGTATATATATAAAAAAAATATATACTATATAAATATATAAATATATATATATACATTATTACATATATCTAAACATATTTATAAATACATATATTATATATTATATATATACATAAATATAATATATATATATACAAAATTTCAAAATATATATATATAATATAATATATATATATAATATATTAAAAAATATATATAATATATATATAGTTTATAATCTATAAAAAATATATTTTATATATATATATTTGTAATAATATATCATTTTTTTCATATAAAAATGTTATTGTATTTTTATATGTATTATAAATATATATATATATATATTTTATATATATATATATATATATAGTATATTATAATATATATGATTTTAAATTACGTATATATATATATTATTATATTATATATATAAATATATATATATATATATATACACACACTATTTACATTATATATATATACAGAAAACATATTCTATACTTAATACATATAATTGTATATATATATATATATATATATATATATATATATATATATATATATATATAATATATATATATATTTTTATATTTTCGGGGGGGATCTGTAATATATCAAAATTATTTAACTTTAATATTTCTTCAAAAGTCTAATCTCTCCAATTTTAATTCATCCAAATCTCTTTCCCAGCCTCTAAATGGTTTGGTCAATGAAGTATTTTCCACTTAACATTCCTTTCTGTCATAAAACTGTAAACTTTCTGTCTATACAGCAGTTTCCCAGGTGTGTCGTTTCCAACATGTGTTCGTGTTTTGCTGATATTGCAGTCAATTCGCTTAGTAAGTTGTTTTTGTTGTGGGAAAATTCTTGTTGTCAGCGTTCTTGGGTGTACTTGTGTGTGAGCAGAGTGAACTCTGTGGCTTTTGATTTTGTATTGTCCAGAAGGACAGATGTGTGATGTTGCTGCTCTGAAATAAAGTTTAAAATTAGACTTCTGAGTTCTCTTGAATATGAAGCCCGACTGCATTCTCATTACTTATAGCTGTTGAACTTTCTCCTTGTGAAGGAGTTTTATAAAAAATGGATTACATATATATATATATATACATATATATATATATATAAATATATATACATATAAATATATACATATAAATATATATATATATATATATATATATATATATATATATATATATACATACATATACATACACATACATATATGTATATATATATATATATGTGTGTGTGTATATATATGCATTTATATGTATATATATATGTATATGTGTATTTATATATATATATATATATATATATATATATATTGTTGAGGTTTACGCCGGTAGATGGCGTTTTTGTCATGTTCGACGAGGGAGAAAGATAACGCTCTGTGTGTGTGTGTGTGGAAATGGCGCCCGTTTTTGAGTGTGGCGTCCTAAACTGTAACGGTAAATATTGATTATAAATGTGCAAAGAAATAAAATAATGTTTACAACCGAAGTTTTTTGTGTGACATTATACAAAAGTGGTCCGTCCAGCGTCGGAGAAGAATTCAGCAATTGATTTCGGTTTTGTTTTGTGTGTGCTTTGTTACTACATTCATTTGTGCATCATTAGTGAAACAAGAGAATGAACTGTGATAGTGTTTTTAAAATTGAAAGTGTGCGAGTATCAAAGCAAAAAGTTTAGTGATTTCTCTGTGGATTACCTTAATAGATGGTATGTAACTCTCCTTTCATTTCGATTCGAAAGTAAAAATTGTGTTATTATTAAAGTGATTATTACATATTTTCCATTATGTCTCTGAGCAGTTTAAAAAAGGATGAGTTAAAAACTTTGTGTTCTGAACTAAACATTCAATTTCCACCCACCATTAAAATAGTTGAACTTATTAGTTTAATTGAGGAGAGTAGCGTTTATAATGTAAATAATGACGTTGTGAAAAATATAATTGTAGATATTTTGGAAGAAAGGCGTAAAAAATCGGAACAAGCTGAAAATGAAAGACGTTTAAATGAACAAAAATTAGAATTAGAGAAACTTTCGCTTTTGCGCATAGACAAAGAGATTGAACTTCTAAAGCTCAAATCTGCTTCTTGTGAAAATAGAGTGCTTAATGGCAATGATGCGAATTTTAATTTAGAGAATTTAATTAAGAGTATAAAAATATTGACTATTCCAGTTCCAAAAAATGTTGAGTGTTTTAATCTTTTTTTAAACTCGCTTGAGAAAGCGTTCAAAACAAAAGAAGTAAGTGATGAATTTAAAGCAGAAATTTTAGCAGAAGATTTGTAAAAGCTCATAACTTATGTTTCAAGTGCCTTTCACCGACTTGTAGTGTTAAAAAATGTTACGCGCGAAACTGCTTTTGTAAAAAACTCCACAATAAATTACTTCATTTTCCCAGGGAATCTGATCAATCTAGTGAGAGTTATAAAAACGAAACTAGTGCAATAACAAATAATGGAGAGGGTTCGATATCTACTCTAAACCCACAAAGCAATGTTTTTTATCCAACATCAAGTGTAGCCAATCAAAATGTGCAATCGACATTTTCGGCTACTAGTTCTGTTAAAAATAAACTAAATGGAACTGTATTGCTGAGCACTGCTGTATTTTATGTTCGTAATAAAATTGGGAATTTGCAATCTGTTAGAGGGTTACTTGATGCAGGTAGTCAGTCAGATATTATGACTAAGGAGTGTGCAAATAGATTAGGGTTGAAACAAGAAAAAATTAATGTGACAATATCGTGTTTAAATAATTCCTTAATGACTGTTACCAAATTTGTTACTGCTGAAATTTCAAATGTTGATAAGAGTTTCAATCATGAATTTCAGTTCCTTGTTGTAGATAAAATTACTGAGTTAACGCCAGTTAAATATCTAAAGGTTGAAGAACAAATTCCTTCTAATATAAATCTAGCTGATAGATTTATGGTTCCTCAAAAAATTGAATTGATTGTCTCCTTGGTGCTAAATGGTTTTACCATTTGTTGAGACCAGAAAAAATCTGTTTGTCAAATTCAGAATTGTTTTTTCAAAACAGTGTTTTTGGATATTTAGCTAGTGGCAGTGTTTCGGATTCAGATAGCCTAAAAATTCATTGTGGTTTAATAATTGATGATGATTTAAGCAATACCATGAAGAAATTTTGGGAAATTGAAGACATTGAGGGGAATAAATTACAAAATGATGAGAGTTTAATATGTGAAGATCATTTCATGAAAACACATTTCAGAAATAACGATGGGAGCTATGTCGTTAAAATGCCGTTTAAGATTGAACCCCCATTATTAGGCGAATCAAAACATATTGCTACTAAAAGATTTAATTCCCTTTGGCAACGTTTGAGAAGAGAACCAGAGTATATGCAATTATACAGGGAATTTTTAACTGAGTATGAGAAATTAGGGCATATGCAGGCAACTTGTGAAACTCCAAGGTACATTATGCCTCATCATGGCGTTTTTAGGCCTGATAGTAGTACTACAAAGTTACGCGTTGTTTTTAATGCATCTGAGGCAACGTCATCTGGACAATCACTTAATGACAATTTGTATTCAGGATCTGTCGTCCAAGATGATTTATTTTCAATTTTGTTGCGGTTTCGAAAACATTCTGTAGTTTTTACCGCCGATATAAAAAAGATGTATCGTCAAATTTGGATACATCCAGATCAGTGTGATTTACAGTGTATTTTATGGAAAGGTTTAGAAGAAGAAAAAATTAGTGTATTTAAGTTGCTCACGGTTACCTACGGAACCAAATGCGCCCCTTACTTGGCAACCAGGGTACTAAAGCAGTTATGTTATGATGAGCAGGACAATTATCTTTTAGCTGCTGCTGCTGGCAAGGATTTTTACGTCGACGATATACTTAGTGGTACCGAGGATTTATCTTCTGCCATTGAATTACAAGATCAGCTGATACGTTTGTTAAAATCAGCTGGTATGGAGCTTCATAAGTGGAGCTCAAATAATCCTGTTTTGTTACAAAAGGTTCCAACGTCAGACCGAGAATACAATTTCGATAATCCTAACTCAGCAACATTGAAAACTTTGGGATTACAATTTAATCCTGAAAAGGATACATTTAGTTTTAGTGTTCAACAAATTGTGAGTCCTGCAACAAAAAGAACAATGCTATCGGACATATCCAGATTGTTTGACCCTTTAGGTCTCTTAGGACCCTTGATAATCACAGCTAAGATTTTCTTGCAGAAGTTATGGATTTTGAGAATTGATTGGGACGATGAAGTTCCCTTTCACTTAAATAGAGAGTGGGAAAAATTTAGTTCTGAACTGAGTCAGTTGAAAAATTTAAATGTAGAACGTCATGTTTTATGATCTAAAGCATTGAAAATAGACCTTATAGGCTTCGGAGATGCATCAAAAGATGCGTACGGCTGTGCAGTCTACATTAGATCTTTGTCAACTTCTGGTGAGATTAAGGTGTCACTCTTATGCAGCAAATCTCGAGTGGCCCCAATCAAAGAAGTAAGCATTCCCCGTTTGGAGCTGTGTGCAGCTGAACTACTTTCAAGGCTTATCGTCAAAGTTCTGTCATCCTTGCAACTTGACATTCATGGAGTACATTTGTACTCGGATTCCACCGTGGTGCTTGCTTGGATCAAAACTCCACCTATATCGCTTAAGGTTTTTGTGGCTAATCGAGTCACTAGAATTCAAGAGTATACTAAGGAGTTCCAGTGGCATTATGTGAATACTACTGAGAATCCTGCAGACTTGATTTCACGAGGTGTTTTTCCTTCTAAGATCCAACAATTGAATATTTGGTGGAATGGACCATCTTTTCTTTATTCTAGTAACTGGCCAAACTTCAGTGACAATCCTAGTGTCACAGAGGGTGCATATCTTCTTGAGATGAAAGGAACTGCAAGGAACTCTGAACTGAATGAAGATCCAATGATTAACCTTTCTATTTGTAAAAATTCTAGTTTTTTAGAGAGGTTATTAGAAATAAGTAACAATTATAGTAAAATTATTCGTGTTTTGAGTTATATTTTCAGGTTTGTCAAGAACCGAAAGGGTGAAGTAAGAAAAACCGGTCCACTGAGTGCTGAAGAGTTGAATGATGCATAGACAGTTTTAATTAAAATTGTCCAAACCCAAGAGTTTACGAAAGACATCAGTAGCCTCCAAAACCAACACTGTGTGCCTCCAAGTAGTAAATTGAAATCTTTGAATCCCTTCTTAGATTCTAAGGAATTATTACGTGTCGGGGGCGGTTAGGTAACAGTAATTTTAGTTTTAACAAAAAACATCAGATGATTTTGCCAAAAGGCCACAGGTTAACTAATATTATAATAGAATATTTTCATAAAAATATTTACATGTTGGTGCTTCTTCTTTACTGTATCTAGTTAGAGAAAAATTTTGGCCTCTGAATGGACGCAATAGCTGCAGAAAAATCGTTCATCAGTGTGTAATTTGTTTCAAAGCCCAACCTGTTGTGCCTACTCAAATCATGGGCAATTTGCCCAAGGAAAGAGTCACACCAGATTTTGCATTTAATTGTGCTGGAGTCGATTTTTGTGGGCCGTTTCTTATCAAGAATAAGGCTCAGCGTAAAGGTGCTTTACAAAAGATTTATGTTTGTATTTTTGTATGTTTTTGTTTTAAGGCTGTTCATATTGAAATTGTTTCAGATTTGACTTCTGATTCCTTTATAGCAACATTAAAACGGTTCATGGCTCGTAGAGGTAAGTGTGCAAAATTGTTTTCAGACAATGCTAGGAATTTTGTAGGAGCTGAGAAGGAAATTAAAAAACTTCATGAATTGGTTAAAAGGCCAGATGAAAGACTGGCTGGCTATTTAGCTGCAGAAGGTATTGAGTGGAAATTTATTCCACCAAGATCACCACACTTTGGCGGTCTGTGGGAGGCAGCTATAAAGTCATTAAAATACCATCTAAAAAGGGTTGTTAAAGGAATAACCTTAACTTATGAAGAGTTTTTGACGTTAATTGTTCAAATTGAGGGAATTTTGAATTCTCGACCACTTTGTCCTTTGTCAGCTAATGACGATGATTTTGAGGTTCTTACTCCTGCACACTTCTTAATAAATAGATCTTTAACTTCTTTAAATGAGCCTGATTTGACAAATTTGAATGAGAGTCATCGCAAGAGATGGCAAAAAATTACTAGACTTGTACAATATATGTGGAAATTTTGGCATCGTAATTATTTAAGTCAATTACAACAGAGATCTAAATGGATGTTTGAAAAAAGTAATGTCAAAATTGGTGATTTAGTTTTGTTAATGGAAGATAATTTGCCTTGTCATAAATGGGCTATAGGTAGGATTGTTAAAATTTATTGTGGTAATGATAAGAAAATTCGTGTTGTTAAAATTAAAACACAGTCTAATACCTGTAAAAGAGCCATTTCAAAAATTTGTGTATTGCCTATGGAATATTATTAATTGTAATGTTTAATTTTGTAATATGTAAGTTTTTATTTGTTATTTCTTGAACATCTTAATTATTATGTATTTTGTGTTTTTTATTAGCTTGTGTAAAAGGTTGTGATATTGTTTTTGTTATTGAACATTTGTAATGACTTGAAACACTGCGGTTTCAAGGTGGGGAGAATGTTGAGGTTTACGCCGGTAGATGGCGTATTTGTCATGTTCGAAGAGGGAGAAAGATAACGCTCTGTGCATGTGTGTGTGGAAATGGCGCCCGTTTTTGAGTGTGGCGTCCTAAACTGTAACGGTAAAAATTGATTATAAATGTGCAAAGAAATAAAATAATGTTTACAACCGAAGTGTTTTTGTGTGACATTATACATATATATATATATATATATATATATATATATATATATATATATATATATATATATATATATATATATATATATATACATGTATATATACATAATCATATATACATATATATATATAAACATATATACAAATAAATATATACATATATATATACACACACACACATATATATATACATATTTATATATATATACATATATACATATACATATATATATATGTATATATATATACATTATATATATATTATATACATATATACATATATATAAACATATATACATATAAATATATATATATATATATATATATACATATATATATACATTGCATATATATACATTGCAGTTTGCCTCGCTTGTTTCGGAACCCAGAACCTCCCGCTCACGAGTCCGCCGCTTTACCAACTGCGCCACGGCGTCCATGCTAAAAGGAACGATTTTCGCTACTATATATATATATATATATATATATATATATATATATATATATATATATATATATATATATATATATATATATATATATATATATATATATATATATATATATATATATATATATATATATATATATATATATATATATATATATATATATACATATATATATATATATATATATATATATATATATATATATATATATATATATATATATATATATATATATACATATATATATATATATATATATATATATACATATATTTACATATATATATGTATATATATATATAGATATATATATATATATATATATATATATATATATATATATATATATATATATATATATATATATATATATATATATATATATATATATATATATATATATATATATATATATATACATTATATATATATATATATAAATATATATATATATATTTATATATATATACATTATATATATAAATATATAAATATATATATATATATATATTTATATATATATACATATATATATATATCGTAGAAACTTTGCATATATAATTTAAAACAACACAATATAAAATATTTGCAATTAGTGCTCATCATATATTTTTGTAGACTCTAGTTCTTCAATGACCAGTCATCTATCACTGTGACTGTGTTGACGACGGAAACAAAAGATTGTGATGTACCTATATATATACATTTACATAACGGCCAGAAAGAAGATAGCTTTCTTTTTGTATTTTCTTCGGTACATGAAATATGGGCTCAAATTAACTCAAGCTTGACAATATCTATGATCATGACAGATGATTATTAAGCATTGAGAATTGCGCTAAATTATATCTGGCATAATGGTAGACTACTCCTTTGCCAGTTTCATATTTTAAAAACAGAATGGAGTAGGCTTTGAAATATCTCTAACAAAAAAAAATTAATTATTATTTAATACATTATTAATTAATACAGAATTATTACATTAATTATTACATTAATTATTAATTAATACAGAAAATTAATTATTGGTCTGTTTAAAAAAGATTTATATGCAGAAGATGATTGTAAAATTAATATCGCTAGATTTAATTTATTAAATAAATTGAACATATTATGTTACACAAATGGTGTCACGTATTTTGACACTTTATTTAATAAACAAAAGCATTGGTATTTCTGTGTTAGGAAAAATGTGTTAAACCACAAAAATAACACGAATAACTACGCAGAAGAAACATTTAGAGTGCTAAAGGATACAATTTTAACTAGGCTGAAAGCTTACAATCTTTTACAACTACTATATTTTTTGTCATTTGTACTAGAAAAAACACTACAAGGTAAGATTACTGGACTTTACATATAGAAGAGTCAAACAACCCTTTTTCCCAAAAAAAAAAAAAAAAAAAAAAAAAAATATATATGCAAAAGTTCAACCATTTCTAATAATTTTATAACAAAAATTGATGAATCATTAGTGTTTCAATGAAGTAGGGTAGTATTGTTTTTCAAATTAATAAAGACATTAGAATGTGCTCTAGTTATAGTAGTTGCCAAGGGGCCTTTTGTTTCTCTCAAGCAGCCGTTGCAACACTATTCAATTTAGAATTCCCAAACTCCTCCCATCTAACTTCAAACGATAAATTTCTTTTTAATAAAACACCTCTTGAAGAATCATATCTGTCAGCTGATTTTTTTAAAACCAATGATAAAAGAAGTAGAGATGACCAAACTAAAAGTAATAATAATAATAATTATAATAATATAAAGTGGGATAAAATAATTTAACTTTTAACTGTGAAAATTTTAATGAAAACAATTGTAGCAATGCAGTACCTACTTCATGAAATGTTCCAGCTGACAATATTACTTTAATCGGAATTTTTGAAGTACAAATGAAAAAAGTAATCGAAATAGTCAAATACAATCCAGAAAACGAACTAGTTATGAAAACCGTTAAAAATGTAAATCCAAAAATTTAAATAGCCCTGAGAGAGTTAGTACATTTTTATACGGCATGTCTCTGGGTCATCGCATGTTATTCGGCAAAAACAAATGTTCAGCCCCCTATGATTTCCCGTAGAAAATGTGGGGCATGAAAGGGCTCAAAAACAGTCCCTGCTGGTTAAAGGAAATACTTGCAGCAAAAAAAAGTAAAAAGTGTTTAACTTTGAATATAAATTCCAATGTGCCTAATACTAAAAGACATTGTACAGAGCATTAAAAAATTAGTTTTTCTCTGCAAAAATAATTTTTTTAATGTCTTTGGTAAACTTGATGTAAATAATTTTTTTTAATCTTAATTTAACTGTTCATATTCTAAATGTCTTTATATGTACACAATATGATTGTTTCTAGTAAAATATGTATGTAATAATAAAATTCTAAAACACATTTTTCTTAAACATGGCGGCAAACGCTCATTTCCTGGCACCTTAAATTTAGAATCGCAGCCCCGTCAAATAATTTTTCCCCGTCATTGTGAGGCACTACCTTCTAGAATAAACTGGAAGTAATTAAAGTAAAGGGATTATTTACCGGAATGATATCCTTCCTGGAGCCACGCCCCTTGCTTAATAAATAGGCGTAGTGCACAGATTTCGAGGATTTTCCTTTGAGAACGCGATGTAATATATCATCAAATATTTTCTGTTTTGTGTTATTTTTCCCTGCAGGGATTTGTGTGTTATCTGGTGTTGTAAATAAAAGATGTTTTTGTAAGTCTGAATTATATGAAGTTAAAATATGATGAACGGTGAGATGAGTTTGACAGAAAGAACATTGTGGGAAGGGTAAGCCAATATTAAATGTTATGAGTGAATCTAGCATGACCGATGCGAAGAATAAAATAACATCCAATTTTCGATTTGGGAAACATGGCCAATAAGATATCGACTGCCTAAGAAAGTGAGGCTTGTTTCGAGTTTCCAAGTTCCATTCTACATACCAGCGGTCATTTGTCATAAAGAAAATGGTTTTTTTTTTTATTTCACTATAAGGCAGAGCACCAGAGTAAGATGTAGTTGACTGCCTCGCTAAAGTGTCGACTCTCTCGTTACCAGAAATGCCAACGTGACTAGGTACCCAACAGAGAAGTATGTTAAATCCTCTACGTGAAAGTTTTCTATGTAGATGGTTAGCCAGAGAAACGTAGCTGTGAGTATTGGAACCAGATTTCAATCTTTTCAAGACCCTCATTGAATCAGAGTATATTATACAGAATCTTTTATTGCTGGAAAAAATATACCTTAAAACATCGCATATGGCAATTACTTCGGCTGTAAATATGGAGCGAAAAGGATGAAGACTGTAGTTGAAAGCCCCAGAGTCGCTACAATACGCAAAACCAGCACAATCTTGAGATTTTGAGCCGTCAGTGTAGATGTCCTCATAGTTAGGATATTTAGCCTTAAATGATCTGAATAGCTATTGGTAGATATACTAGTCGGTGCTTTCTTTTAAGAAGCCCTTAAAGGGTTGAAGATATGAATATTATGGTTCTCCTAGGGTGGTGTTTCAAATAAGAGGCGAGGTCAGATATCAAAGTTAACAAACTGAGTACCTTCAAAACTTCTCCGAATTCTAAAACAAAATTAAGGAATAGAGTGTGGGCGATTAGAATAAAGACGATCCAGATGACTATATAAAATATTTTTTCTCAATGGGTGCAATTCATGAGAGAGGATTAAAAAGTAGGTGTTAAGTAATATTTTATGACGAATATAATTTAGAGATGGTTCATGACACGTTAGAAGAATGCTTTGAATGGATTCTAAAAGCACCGGAGCAGATCCAAAGAGCGGAATGATACACCGTGTCAAGTTTTCTTAAAACAGATGCGCTAGCAGAGCCATAAACACAACAAGCATAATCCATTTTTGACCAGAAAACATCACGATATATTCGAAATATGACATCACGTCAGCTTTCCATGAAATATTAGATGGCACTTTTAAAAGATTTAGGCTCTTTTCACATTTTGTACGAAGATAAGAAAAGTGGTTATCAAACGTAATTTTTTGTTAAAGTAAACACCTAAAAATTTAACACAATCTTGAACGTCAATTTTAAAAGATCCTAAAAACAGCTCCGGGTCCAGATGGAGTCCACGTTTACGGCAAAAATGAACAGAAATGGCCTTCTCCCCAGATATTTTAAAATCATTTAGATTACACCACTTGACAATACGATTAATTGTGGTTTGTTATTGTCGTTCAATAAAGAGAATGTATTTTCCTTGAGTAGAGATTTGCAGGTCGTCAACATATAAACATGCATTCACACTTGATAGGATTTGATTTAATATATCATTAATCTTTATAGAAAAAGGGGTGACACTAAGATCAGATCCTTGAGGAACGCCCTCTTCCTGAATAAAGCTGTTGCAAACGAGTGTCATTGATGCGGACTTTAAACAAACGATAAGCCAGGAAATTCTTAATAAAATTTGGCAAGTTGTCCCGAAAACCTAAGCAATGGCGATCCCAAATAATTCTGTACCTCCAAGAGCGATCATAAGCTTTCTCTGTGTCCAAAAAAAAAATGATATTAAATGGTTGCGTCTCAGAAAGGCATTACGAATTTGTATTTCGAGATATATGATGTTATGATGTTATCTACAATTGATTTTTTTTTCTAAATCCATTCTGAAATGGATGAATATGACACTCTTTTTCTAAGATATATACCAGTTTTCTATTTACCATTTTCTCAAGGAGTTTTGCATAGGCAACTAGTAAGAGCAATGGGACGGTAGTTACACGGATTAGTTGGATTTTTTCCAGGTTTAGTAACGGGAATGACTATTGCTTGAGTCCAAGATATTGGGAAGGTATTTTCAATCCAGTTTCTGTTATACAGATTCAGAAGGTTAGTAAGAGAATCGAGAGAGAGGTGTTTTAGCATGCTAAATAATACGGCATCAACACCAGGAGAAGTATCTCCAGACTGACGTAAACTGAAAAGTAATTCTTGAATGTTAAAAGGGCTATTGTATGGCTAATTTAACGAAGTGTTAAGGTTTTAGCTTTGTCTTTCGGACAGCGTCTTGTATGTTTGGAAGTCTTTCGAATATGATTGTTTACTTGAGGCAGAGGCAAAGGTTTCACTAATTGTATTCGTTATATCTTCAATACCTGAAATGATTTCTCCATTATAAGAAACACCGGAAATTGGATTATTATGCCAATTTCCACAAAAATTCTCTCTGTTAGCCTTTAACCAGAGTTTTTTACTGGACGTTGAGGTTGTAATAGTTCATACATATTTCATCCAAGACTCTCTCTAGAACGGCGTCTAACTTTTCTGCTAAGAGCTTTAGCCTTATTGAAGGTCATCAGATTTATCAGTAGTTGGGTATCTCTGAAAGATACTCCATGCCTTCTGCTACTGTTTTTTGGCGTATAGACAATAAGAGTTCCACTACAATTTTTTTATTTTTTTCTGACTGAACAGCAAGATTTCGGAATAGTGGCTTAAGCCGCTTTGATGATTGTGGAAGTTTTGCCTTGTTGACAACTTCATCAATAGTGCCGGTGACTATGTCAGGAGGATATCAGCGAGAGAAAAGAAAGAAGCCCAGTCTGCTCTTATTTCGATATGTTGAGGAATACATTGCGACTTATGGTATAGTGGAGATAGAAATATCGAAAAGTAGTCACTATTGTGAAGATCATTTGAAATGACAAAAGAGTATACAGAATGGACAGATGGAGAACAGATTGCACCGTCTATGGTGGGGAAACTTTAGTAGGCTTGTGGAAATAAGTGTAATCCTCATTGTTCAGAATACATAAAGAAGGTTCGGATATGAATGATTCGATTAATTGACCCTTATTATTGACCTCAGAATCACCCCAAAGAGGGCTATCTGCGTTGAAGTCACCGAGCAGAATTATCGGAGGTGGAAGTTGGTTTATTAAATTTCTGAGGTGAAGTAAATTGATTGGTTCATTGGGGGAGTAAATATAGGCTGCAAACAGTAGTGAGACATATAAGTCGGACACGTGCGGCAGCAGCTTGAAGATTAGTATTTACATTCAGTGACTGAAAAGGAATATTGTTCGATATATAAGTGCAACACCCCCAAAGACTTTATTTACAAGTTCATAGATGTTTCTTAGAATAGTTACGGATTTGGGGAACTTTATTCTGTGAATGTAAAAACGTTTCTTGGAGAGCAAAGCTAGCGGGATTATGGTCATGAATAATAATATGCAGATCGCTGATTTTGTTAAGAAAACCATGGAAATTCCATGAAAGCAGTAGGGCCATGATCAAAAGGGGTTAGAAGTATTAGATAATGTTTGAGTAGTCCCCTTAGAATGATTGGGAGAGTTAGTTTCTGAGTGGTCCATAGACTCATCCGAGACTTCCGAGTCTGAAGGGTTTAAAGTTAGAATTCAGTCGTCTACATACGTCTAGGAGGGATGTTTTTATGTTTAAAAAGTGTTTGTTTTCGATTAAAAACTGATTCTTTGGGAATTTAGGTATATTTTCAGTGCCTTTTTTCAGTTTAAGGAATGAATTTTCTAGAAACATTTGCTTTATTATAATTCTATTGCAACGTTTTTTTTAATCAATAGATGGTATTTTTCAGTGGACTGGTCTTCTATGTATCGTCTACTTGATTTTTTGCTTTTTGTGCTGTTGTTTTAATCTTTTACTCTCATGTTTGGTGCAGAATGACTTCAGTATTCGTGAAATGATCTGTATACACTGCTCAAAAACGTCGTATCACATTCGATGCTACTACAGTGTTTATCACATGAATAAGCTTTAAAGTGATCCCTCATTTTTCGCAGTTAATGGGGACCAGAACCTTCTGCGAAATCTAAAAAACCCCGAAGTAGGATTTGCCCCTAAGAATCTTCGTGTGTGTGGGTACACGAATGTTTTAAATATGTAAACAATATTTATACTTTACACATTTAAGATAAAAATTACAAAAGCATAAGTATGTACTTAAACGTGTCAGTGCTAATTAATAAGGTTAGATACAAAACCTTATAGAGTAATAAACATTAATCAGCATTGCTTTCTGAGAGAGGAGAAGAGTCTTGTGTTGGTGGCGGAGGAGAGGCTCTCACTTGATTCGTAGAAGTTTTGGGCTCACTTGGAGACTCTTCTGCTGCAGGCGATGACGGTAGAGCCATGGGGCTTTACCTAGGAGAGAAACATGGTGATGGGTAGTTGTTGTCTTTGTTTTTCTCCTTCCTGCAAAATTCCCCTGTACAAGGACATAACCCCGTCAACTCGATTGCTGAACTCGTCTACTCGAACCATATTGTCGTGAATGTCTTGTGCAAATTCTTGCCACGTTGCACAATTGTTGCAGATTCTCCAGGGTAAGGCTACGCTTTTCAGTTTGTTCTTCGTCTTCCTCTTCATTTTCTTCCTCACTTGCAGACTTTGTCTTCTCAAGAGCCTATGGTATGTACTCTGAGTCAACTCATCTCTTTGTTTGATATGCAGGGATCTTTCTGTCTCGCGCATGGACATGAAACAGCTCTCCTTTCCGCAATGTAGCTATCGACATGGTTGTATTTTTTTATTTTTTATTTTTTGATGAATATTTTGGAAAAATCCGCGAAGCAGTGAAGCCGCAAAGCATGAAGCTCGAAATGGCGAGGGAACACTATATTCCTTTGATTCTTCTTTCTTTGTTGATTCACAGATCAGTTCTTACAGTCTTTAGCCTCGTGTCCGTAAATTTTGCAACGGAAATAACACATCTCCCCCCCTCTCGTTTTACAAGATTTTTACACTTGTTAGGCTAATGAACATGAAATATGGCGATGCTAGAGGAATATTCGAAAACATCATCCGGATTTGAATGTAGTATGTTTCGAGTAGTCAACGCGTATTTTAGTATTTAAAGTTAATGAATATAAATTGAAATCATCTATAAGTTACTATCAGATATTATTCGTAACTGCAGCAAGTGACTAAAATATTTACTCTGCCGTCAATTACTACTCTCATGCTTCTAAATTTAAGCATAATGCACCAATAAAGACTCAAAATACGAAGGGTAAATATAAAGTTTATTCCATTCCTTCTCTGTTCGAATTCGGGATACAAAAAAGCAATTTTAATTGATGAAAATAAATGTTCTATCTTGATTTGAAAAATGTTTAGGTGATTAGGCATTATTTTGCTTGACGTAAGGAAGATTTTGCCTGTGAAATTTCCTTGCAATGAACCCGAGTTTTAAACTAAAAGCACCTCTCGGTTAATATATTTATCAAATCCATCTCTTTGAGATATTTAATATAAGTGTCTGTATGAAAAGAATGATTAAAATTACATAAGCAAGTTAAAGAAAATGGTTTTACAGCCTTACTGGGCCAAACGATGGCCAAAGGGTTAAGGCACTGATCTTCGGTACAGGAGTTCGTGTGTTCGAATCCCAACGTAGCGTGGATGTTCGTGGCAAAATGTATTCTCGAATAAAGACTTGAGGCTGTCTATGATACAAAGACATTTGAATAATGTGCATGCTGTAAAATGTACTAAGATTTATTTCTTTCGGAAACTGGAAAAGACATATTTAAAACAGACAACTGTACCAAACATTTTTTATGTCGTCTTCTAAACAAGAAGATGGACTACGAACTTCGTCGAAAATGTCCTAGATAACTGCAAACGAGGGTAAACTGTGCATAAATTGGGGATGAATTCCTATTTCCAAAGAGAAAGTAAAAAATATTCTCATAAGACACTGTTAGATATTATCAGAAAAATTATTCTTCTGGGTAATAATTCAGAGCAAAAAATACATGAAAGGGCTAAAGATGCTGAAATACTATTATGCATTTACATAAAGATTGCTGCTCAATTCGATGAATCCACCCTAGCAAATAACGAAGCACTTCTCTTAGAATACGTGTGATTCCTAAAAGATTAAAATGAAAAATTTTCAAGAGCTCCAAATTTGGTCCAAATTTTGGAGCCTATACAAAGGCCGCATTAGAAGAGAATTTTATTTCGAATTATAGAGATATTGTGGTGAAAATTAAAAATATTGATTTAATTTGGATTTTTATTAATCATAAAATAACAATAAATCAGTTAAAATATTTACCAATATTCATAAATATCTATAAAAATGAAAAATAAATCAATCAAATAATATGAATTTACTAGAGTAAATGTTTATCTTAGGCTCGAGTAGAGAAGTTTTGAATTCATTTCCTTGATTATTAATTTCTTGTTGATTTTATGCTAATCTGTAAGTTTTTAATAAACAATTTTATACTTTGTTTTAATTGTATTTTTATATCATTGATGACCGTTTTAATTCATTTCTACTTTGAGATTCTGAATAGATAGAACAGATATAGATAATATGCAATAAAATTTTAATAATTGATATAACTAGTTATGGATTTTTTTTCTTATAAAGGTGTATATGCTTTGATGAAGATTGAATCGGCAAGGAAAACCACTCCTCATATAGTTTGTTTGCCATCATTTTTGACAACAGTGAAAATGAACTTGATACATTTTGGATTTAGTCGTATATTCATGAAATGTGACATCAAAATACAATTGAATTTGGACTTAAATATTCAAGGTTCTAATTAATCATGTCTTCAAAGAAGAGAATTTTTATATTTTCAAAATATCCATACAACTCACTTTTTTGAGTTGGAAAAAAATCAGGCTTCATAGTATACTTTACTATAACAATTCATAAACGACGCAAAAATTCATGTATTCCAGAAACTACTTAAGCAATATATATTTGAGCAATATATTTTTTTTAAAAAATAAGTATTAGTTATATTTTTTCAAAATTATATTTTTTAATCCGTTTTTAAGGGTACAATTAAAAATGGTTTTATGTTGTCTTTTTCTTTATTCATTTAGGAAAAAATATCTGGAAGCAACATATTTTAATAATTTACCTCACCTTAAATACATTCTCTGATGTGACAGGGTGATAGAATAGAAACAGTGCTTTCAAACTGATTTTCATTAAGTTTATGGAAAATTTTCCTAAATAGTAAACTAATTAATTAAATATTCTTCTTCGTAATTTAATACGTAGTAAGATATTTGATATTTTTGGCTTTTTATTATATTTTAAGGCCTCGGATGTTTCCTTGTGAGTTGTCGAAAACTATCGGAGAAAATTCCCTGTTTATGAATGCCGCAAAACAAATTAGTAAGTGGTAGATTAATTATTATGCATTGTGTCGTTAAAATGCTTAGGGATTTTTTTCATTTTGACTATATCAGGAATAATGTTGATTTTTAATGCTCGGTATGAAATAGGGAACGTATTGGAATAAAGGTTGTCGATTAAATAATTTTTCTGATACTTTCTGTGTGATGTCTCAGAGCTACATGGTAGAAGTCTTTTGATTTGATTGATAACTTGGATTGGTAATGGATTTGATTTAATAACTAGTAATAATAAAACTATTTGACGAGTATGATCCATTCGTGATGTTCCTCAACTTTGATCAGAAGGTGAAATGTTGTTTCCGTATCCAGCGAGAGGAAAACAAATTTAGTCTCCATGTTATCTAGTAATAAAGGGGGATGAATCCAGAACCACGGGATTTAAAAACACATGGCCAGAGATGGACAAACAGTTTGCAGATCTCTCTAAGCAATATACAGATGTGAGATTTGAAAATAATTCTTATTTCTGATCAGGTTTCTTTTAGTAGGATTTCCAAACGCCACAGAAGCGTCTTAAGTTTGGCGACTAGACGCATGACCCAATGGATTGATTGACAATCTTTCATTCTAGAGATGTGTGTGTCCACTGAAAGTACATTTTTAAAGAACAACCAAACAAAATACAGACGGAAAACTTCTATTGAGATTCGAACGTCACCTACTAAAAATATTTCACAATGATATTGGACATCCTAAAAAGTCAACCCAAAAGGAAATAAATTAATCTTCATTTTTTTTTTATGTTTGAGATCGATACTGATTGAGATTCCAAAAATACTCTATCCAAACAAACAAAATAAAAGTTTCCATTTTTCTAGTGGGAAAGGGATTTTTTTTTCCTTTTGTGGCGCTTTCCAAATCAATTTGTATTCTTTCATGAAGAGACGAAAGAGCTTCCTCTTAATTCATTATTTTATTTTAAAAAATTCTCCTTTCAAAAAATGTACTATAGAAATAGAACTTCTTTCATTTAGTGACAACAATGGGTTGGTTAGGTCCTATCAACTAATTTTAAACGAGACTCTTTTCTAGTAAATTTAAGATAGTATAATTTTAAGCTTTATTTCCGAAAGTTTAGTTTGGAGAATTACAATTTACTGTTTTTCCCCACAAAGGCTAATGAGACAGAGATCTACTACCAAAAACCGATTCCGAACGGCTAAGAACATCTATGCCAGTAGCGGGATTCGAACCCGAGAACTCCGGAGCCGAAGAGTAATGCTTTACCATTCGACCACCGTTCGCCACTAAGAATTGTAAATGTAACCATGGAGAAACATTTAAATAGAAAGCAATAACTTTCGTGAAACGAAATCGTGAGTACAATATACTACCACTAACTAGTAACAAACAATTAGGACAAAAGTTAACATAGCGGTGAAACTAATTGTTAGCAGCAAAGAAACTCAAGTCGGCCGAACATCTGTTATGAGTATTGCATACGTCAAAAGTTCATTGCTGAAAATTATCATAATATTTCTCTTTAGTGTAAATATTTTATTTTGCTCTTTTAAAACTCTTGCACCATAACGTATAACTCGCGGATACCAACAAAACTCGAGCATTATAAATAAGCTGATCGGCATTGCTATTACCACCGGTTGATATCGACATTTGAGTTGAAATCGTAGCTTTGATGTTGGTATCAATATTACGATTCCAAATAATATACATCCTCTACTTTGAAATATAGAAATTATTTCAAGTTGTTCTTTGAGAAATTTTAAGACAAAAAAATCAAACTATCGTATTTTCGAGATCATTTGAAATGCTGTCCCGGTTTGTAGCAGAGGTACCCATGTAGCACAAATATATCGGTCAATGTCTTACAAATATTTTAAACATCCAATTTCGGACATCTGCCGATATTGACCGACATAATGGAAAATTAAAATTAGAACTTGTTTAGAAGAAAACATTTAAAAGAGTTGTTTACATTGCTTTTAAGAGAAATATCATTCTAAAAAGTGAAACTGAATATAGTTTCCAGTTTTTATGAAACCCACTTTTTTAATGTTTTTTCTAAATGTTGTTAATAATGTCCTTCAATATCACAAAAATGATATTACTTAAGAATATTGAACAAATAGAATATCGGGGTATATTGAGCAACATCTCTAAATATTTTTACACATGCTATTCAAGGATATCATTTTTGGAGAGATGGGGTTTCCATTTGATGTTGGGCAATGTTATAATATTGGCATTGACCGACATTTTTGTGCTAGATGGATAAATTTGTAAAATGCGAAACATAGCCTTAAAATGTTTAATAGTAAATTTTAGCATTAGTTATACATTGAAATTTTTCCCATTAACATCCATATTATTTACACCGTCAGGAATTTCATGTAATTTCTAGCATATACAACCATTTAGCAGCGAATGAAATAAGTTCGTGTCGTTAATTTTGTGGCTATATACATTATTTGCAAGTTAATTTTAACAGTTTTATACTTTTAAATATATCAATTATGTTTATATTAAATATATAATAATATGATTTATTTTATCAAATGGTAGAATTCCTAAAAATTTTACTAAATAAATGAAAATGAAACATTATTTTCCGATATAAAAATACTTGGATGAAACCCTCCTAAATGTTAGGAAGTCCGACTCTAAGACTGACTATTTTTAAAAACTTTTAATGCAAAATTAAAAAAGAAATAAACAAGCCTTTTGGAATGTAAAAATGTCTTACGTCATACTTATGCTACAATCTCTTGGTTATATTGATATAAGATTATGGAGGCTAATAAATATTTATTTATTTAAAATTAATTTACCAATTCTTTGTGAGAAAAATATTTAGAATTTTATTCCAATTTCACTTGTAATTTTCAATGCAGGGATGGTCAATAGGATTTTATCAACGTCTTAAAATAGAAGTAAATTAAAATGAAAAGTTTAACAAAGGGTAGTACCTTTTGTATCATTTTTTATTATTCATTTTGTTAGTATTTTAGATTTTTTACCGCGACATTAAAATTGTCTGATGTGGCAAACGTGTGTCATGCAATTGCCATTCCTGAGCTATGTCATAATATGTTCAGCCACATACATTTTTCAAATTAGTCTACAAGTAAATTATTGCTGAATTAGTATCATAAACATGAACCAGATAAGAGTAAAAACAGAGCCTTGGAGCTGAAATTGTTGTTTTTTTTTCTATTAAATCCAAATAGAAGTTCAGCTATTACATTAGCTAGTTCGCCGTTCCTCTTTCGTACATTAAACAAGGCCTGCAAGTCATAACAAATTTTGTATGAAAATAATCTGTATTTTCATCATATTTTTATTGAGACTTTAAGCTATATCTTTGGGTAAAATAGCTTTTTTCAATTTTATAATTCTTCCAAAATTTACTTTTCGGTTTAAGAGAAATTTTTGAAAAGAAGAATCAATTATTAAAATTTATTTTCAAAACTACTGGATCGAAAATTAATCGATTTTTTTCTGTTTTTTATGTCACAATAAAGAACATTATATTCTTATTTTCAAATAACGTGATAAAAGAGAATATAAATTAAAAGAACTTGAAACTCTGATGAAGATAAAAATGGCGTACCTCGATAAGGAAGTCAGTCAGTAGTAGTAAAGCAAAAATTACTCCTACCCCATTCGTTAGAGAGTAGTCCTTTTTAATGTTTTGAAATGAGAACTCGACTTCAAGTGAATACTAAGTAGAATAAACCTCACACTCCAATGCAATAGGCAAACACAAGGTTTATAGAGATGAACTTTGAATGGAAATTTAACAAATAGTTGCTAATGTTTTACCCGCTTACAGACGTCAAAATTCGCAATAAACACTTGACCTTTTAACCCTAGAACGCTGTTACATTAAAACCCGAAAATAACATGAAAGTGATATAAATTATTTTTTAATTAATGCTTTTGTATTCGTAGCTTTTTCTTGCTTTAAAATAACATTTTGAAAATCTTGTCTTGTAGATGGAACAATGGTAATTGCGTTCGGCAAAACTAAGATAGCTTCCTACGGTTAAATAGATTTTATAAACTTCATGTGGAAAACTTAAATTTAAGATTTATTTCCTCCCTAATTTATTCAAAAAAGTTTTATAAATTGTTCTATTCTTTGATGTCTGACTATCGTTAGGTGAATCCTCCCGAAAGGAACCGAAAAAAATTATTAATATTAATTCTACACCTGACAGAAACGTTTTACCATAATACCATCCACCCAGCGAATTGATTAAGACAAATAGCTCTCTTAACAAAACCATGAAACTACAGTTACGCATGTAATGAAACCTTATAATATTGTAGCGAAAATCGTTCCTTTCAGCAAAAACGGCGTGGCGCAGTCGGTAAAGCGGCGGACTCGTGAACGGGAGGTTCCGGGTTCGGAAACAAGCGAGGCAAGCTGCCTTTAAAAATTGATTTTAACTCGGATTTAATTTATGTTAATTTCAATATGCAAATTTATGTAAATTTAGTTCCTAATTTTCTGCGGACCTTCCAAGTCTGGAAGGTTCTAAAAGTGTATATAAGCAAGATTTCCTTCAGTTGCGGGGTAATAAAATCTTGAACTGGTCTTGAGCGTTTATCAGTCATTTCACCAAGTTCAGTTCATTTCATCTACGCGACAGTTTGGTGGAGGCGCCGGGTAAAGATCTTATTGCAATCAGTCTGGAAGAAACTGAGTGTCGTCGAAGCCGTCGACTCCAAAACCTTCCCCCGGAACACGGACTTTACGAAGGCAAGGCGAGGCAAGTAAAGGCGAGGAAAATGACGGAGCCGGAATTTAAGTCCTCACCGATTCTCGTTACTCCAACCATGAGTAGGGAGCCAAGAAAGCCGACTATCTTTAAAGGCGAGCCCGGACAGGATCCAACAGAGTGGTTGAGGGAATATCTTCGGGTATCAAAATTCAATCAATGGGATGATACTCTGAGTTTAGCAAATGTGTATTTCTTCCTAGACGGAACGGCGAAGAAATGGTTTGAGAATAATGAGGACATGTTGCTATCATGGAAGAAATTTGAAGATGAATTAAAAAATACTTTCGGCAACGATGATTTGTATATAAGGCAAGCCAATGATAGACTCAAAAGTCGTGCCCAGGAATTTGGTGAATCTACTCAATCGTACATTCAGGAGGCTTTGAGACTTTGCCAACAAGCAGACCCTAGCATGTCAGAGGACAACAAGATATCTCATCTTATGAAAGGGGTAGCCGAGGATATTTATCAGGCACTATTAACAAAAGAAATTAAGACTGTAGCCGATTTTATTAAATGGTGCCAGCATATTGAAGAAATTAATCAGAAACGGATTAGGCATCAAAAGTTTACAAGATTACCTAATGTCGTACCAATAGCCTCCATCGATTCATCGGACCTTGATTTGACGTCCTTAATCAGGAAAATCGTTCGTGAGGAAATACAAACCCTCACCTCGTCGCAAACAGAGGAGCAGGAAATAGGACTACAATCCATTGCAGCCATTGTCCGAGAAGAAGTGGGAAGATCTCTAAATCCTATTTCTGAAGCAGGCTTCCAGAAACCCCTCTCGATACCCAAGCGCCGCATCCAGCCGACGTATAGGAGACCGGAGACTACCCGGGACCAGTTTCGACATGCAACGTACGAAAAACCTAGGAAGACCGACGTATGGCGTACCACAGATATTCGACCCGTCTACTTTCACTGTGGTCGACCTGGACATGTTGTAAGATACTGCAAAGATCGAAAGGCTATTTTCGATGATTACCGTCGAAACTTTGGACGTGAAGCCCTCTCAAATTACAATAGCAGTCGCGCCGCCGAAGAAAGCAACCGATCAGCTGCTAGATCACAGTCGCCAAGCTCAAATCGAGGTCGTTCGCCGAATCGCCGCTTTAGATCCCCATCACCCTACCGAAGGCCCAGTCTGTCGCCAAGTCGCAGGAGTGAGGAAAACTAACTCGTGCGATCTGTGCAGGAGGTAAGGCCGCAGTGAAAGAAAATCCTCCGACGTACACCACAGCCAAGTTAAAAGCGAACACCACCTATATCACTGCGAATGGACAGTGTGTAAAAGCTCTCGTTGATTCTGGTGCCGATTATTCTGTCATATCCGAAGAATTACGCCGACAATTGAATACTCCTATGTTTATTGAGAATGGACCTATACTGAAAACTGCTTGTGGTAAAACTGTAGCCGCCTCTGGACGCTGTGTATTAAAAATAGACTTGAACGGGACTGTGAAGCCGTTTGAATTTCTCGTTTTTCCGCAGTGTAGTCATCAAATGATACTTGGCTGGGATTTTTTCCGTGCTACCGATGCCGTTATCGATTGTGGAAATCAAGAGCTCCAACTTGCCGAAATCCTTCCATACAACACAGTCTCAACTGAATCAAATTGGTCTCTAATCGCTGCATCGAATTACTTAATTGAAGCTAACTCTACAAGACAAATATCTGCTTTGAATTCAACAGTGCAAGAAGCAAACGGAGCTATGATTGTTGGCAGCGAAGTTCTGAAGTACGAAAAAGAGTTATCTGTTCCAGCTTCAATTGTCGACATTGAGAATGGCTGTTGTAAAGTGTGGGTAACGAACTTTTCCCGACGAACCCAACTGATACCGAAAGGGATGAATATAGGCTGTTTCGAGACAATTGAAAATAACGCCATCTGCTCTCTGAGTGACAAAGTGGAAGAAACTCCCAAGGAGCACAAGTCCCGAAAACGGGTAACTCTGGAAAAGTTAAAAGAAATTCTCGATTCTGATCTAACTACCACTGAAGAAGACGAACTATTGAACCTATTAGAAGAATTTAGTGACATATTTGATTTTAAGAGAAATTCTAGGAAAACTCGATGTAGTTTAGTGAGGCACAAAATCAATACAGGTGACAGCGCCCCAATCAAGCAACGACCTTACTGTGTATCAGCCACCGAAAGACGCTTGATTGCCTAAGAAGTACAGCGAATGATAAGAGAAGACATGATACAGCCGTCAGATAGCCCATGGTCATCTCCAGTCGTACTTGTGAAGACGAAAAATGGTGAATGGCGTTTTTGTGTTGATTATAGGAGATTGAACAAAATAACCAGAAAGGATGTATATCCATTACCTCGCATCGATGATGCCCTGGACTGTCTAGCGGGTTCGAAAATTTTCTCTATGATGGACCTAAAGTCAGGCTACTGGCAAATAGAGGTTGACGACAAAGACAGGGAAAAGACAGCCTTTGTGACTTCAGATGGTCTTTTCGAATTTAAAGTCATGCCGTTCGGGCTTTGTAATGCCCCCGCAACTTTCGAACGAATGATGGACACGGTGCTAAGAGGTCTAAAATGCAATGTCTGGAATATTTGTCTTTGCTATCTAGACGATATCATTGTGTACGCACTGAACTTCGGAGAACATCAAATACGCTTGAGGAAAGTCCTGAAGTGCATTAAAGAAGCGGGACTAACACTAAATTCTGCCAAATGTTCATTTGGGAAAAAGAAGCTAACTATACTCGGACATCTAGTTGATCAACATGGGATATATCCCGATCCACAGAAAACAGCGGCTGTGGCAAAGTTCCCTACCCCGGAAAATGTCACGGATGTCCGAAGTTTTCTGGGTTTATGCTCATACTATCGACGATTCATCAAAAATTTTTCTGAGATCGCAAAACCCCTGCATGACTTATTGAAGAAAGACACAAAATTTTCTTGGAACCCACCTCAGATGGAATCTTTTTCAACACTCCAAAAGTTATTGACCAATGACCCTGTTTTAGGGCATTTTCTCCTAGACTCGGAAACAAGGATACATTCAGATGCTAGCGGTCATGGCCTCGGAGAAGTTCTGGTACAAATCCAGGATAATAAAGAAAGACCAATAGCCTACGCATCAAGGTCCCTTACTTCAGCTGAAAGAAACTATTCCACAACAGAAAAAGAATGCCTTGCCGTCATCTGGGCGATCGGTAAATTCAGGCCGTATCTCTATGGAAAACCTTTTGCAGTAGTAACTGATCACCATTCTTTATGTTGGTTGGCGAACGTTGAGGATCCATCGGGAAGATTGGCGCGTTGGGCTCTCAGGTTGCAAGAATACGACATAAACATTATCTCCAAGAGTGGCCGTAAACATTTGGATGCGGATTCTCTATCAAGAAAGCCCCTCATTGAACCTATAACTGAAAGCAATGACGAAATCCCGTCCTTCGCAACTATCGAAGATTACTTAAAAGAACAACAAAAGGATAAACAGTTGAAGACCATCATAACAATCCTCAACAGAGGTGAGGCATACCAAAATTATCAAATAAGAAATGGTGTACTTTACAAAAGGAACTTCGATCCGATGGGACAACAGTGGCTCTTGGTGGTACCAAAAAAAAACTCCGTAGTGATGTTTTAAGAAGTCTCCATGATGCTCCAACCGCCGGTCATCTTGGTTTTGCCAAAACTTACGACAGGATAAGAAGAAAATACTTTTGGCCAGGACTATATGGGAGCATACGTCGATATGTTTCACACTGCCGAGAATACCAGAGACGGAAATCCCCTCCACAACTCCCACCAGGGCAGCTTCAGTCGATAAAACCCCCTGACATACCTTTTGCCAAAATTGGAGTAGATTTACTTGGACGTTTTCCAGTTACCCGAAATGGCAACCGGTGGATTATCGTTTGCACAGATTACTTAACTAGATTCACAGTTACAAAGGCAATACCAACTGCTGAGGCCACTGAAATCGCTAAATTTATAGTTGAAGAAATTGTACTGAAGCACGGAGCTCCTAAGGAAATGATAAGCGATAGAGGACGTAACTTTTTAGCCAATATTGTTAAAAACGTTAACCAGTTATGCCAGACGTCACACCTTCTGACGACTGCCTACCATCCACAGACCAATGGATTGTCAGAAAGATTCAACAAAACACTGGCTGACCTGCTATCTATGTACGTAGACGTTGAGCAAAAGAATTGGGATACCATACTACCGTTCGTGACTTTTGCGTACAATTCAGAAAAACAAGATAGTACGGGATCTAGCCCATTCTTTCTCGTCCATGGTAGAGATATCCAGACTCCTCTTGACGTAATTTTCCCATTTAATACCGAAACTTTTGACGAAAGTTATGCGCATCATCTCATTACCAGGGCAGAGGAAGCTAGACAGCTAGCAAAACTCCATATCCTCGAAGCGCAAGCTGCAGACAAACGCTGATATGACAAGAGGCATCGACCAGTTAGCTACAATATCGGAGACTTAGTATGGGTCTTTATTCCGGTACGGAAAGTGGGATTATCCGAAAAGCTACTGAGACGGTACTTCGGACCTTATCGAGTAACACGCCGACTGTCTGACGTGACATATGCAGTAGAAAGTGTCGAACAAAATAGAGGACGTCGAAGATCACAAGATGTCGTTCATGTACTAAGACTAAAACCCTATCTTGATCCAAAAAGACAATTGGATGAAGAGGAGATGCCTACTTCCAGGGGACCTGTTACAAGGAGCCAAATAAGACTGCAGCGGGACGCTGCTTCCACCTAAGAGGGGGGTAATGTAGCGAAAATCGTTCCTTTCAGCAAAGACGGCGTGGCGCAGTCAGTAAAGCGGCGGACTCGTGAACGGGAGGTTCCGGGTTCGGAAACAAGCGAGGCAAGCTGCCTTTAAAATTTGATTTTAACTTGGATTTAATTTATGTTAATTTCAATATGCAAATTTATGCAAATTTAATTCCTAATTTTCTGCGGGCCTTCCAAGTCTGGAAGGTTCTAAAAGTGTATATAAGCAAGATTTCCTTCAGTTGCGGGGTAATAAAATCTTGAATTGGTCTTGAGCGTTTATCAGTCATTTCACCAAGTTCAGTTCATTTCATCTACGCGACAATATATTGCGTAGCTCTAAGGTGATATTTGAAATGAACATAACATAAAAAAGTATCCAAAAGAATTTTTTTTGGTTCATATAAGTTTGGGGTCGTTTCTTAGTTTTGATGATACATTTGATAATGCTTAATTATCTTACACCAATTTCCGAACATCTCAAAGTATTTTTTCATAATTTTGAAACTTCAGTATTTAATCTCGTATTACAAAAAAAAGTAGACTTCCAAACCAATAGTTTCTATTATTATATCTAATTTGTCAGTAAGTGTCCTAGATCTAAAAGTTTTTATTAAATAAATGCTTATTAAAATAATCTCATCCTGAAGGCATTCTACAGAAACAACAGAAATAGGGATTACATTTTCTCACCGATGGATTCTTCTTTTTGAACAACTTCATAGATATTTTTTCCTTCATCCGCATAAAAAAAGACTTTAACACCAATCCTACCGGAGCAGTAAAATGACCGCTTTGGTAACTTTAATCAAAATTGTTAAAATTTCATGTTTTCATTTTTCTTCAGCTAACTGCACGACTTTTTCTATAGTATAAAAATTATTTAATTTGTCAATATCTATCTCTGTTCTTCTTTCATTTCTCCTTATAACCATATGAACTCTTAAATTTTCTACCGTGAGTGGTCTGGAAAATATATGAAATTTTATAAAATTATCTAAAATGAAATGTCAAACATACTACTAATATTAAGTTTCTCAAGAAAACATCATTTGATTGTGAACATACCATGTGCTTATTTACAGTTTGCTTTATGCTGGGTACAGAACTCCGACTGCCGGTAAGATTATTCAAATTCGGAGCACTGCCTCTGTACGGGGCATTACAAATACTTGCAACGTGATCAGTTCTGTTTGTAGTAATAAAACAGACTTTGGATAGTAAATAACTAAAAATAGTAACTTTTTTATTTTATTATTGAGAGATTATTTAAAGACAGATTTAAAAAGTGAGCTCTAAAATGCCAATGAAAAGGAAATTATTGAAATAAATAAAATAATCAAACTATACTCTGAAATTAATGAAGAAAATCCTGGTATATATGATCTAATGATCTATTAGACAACAGCTTTGAGCTATTGGACACGGATAATGAGGAAAAGAGCATTACGAACACTCTTAGAGGACTAAATAGAATGATATTGTTCTTAAGTTCCAAAAAAAAAAAAAAAAAACGATCCGGATATCAAAACTTCAATTGATGGCATTCTTTGGCAAAAAATTCAACATGGTTCTGGCTCTGGAAGATCCACGATTTCAATTTCAAGGCTTCTTTCTAAAAATGTATATTCCTGATAAGCCCTATATTATAAATATTAAATATTAAAAATAAATGCTTTTTAATTATTAGATGATAATTTTTTCGAGTTTTATTGCCTGTGCTAAATTTTGTATTATTTGTAAGGAACTGTAAAATAATTTAAAGTTTATTTGAAAAGAAGTCATTGGTAGAAATAGTTATACAGAAAATGTTGGTATGTTTAGTGTTAAAAAGACATAAGTTAAAAAGACATTTCTTAAAAGACATTTCTTAAAAGTTAAAAACACATTTCTTAAATATTGTTCTAAATGCAAGAACACAAACTACATCAAAATATTTTACTTGATATTTCAGTTTCAAAAAGTCCGGTGCAGTTCAGTAAAAATGATTCTTAAGCCTTGAACGGACATGAAAAGGCTTGACAGGGATGTATTATGTAAATTTAACAAAGACTAGCATCTCGGAAGCAAATGCTGGCTTCAAATCGATTGCAGAATCTTTGCATATTTTCCCTCCTCAGATTTTAGTATACTTAAAAAACGTGTAAACCCACTTTATCGGAGGAGTTTTATTTAACTCTTATCTAACTAATCTCTTATATTAATATCAGTAATACGTAGCCAATTATTATTTTTAAAATACATTTTTATGTTTATTTTTATAAGTATCTGGAAATTATAAATAAATCAACTTTTATAACTTTTCCTGTGTTGAAAATACTATAAAAAGCAAATCAAAAGTTAAAAGATATAGAAATGGCTTTTATAACTTTTTATTTATGCATGAAACTAAAACAGTTCTTATTCCAAGAAATGTATTTGATTTAAATTAAGGGGGCACATGACCTTGAAGGAAGTTTAAACGGAAGATATTTTCTTATTTTTCACAATACATTTTAATTATTATCGTAAATACAATTCGAATTCGAATATTTTACTGATTTGATTTGGTTTGGAGCACTACTGTCTACTTTTCTGAAACACGAGGGCTAACGAGACCGAATATTTCACTGTAGTTTGCTTTAAACGATTCAGAAATGTATAAATCAGAAAATAAAAATTTTGGAGTTTTAAAGGTGATGTGTCCTCCTAAAGAAAAGTAAAACATCTTCGAATGTATCAAAGAATTTAGGTCTCGGATTTGATTCTTTTAACCTTTACTATGGGCTTAAAGTCAATTTGAAAAAGCTCTCCAAATTGCTTGGCTATTCGGTGAATATTTAGTCAAAATATAATAAATGTTGCTTGCAGAAATTCTCTAACTTGAAATTTTCGAAAACTGCCAGATCAAGCGTTAGCTAATGCTCTGAATTCTTGTTGACTCGACTTATTACAATCAGATATGCTACCTCATGTAAACTCCTCTTCCAAAAAGAATATCCCATATGACATGTGTATCAGTTTGCCCTATTCCATACATATTTAAAATTATTTATTTAGTAAGCAATTTTCTGTTAAATCAGTAAAATATGAGTAATAGCATTTGCACTAATCTATAGCTGTCAATACACACTTGCCAACTTGTACGGAAGTTCCATTCTTTATAAAAATTTAGAAGATATAATAATAGTTAAAACAATTATACATGAGCATTTTTTGTAACAGCCTTGATAAAGAGTTTTTATATAAGAGAAAATATGCAACATGCAATTATTTGACACTTAATTTTAATACACACACACACACACACACAAACATATATATATTGTGGCAGCTGGTCACACGGGAACTAGAGAGGGTCGGTCATTCCCTGGACCCGTGGGAATTTATTCTCCTGAAAAGGGCAGGAGTCCCGTCCACTGACCACTCCCTTGCTCTCAGCCCTGGTTCTCCCCCCCCCTCTTTTTGCGAGGGGTCTTTGAAGAACAAGGCAGTGTGTTGTGGGGGCTGGAGGAGAAAGGCTGTTTCTCTCTCCCAGCGATATTGGTTGTACATATTGTATATATCCAAATTAATAAAGTCTATGACTTTAACAAATTGCTTTTTACTGAGCCCCACAAACAGAGAGGTACATGTATGTTGCGACGTTACAGCATACATTTAATTTGGTGGCAGCTGGATGGAATCCACTCCACCTGAACTTCCTGAAAAAATTGCGGTCTTCGCATCCGTGGCTTCGTGCCCAGAGAAATCCTTCAGTTAAGGAGGTAGTGGTGTGCGGGAAAGACAATCCCGTGTGTTAATTTATTTTGCGGACATTTCAACTCGTCGCATGAAACGTAGTTCGAGGCTGGATTCAACAGTGTTCCTGTATACCTGCAGTTGTGTGGAACCGTCGAATTCCCGTCCCTTGGTTCGGTTTGGAAAGCCTGTGTTCCGGTTGTGTTTGTGAAGTGAGAATTTCTATATTCTAAGGAGTTGCTGAATTCCCGTCCCTTAGTTTCGTCTCTTCTTCATCAGAGAAAGACTGTGTGATCTGACATATTCTGGACTAAAAGCTGTGTCTGAGTGTCTGAGTGATCACGGAGAAACTTCTACAAACGAG
Source organism: Pardosa pseudoannulata (assembly GCA_032207245.1). Lineage (NCBI taxonomy): Eukaryota > Metazoa > Arthropoda > Arachnida > Araneae > Lycosidae > Pardosa > Pardosa pseudoannulata. The sequence continues at coordinate 161,507,230 of CM063502.1, forward strand.
TGAGTACCTCATTTTATTTTTCTGAGGCAAGAAGGCAAATTATTTTTATCTTAAATTGTCTGCATAAAAAGTTATTTCTTTGCTAGTGGGTCTTTAAAGTTGAATGGTTGACCTTTAAACTTGTTTTTTATTGTGTAGTATTGTGTTTAAATTTTTAAAAGATATTATTTAGTTAAAAGTATTTCTATTTTGTGTTGTTTTTTGTATTCATAACATTATTATTAAGTGTAAATTAATTAACTAAAATTAAGTCATGGCCTATCTAATGAGAGCTCTAAAGCAAGAGCTAATAACTCTCGCCGAAGATTTGGGAATTGAGCCTGACCCCCAATTGAGTAAATTAGATATTTGTAAATTAATATCAAGTAAAAATTTTGATGAGCAGACTGTTAAAGAAGCCTTTGAGTACGTTAGAGAATGTACAAAGGAGCGTGAAAAGGTAGAAAGGGAAAGAATAGAGAGGGAGAAGGAGCGTGAATATGAATTAGAGAAATTACGTATAGTGAATTCTAATAGTTCCCGCGGCTCTTCTCCGATACCTGAAATAGTAATAAAAAAATCTGTTCAAGAAATGCAGAAACTAATGCCAGCATTTAATACAGAGGAAACGGACATTAGCCTGTATTTAGCTATGTTCGAGCGGCAGGCGAGAAGCGCGCAAATAGAAAAATCCGAATGGCCTTCCAGAATATTAAGCTTATTGCCATTAAGTATTGGACAGATTGTTTTGAGGGAAAGCGAAGAAAATAGTCAAAATTATGATTTCATAAAAAAATTATTACTGGAACGTTTTAAAATGAATCCAGAGGCTTTTAGGCAAACATTTACGCAGCACGCAAAAAAGGTAAATTGTCGATGGCAAGACTTTGCATATGAATTAGAGAATTATTTGGAAGGGTGGCTGGATGGCTTAAAAATTGACAGTTTTAAAAATTTAAAGTTATTAATGGTCGCCGATCAAATGAAGAAGAAGGTTAGTGCAGACGTCAAGGAGCATTTTTTGGATATTTTGGGTGAAATAACTGACCCTTTTGAACTGGCGGAGAAACTCGATAAATATGAGTCTGTTAGACATAATGTAAAAAGACCTGTAATTGATAGGAAGGAAGTTCAGGGGACAAAAAAAATTGGATTAGGTAGATGGGTTGAAGGTAGGGACAATTTGGAGAGGAATGTGAGGGAGACCCGAATAGATGTTCCCGAAAAAAGAATCGAAAGAGAAACCCGACCGGATTCTCCCGGTGAGAGAAACAGACAGTTTGAGAGGCGGAGACCACTCCGTTGTTTTGAGTGTAATGGTCTGGGTCATATAAGGCCAAATTGTCCTAACCGAAAATTTAAGAATTCCGAAGTTGTGAATCAACTTGATCTTAAGAGTAGTGTGAAAAAATGCATGGAGCCATATATGTGGGAAGGAAAGGTAAATGGTGAGCCTACGGCTATTCTAAGGGATACTGGTGCTTCCATAGATTTAGTTTGCAAAACGCATGCGCCAGAAAATACGTGGACAGGCGAAGTAGTCTTGGTGCGCCAACCTTTAGATATGCAATATAAATGTCTCCCGATAGCTCTAGTTCACTTGGAGGGAACCTTCGGGGAAATCATCACTAAAGCGGCGGTAGTAGAAAAACCCCTGGATCAAGGTCGTTATTTACTAGGGAACCGAACAGCCGAGCTAATTGCAGAGAAGGGTGGAAATTGGACGTGTGAGCAAATAAATGCCATAACGAGGGCTCAAGTTAGAAATCGAACTTCCCCTGAGGTGAATGACCCTGAACCGTCCATTCTTCAAAATCACGCGACCCCGGAGAGTGAAAGTGAAGACCCCTTACTGGACATTTCGCCTGCGGCGGAAAGGGGGGAGAGTCTCTTACTCTGCTCCTCGGACGAGCTGAAGGAATCTCAGCGGGGGTGCAGTACGCTAGATACGATCTGGTCTCAAGCGGAGGAAAATAAAAAGAGTGGGAAAAGAGGAGAATATATTGTTGAAAAGGGAATTCTATATAAGGTGCAAAAAGATCATTTAGGCGACGATCGTAAACTAATTGTAGTGCCAACTCGATATCGTGAGAAAATTATGGAATTATGTCATGATGGTTGGGCAAGTCACGTTGGAGTAACAAAAACTCGCGATCGATTAGCGATTGGCCAGGGTGTTACCGAGATATAGAAAATTATGTTCGTAGTTGTGATCCATGTCAACGGGCGGGTAAAGCTAAAGACAAAAAGAAAGCACCTATGAAACTTGTGCCTATTATCAGGGAAGTTTTTGCCAAAATTAACGTTGATGCGTGTGGGCCCTTGCCTATGAGTGAATCGGGAAATAGGTACCTAATAACTGCAATCTGTATGGTCTCTAAATATCCCGAAGCCATTCCAGTAAAGGATATAAGTTCTCTATCCGTAACTGATGCTCTAATGCAAATATTTAGTCGTTATTGGGTTCCCAAAGGAGGTACAATGCGATCAAGGTACGTCTTTTACTAGTGCCTTAACGACAGGGTTTTTTGAGAAATTTGGAATTAAGATTACCCATAGTTCTATAGCTCATCCTCAGTTTAACCCGGTGGAGAGGTTTCATCGTACAATTAAAAGACTTCTGAGAGTACTGTGTACTGACGCAGGAACCGAATGGGAAAGGCACTTGCCAGCGGCTCTATTAGCTTTGAGAACGGTGACGCATGAGTCACTGGGGTTCTCTCCATCCGAACTTATATTTGGGAAGAATTTAAGAACCCCTGAAGTGTTACTTTATGAGCATTGGGCGGAGACGCCTGACAAAAGTACTGCGGTGACTGAGCATCTATTTAAAATTTTGAATAGACTGAAGCTAACACAGGATTTAGCTACTGAAAAAATGGCAGAAATGCGTGAGAAACGAAAGAAGTGGTATGACAAGAATGCCGTTAAACGGGAGTTTAAAATAGGAGACCAGGTACTGGTTTTGGCCACTGCGAGACCAAATAAACTGGCCGTACATTGGAAGGGACCAGGCGTAGTAGAAGCTAAGATCTCAGAGACAAACTATTTAGTTAAGCTAGGGGAAGGAAGGGAGCAAGCTAAAATATATCACGTAAATATGCTGAAACCGTATTATAAAAGACCTGAGACAATTAATTTCATGGAGATTGAGACAAAGGATCGGGGAATAGAGGATTCGGATTGGGAAATTTCTCATGTCAGTGACGAACCGGATGTATTTGATGTAGAAGAAATAATTCGGGAGAGTGATTTAAATTCGCGTCTAGAGTTAGAAGAGATTGCTCGACTGCGAGACCTGCTTAAGCGCTATTCCATGGTGTTTTCTAACTCTCCTGGGAAAACCGATCTAGTGACCCACAATATAGAGCTTACATCAGATATTCCTATAAGAACTAGACCATATCGAGCGTCACATCGGCAAAATGAAATTTTAAAAAGGGAAATTGATCGAATGCTTCAGTTAAAGATCATCGAAGTTGGCCCATCGGATTACGCATCCCCAGTTGTATTAATTGAAATACCAGGAAGAGAACCTAGGATTTGTATTGATTATCGAAAGCTTAATGCAGTTACTCGAACAGAATACATTCCCCTACCAAACATTGAAGAGCGGGTAGAAAGAGTAGCCGTAGCAAAATACATATCTGTAATAGATTTAGCAAAGGGCTACTGGCAGATACCCCTAAATGAGAAAGCGAGGAGTGTAGCAGCATTCGTAACCCCATTTGGTAGTTATCGTCCGCTAAGGATGCCCTTCGGGCTTAAAAACGCTCCTTACTGCTTTAGCAAACTTATGTCAGAAATTCTGGAAGGGTGTGAAAACTTCGCTGTACCTTACTTGGACGATATCGCGATATTCTCTTCAGATTGGAACCAACACTTAAGGGATTTAGACGAAGTATTGAAACGGTTAAGAAAGGCTAAATTAAAGGTAAAGCCTACAAAATGCAGGTTCGGGCAAGATCGGGTTAAATACTTAGGGCATGTTGTAGGAAATGGTATAAGAACTCCGGCGGAAGCAAAGGTAAAATGCATTGCAGAATTTCCTAGACCTTTAACGAAAACCCAGATGAGATCATTCCTCGGACTGACAGGGTATTACAGCCGATATGTCGCAGGTTATTCCCAGATCACTGCTCCTCTGACCAGCGCGTTAAAAGGAAATTCTAAGAAGGGACAGATCACCTGGACTGAAGAATGTGAGGCAGCTTTTGAAAACCTAAAAAAATGCCTAATGAATAGACCCGTACTTTACGCGCCAGATTTTGAACAGGGGTTTGAGGTGCAATGTGACGCATCTGATGTTGCATTAGGGGCCGTGTTATCACAAAAAATCAACGGGGAAGAGCATCCTATATTATATATCAGCAAAAAATTTAATGATGCCGAAAGGCGATATAGTACTGTAGAACGCGAATGTGCTACAATAGTATACGCCGTAAAAAAAACTGCGATTCTACCTTGACGGCCGAACGTTCAAAATCATAACGGATCACCAACCCCTAAAATGGCTCAAGTCCAATTCTTCGCACAATAATAGGTTGCTTCGTTGGACGCTGATCCTTCAGCCTTATTCCTTTGAGATCGAGCATCGCTCTGGAAAGGCTAACGGAAATGCAGACGCATTAAGTCGGATCCAATTAGAATAAGATGGAAATTTTTAATTTTTTTTTAAAAGCGATTTGTAAATATTTAATGTTTCTGTTTTTTTTTTTATAATTATCTCATTGATAGTTTCTGTGTATTGTATTTCTTGTGCATGTATTAAGTAGATCTTGCCTCAGGAAAGTTAATGAGTGAAACTCTCTCTTGATTGAATTATTGTAGACTGAAATAATGAACTCTTCGTCACCCCTAAGAAAAATTGTAACGGGGGAGGGGCTGGCTGTGGCAGCTGGTCACACGGGAACTAGAGAGGGTCGGTCATTCCCTGGACCCGTGGGAATTTATTCCCCTGAAAAGGGCAGGAGTCCCATCCACTGACCACTCCCTTGCTCTCAGCCCTGGTTCTCCCCCCCTCTTTTTGCGAGGGGTCTTTGAAGAACAAGGCAGTGTGTTGTGGGGGCTGGAGGAGAAAGGTTGTTTCTCTCTCCCAGCGATATTGGTTGTACATATTGTATATATCCAAATTAATAAAGTCTATGACTTTAAGAAATTGCTTTTTACTGAGCCCCACAAACACAGAGGTACATGTATGTTGCGACGTTACAATATATATATATATATATATATATATATATATATATATATATATATATATATATAATCTATGAGCAATACTCCACTAACCTTGTTTTATGCATTCAGATTTTTGTAAAGTGATTTTAATAAATAAAATTTTATTTGAGTACTATTGACTATACTAAAATATTATAAGCTCATAGACACATAAGATATAAGAATTATGTTTATAAAAAATTCTTCATAGATATTTCTTTCAATTTTCTAGAAAAAACTATGGTATGCATGTTATTATATAATTAATCGCACAAAAATCAAAAATTTGTTTATTTTGCGTATGATTTTAAGCATTCTTTCTTTGATAAGGAATTGTTAATTATATATATATATATATATATATATATATATATATATATATATATATATATATATATCTGTGTGTGTGTATGAATGTATGCATATATAACTAACTTTTGAGTGTGTTTTAAGCATATATATTTATCCCCGGGGTTTAGTTTATGAAATTGTAAGATATTCAAAGTTAGTATGCTAGTAGCTATGCAATTTCTTATTAAAGGAAAAATTGTATTTGGTTTCTCCGTTTTAAAGATGTTAAATAAAAAAAAACTTAGTTTGTCTGAACTACTGTTATTTAGTATGTTGTTTGAATCCCGTTACGGGTATGGGTATTCTTAGCCATTCAGAATGAGCTTTAAGTGGTAAGCTCTCGTTTAACGACTGTAGCGATCCAAATTAAATCAGTCAAATGAAACCCACTGTATCCCTTTTATTAAAAAGTTGTAGGCTTTCTTGGAAAAAAAAAGAAAAAAAAAACGAAGGATAATTTGAAGAGATAGAAGGGGAAGATCTAACGTCAATTGTAGAGCAGCAAATAATTTTTCCCGATGGATTTCTCGAGTGAGAGCGAAAAGGTTCAGATTGACTGACAATTTTTTATCGGGGAAAGGGAATTAGTTGATGAGAACCAAAGTCTGAGAGTGATTTCCAAATGTTTAATGAATTGCCTTCAAAAGTAGCTTGGCTCATCTGATAGATTTGAATTATATGAATGTATAGAAAGATAAATCGTAATCAAATACAAAGATATGAAAAGTTATTCATTTTATTCTCTTTTAATTAATTCAACAGAAAATGTGTTTGAAATATTGCTTAAAACTTTCGATATAAATTAATATAATGCACGCGGAAGAAAAGATTCGAGCATTAAGGGGTTAGTTCGGAAAACATAGCCGCTATATACACGCGCAATAGTGAGGGATTTTTAGTTTCCTTTGAAATTAAAATTCATCTTCGTCATTCAATTCATTATATTAAGAAAAAGAATTCCTTTAAACAATTTCAGTTGTGAGTTAAATAAAGATAATTTTTCCATTTAAAATACCTTTCTGAGAGTGGGGTCAGAAAGACAACTTTATTTCAGTTTTCATTACACGCACAGTCAAATAAAACAAGTGTACAATACACATGAATCAATTTATAAAATCTAAAGTGACAAAAAGATGTGACGGCTGCGAATTTCAAATTCGCTAAAGTTAAAATGAAGAAATGAACACTCGAGTCAAAATTGGTGGAGTAAAAATGCATTCATAGTAGGAAATTTCATCATTCGTATTCTCATAATAAAATAAAGTTGCTTCATTTACTTTGAAATAAATGAATAAAAAATTTCATATCAAATTTCTCTATATTTTTCTCTCTTCGAATTTCCATTCCTGAGTAGAATCAAGTGTTATGATCCGAATCGAAGTGGATGACAATCCCCTCCTCGGTTCTTTATAATACTGTATCCAACAGAGTCAGGGACTTGGTAATATTTTCATCCTGAAACGAACACACTTTAGAAAATTTTGATAAAGAACAATCTTTTTCAAAATACATACACAGCACAAGCATCTAAGGCGATTTGTATCACTCACAGCATTTTTACTCAATGCAAAAAGATATTATTTGGAAATAGGGAGAAATATAAACATTTGAAATGATTACAGAAATTTAACTCCTATTACTGTGGACGTGTTTTGGAAGATCTGCAGTTGTTTATTTCTATTAAGTTTGAACTCGCTTGTAAAACTCGTAAAGTTATCTTGACAGCATGCTTAATGTTCTAGCTGGGGAAAATACTTAGATACAAAATCGCACAACTGTTAAAGATTAAACTAGATAATTCTAATCCAAAATATTATGTATCTATTATGTTCCAAAATATTATGTACCTACTATGTCCATAGGCGAATGGCTAAATTATTCTCTAACCATAACCTACCTCTAACAATTTTTTTCTACAGTATCGTTCTAAACAGAATTTATAAAAAATAATGAACATATTCTTGACGATTTTAAGGAAGAGGATTAGGATATCTAATTATCCTAATATCCCAAATGCTTATCCTAAAATGTAAATGACTAGTCAAATTTCTGTTGAAATGGAATGGATATACAAGGACCGAAACGTAGAATATATATGTAAAGCAAACTTGTACCAAGTTCAAAAGTGAAACATATTTTTATAGCATGCGATCATTTTTCCATTATACATGTATACATGTACAAAGGTAAAAGTGACATTAAAACTTACAGCTTTATATTATAAGGGACAAACAAATGATTTTCTTTCATTTCTACAGGGCCATTTCAGCAAATTAAGATTACTGAACTTCAAATCAGAGTCAAATTTCTCATTACAGAAAATTGGAGAGGTAATAAATTATTAAATGATGAATCAGTTTTTCGGCTCGACAACATAATATTTAATAATAAGTTGTGAAGAATGAAAATCCAATCAATTATTCCAGAAACAGAATGATAAATATTCGCTTTCAACTCCATTTTTTGTACAAATGAGGAAGGAATTTCGAATTATCAATTATTAAAGTACTCTGTTGGAAAACATCATATATTGTCATTTAACGGAAAATGTTTTAAGATATTTTGGAAAAGTTTATAATAATAATATCCTTCTAAAAGTATGTCTCCAAAATCATTTCGAGAAGAGAAAATTTCAAGAACATTTAATTACTTATTTTATCCCTTTAGCTTATTTTTTAAATTCAGAATTATAGCCTCCTTGCCACAGGAAACACCGTTGATTTTTTTTCTTAAAGAAATCAGTTGAATAATGCTTCCACTTCTTAATAACTTATCACTCTCAGAAAGTATAAACGTTGCATTTGATTTATGAAACCCAATGAAACATTTTACTAGTTCAGAATAAATATATTTAATAAACTTACGTGAAGACACGTTTCCAAAAACTCGTCAAATGTTACGATGCCGTCTTTATTCAAATCCAGCTTCTGAAAAAGATTGGGAAGTCATTAAGTCTATTTAACTTGCTACTATTCTTGCTAAGTAAGAAATAGACATATTGAGTCCCCAAATAAATATTACAAACAAACATAAGATTGATTTTTTCCATGGTAAAACAATAGAATAATAAGAATCAGAATTTTTTTTCAACATTTTGCTAACCCACATATCTAAAAATCTAACTCCCCATGAACCAATATTTTAAAACTCTTGCACCGAAGCCATCCTAATTCGAAACAAACAAAAACTATCCAATAAGAATTAAAAATTTTGGTTTCTTTAGCTATCATGAAATACTTTAAATATTATCATGAAATACTTCTTTTGCTGTTCAGACCGTATAATATTTTAGAGATAAAAGGTCAACATTTTTGCTGCACGAAGACTAATGATACTGGGATTTACTGCTGAAAGTTGATTCTGAAAATCCACTCTAGTAGGGAGATTCGAACCTACGAACCGTGGTACTCACTATCAATCCGGCCTCCACCATTGAACTTATTTTAGGATTTTTCAGCAAATTTTTGATTTATTCTGTACTTAAGCAAAACGCATTAGGATTGAAATGAATTACATCGAAAACTCTGTCTGCATGGTCTTTTGTAGCTTCTTCCGAAACAGTTGGTTCTGTAAATCGGCCCAACAGGCTGTAGATGGAGCCAATGATCTCTTGCATTTCCTCTCTTGTTATGCACCCGTCTCCATTGATATCATAAAGGTTGAAGGTCCACTGCAACTTTTCGGTGGGGGAGCCTCGAGAAATTGTAGACAGTCCTAAAACAAACTCCTGAAAATGACAAAAGAAAAACATGTCTTAGCATCAATCGAGAAATATTTACTGAGACAGCTGCTTTTAAGTAGGCCATCTTAAAAATAATAAAAGCACTTTTCTAGTGGCTGAAAACGAAATTGTAAGGCTTTGCAAATTTAGTACTTAAAACGCAAAACGCAATCGAATTTGTTATTCGACCCAGAGCCTCGGCCCATACCATGAGTGACCTGACATCATGACAGCAACCTGAAGTGACTACCTAGCTGCTAGGAACCTACGACAGGTCTGATTTTAATTTCGCCCAAGCTCTACATAAGCAAGTTTGAGACTACCAAGTAGAATATACCTAGTATGCGTGGAGGCCAACAGAAAAAGTAATAAATAAAGCCTTTTTTTAAAAAAAATCGTCTACTTTGTGTTGATTGTGCATTCAGTAGAGGGATCGTTCTTCTTTAACATGAGGGTTTTGCTTCAAATCAGTTCAAAACATTCAATTTTTCTACTCAATGAACACTTCATTTAATGCTATTAATTTACAGTCAACTGCCTCTAGTTATGTAATCAAGTACATCAAACTCACAAATTAATACGGGACAAATAAAGTCTATATTTACTTGAGCCTCAGTATATTTTTAGTTTTTATAAAAGTTTAGGGTTTTTTTTATGAGCATCGTATACAAAATACAAAATAAAATAATGCAATGAATTAATGTCTTCTTGCAAAAACCTTAGCAGATCTGCAACGATGTTCAAGAGAGCTCCTTTCAAAACACAGTGAAGCAACTGGACCACATCTGTGCATTCTAAGTGAATGGGTGTTAAAAGTCTAGAATTGGGAAAACGGCGTCGTGATATTGATATTGCCTCATTTAAAACTGTTTAACGTAATAGATGAGATCATGGATAATCTTACAGCTGAAAATGAAGGTAACTCAAAACGAAATAAATCTTTCACAAACTAACTTTATTCTTACCAAAAATGAGTGGATAATACATTCTAATTATTTTAAATGAAAGTCATCACTTTTAAGCAACTATAAAAGGAAGAATTTTTGTTTCTTTTCTGCTTACCATTTTTTTTTATAACTATCTAAAATGCTTGAAATTTTTAGCATTGTTCTACATGCTAATTTAAACATTTTCCTATGTTTACTTTGCTTCTAGATTTTTTTTTCTAAAGTACTTATTTTTAAAATTTCGCTGCCTTTTGAACAGATACATAAATAATATAAAATTAAATAAAACTTATTTTAAACTATTAAATGAAATAGTTAAATAAATGTATATGCTTTGATAAATATTTACTAAGATTTTTACATTATTTATTACAAAATTTTATTTTTTAAAACAAGAAAATAAGAATAACTATTCTAATGTATGTGTGAAGTTTCTGGAAACATGGATGGTCACATAGCTTTTCATATTTTGCATCCTTATTGAGTATGCTGTTTTCTTTCATCGACTTTGTAGAACAAAATGACAATTTTCTTCAGCGCAAAAAAATGATTTCCAAATTACTGCACTTCTGGCTTTTAACATATTTATTAAAATTAACCCTCTCAGGATGATCTATGTAAAATACCAACCATATTCTCTACTAAACATTATACTCACAGAACAATTGCCATAATGAACATCTGCTAAATTAAACACCTGCTTAAAATGTATTAATCATTTTACAACAGGAGAGTGAGTGAATTCTCACATAAAGCTAAAAAAATATTGACAAATTACATTTTAAAATCTATAAATTCCAAATAATTTATTTCAGTTGAAAAATTAAAATTTGATAAATGCTGTAAATCTAATTAGATATGGAGTTTCATCATAGAATTATATAATATTTCCGTAATAATCTGAAATCAAAATGTGCAATAGGTCTTGTCTAGAGGTAATTTTCACTCAATACTTGACTATATGTAAGCGCATGCATTCAAGCTATAGTTGAATCAAGTAAAGTATAGTGAATAGTACTCAATTACTTTTTTAATTATTAAAATCACTTTAAAAAAATCTAAATGTATAAAATAAGGTTAGTGGAGTATTGCTCATACATTATATATATATATATATATATATATATATATATATATATATATATATATATATATATAATTTTGGATTTACAGAGCATTTGAAGAAGAATATGTGTAATTTTATTTTTCTTATCCTGCATTTGCATATTGTGTATTTATTATTTAACTTAATATGTTATGTAAGCAATGTTCTGTTAAATCCATCAAATATGCATAAGAGCATTTGCACTAATCGATAGCTGTCAATACATACTTGCCAACTTGTACGGTTTAGCTGTACATTGTATGGAAGTTCTATTTTTTTATGAAAATTTAGAAGATATAATAATAGCTAAAACGATTATACGTGAACATTTTTGGTATCACTCTTTATAAAGAGTTTTTAAATAAGGCAAAATTAGCAACATGCAATTATTTGAAACTTAAATTAATTTTAATATATATATATATATATATATATATATATATATATATATATATAAATATATATATATATATATATATATATATATATATATATATATATATATATATATATATATATATATATATATATATATATATATATATATATATATATATATATACACTCATGTCCATAAATTAAGAATAATTCAAAATCACACAGAAATTGAGCTCTAAAATAAAAATTTCACCTGTAGAATTATCACACACATCTTGAAGAAGAATATGAAAATTGCAGGAAACCACCAGATGGCGCGGATAGTACGTCACAATGACGAGAGTGTATGAAAGGGGTATATAAGGAATGGTAGCAAAGAAGTAAAGTTGTTCACAAGCGCTTTAAAAGCCTTTCAGTGCAATAACCGCATAGTTATGGCACAAAGGAAGCATTTGGATGATTTTTTACGTGCTAGAATTATCGGACGACTCGAATGCGGACGTACCCAGCTGGAAGTATCCGAGGAACTTGGAAGTACATCCCGGACAATCTCATACTATTAATGTAACTAACCGTTTTATTGTTAATAAATATTTGTAAATTTTTTTTTTGTATCTTTCATTGAAAATCCTTTTTTTTAATATGTATATATAGCATCTTTTTTTTTTACTTTTTTTAATATAGACTTTAAAAATAAGTCAAATTTGTTTTTTTTGTTTATTGAATATTTTTCTTTTGACTTTTATATATATTATATTTATTTTTGGATATGAGTGTGTATATGGTTATGTGTGTGTGTGTGTGTGTTTTTAATTTTTTTATAAAAGTTTAAAAATTATTAATGTAAGGATAGTTCAATGTAAATATTTGATAACTAAAGATTGTTATCTTTTTGGGTTTCTTAATATTTACATAACACTACAATATTAAACGCAAATTTTAATTTTTTGGTTATAAGACAAGTAATGACATATACGTTTATAAATAATAGTCATTTCAATTTTTTTTATATAACATTTAAAAATTTTTATATAACTAACTGTAGCTTTCAAATTCTTTTTCAAGCTTTGTTTACTCTATCAATAATTACATAATTTTTGCTTGGTGTTTCCTTATGGAGTTCTAACCCCTATTTTATATTAATTTTATGTATTTTATTGTGGTTGTATAGTGTTTCAGACGTCTGGAAGAGTTGTTGCAGCATAAAAACGGGTTTTAACCAGAGTGGGGGGGGGGTCTCAAATCCCGCCAGTCATTTCGAAGCATCATTTCATATATTATATATTTATATAAATATATTATATATATATATATATATATATATATATATATGTGTGTGTGTGTGTGTGTGTGTGTATATATATATATGTATATGTATATATATATATATACATATAAATATATATATACGTATATATATATATATATACATATAAATATATATATACGTATATATATATATATTGTTAATTATATACATATAACTTGTGAGTGTGTTTTCAGCTTAGATATTTAGCCCCTGGGTTCAGTTTATGAACTTGTAAGATTTTCAATGTTAGTATGTTACTAGCTCTGCAATTTTTTATCAAAGAAAGAAATTGTATTTGTAACTTAAGCCATGTTTACAAGTGTCAAGTACAGGGTCATGTAACCTGCCTCTACGCATGCATAGTTTTCTCTTACTTTACTTGATTCAACTATTGCTTGAATGAATGCGTTTACACATAGTCAAGTATTGAGTCAATAAACTTGCCTCTAAAAAAGAACTCTTCCACAATTTGATTTCTGATTATGACGGAAGAAAGTCCTAATTATATGATGAAACTCCATATCTAATTATTTTTGAGAGCATTTAACAAATTATAATTTTCTACTTAAAAAATTATTCGGAAATCCGACAAATTGAAATGTAATTTCTGAATTCTTTTTCATCATTGTGTGAGAATTCACTCACTCTCCTGGTGTAAAATGAGTATTACATTTTACGCAGGTGTTTAATTTAGCAGATGTTCGTTATATAAGATGTTCTGTGAGTAGAATGTTTAGGACATAATATTGTTAGTATTAATTTATATATCTGTTCAAAATGCAGCAAAATTTTAAAAACAAGTACATTACAAAAAAACTAGAAGGAAAGTAAACATAGGAAAATATTTAAATTAGCATATTCAAAAATGCTAAAAATTTCAAGCATTTCAGATAGTTATAGAAAAAGACATGGTAATCAGAAAAGGAACAAAAATTCTTCTATTTATAGTTGCTTAAAGGTAATGACTTTCCGTTGAAATAATTAAAATGTATTACCTACTTATTTATTGTAAGAATAAACTTGATTTGTAGAAGATTTATTTCGTTTCGAGTTACCTTCATTATCAGCTGTAAGGTTATCCATAATCTCATCTATTACATTAAACAATTTGAAAGAAATGAACCTCGATATCAAGTATGTATATCATTGTTTACTTATTCTAATTTTAAAGAAATAATTACAATTTTAGTTGAAAATAATATGCTGCTTCAGCTAAAACGTCTAATAATAAAAACTTATGAGCTGTTTCCTATATATATATATATATATATATATATATATATATATATATATATATATATATATATATATATATATATATATATATATATATATATATATATATATATATATATATATATATATATATATATATATATATATATATATATATATATATTGGTAGCGAATGTTGAAAGAAACTTTTCTAATTTAGAAGCACTACTAATTTTAGGTTTTTTATATTATAATCGCTAGTTAGTGTTACTGGAAGCAGAACTCATTTTATTTTTTTACTAACTAGTAGCAGCTCGATGTGGTATGCCAAAAAGTGATGTAATCAAATAATCTCTCCTAAGATTATTAGTTGAGAAACTAAATAATATTTTAAATTAATATAAAATGAAAATTAAAAATTCTGCATATCTTTGTTTACATATTAACGTCTATTTCACGAACAATTATGTGTTTTGAAAGCTTGTAACTTTTTAATAAATCAATTTAAACATACATATTTCTGTATAGAAATCACAATAAAGCAATAACTATAAATGAACAAAAAGTAATTTTTGTCGGGTTTTGGTAGTTTAAAAGTTGATGGTCCCCTTAAGAATCACAGCTACCATAATTTTGAAATAAATTTTATGACTTAAAATTATTTTGGTAATAATGCATATAAAGTACAAATATACTCTGGCTATTTTAAAAATGTTTTCTTTCTCAAATTTTCCTTTAAACAGGTTTTAATTTTTTAAAAGAGTTTTATATTTATTTTAGCATTTGTCAGCAACCATCGTCAATATCAACATGCTACTGAACATGAAGACAAAGCAGCAATAAAAAAAGTAGCTTGCTAACGATAGTAAAGGTGGACATTTTCACCGTAGTTTTGTTTGAGGCTCTAAGGTCAACATCTTTGGAACACAACGGCTAATTAGACCATGACCTACTGCCTAAAGCTGATTCCGGACAGTGACGAACATTAATGCCACAGTAGGATTCGAACACACGAACCACGGTACCAAAAGCCAGCACCTTAACCATTCGACCGCCAATCTAACGTTAGAAGTAATGTAGATAACGCTTGATTTTTTATGTCTTTGTCAATAAATTTGATTTGATTCCCTATTATTCTAAAATTTTATTTACGCTTTAATCATGTTGAATATTTAGTTCAGTGTAAATATTCTTACAGAACATTTACAACTTACGAAATTTTTTAATTCTAATTTTAATAAGAAATGTAAGATTTTAGTTTTTGTGGTACTTAGGAAATAAATGAAATTTATATTAAGTAATAGAGTAATAAACTATTTATTTTTAAGACTAAAATGTTTGTAATAAAAGTTAAGGATAAGAATTTAAATTTCAGTTTTTAAAACCTTTCTTTATAGTTCACATTTAATAATAGAACAGTCTAAATTAAAGTATGCTTGCTTTATCCTTTAAAAGATAAGATATTTTTCATTCAGAAATTGTCGAAATAAATTTGTTTAAAAAATAGTATGAATATTTACAATTATCACAGATTTTATTACTAAAATTCTATAATTCTTTTTTTCATTTAGGGTACAGAGGATTTTTCACAGATGAATTACATGACTAAATAACTTTCCTACTTTTTTAAATGTTTTATTTTTGCTTTAATCATGTTGAATATTTATTTACTTAAATGTAAATATTCTTACAGGACATATACAACTTACAAAAGAATTATTTATTCTGATTTTAAAAGAAATGTAAAATTTTAGTTTTTGTGGTACTTAAAAAATAGATGAAATTTACATTAAGTAATAAAAATCTAAACTGTTTATTTGTAAGTCTGAAATATTTGTAATTAAAAGTTAAGGATAAAAATTTACATTTTAGTTTTTTAAACATTTATTTATAGTTTACATTTAATAGTAGAACAGTCTAAATTAAGGTATGCTTGCTTTATCCTTTAAAATAGAAGATATTTTTCATTCAGAAATTGTTGAAATATACTTCTTAAAACAATGTTAAAAATATTTACAGTTATCCCAGATTATATTACAAAGATTCTATAATTCTATTTTCATATCAGGTACAGATAATTTTTCACAGATGAATTACATAATTGAAGTGTGTACATTTTTGTTTACATCTGATATATACTGGTTTTAAATTGCATGTTTGTTTGGATATTGGATTATTGCTTTGAAGATAAGAGAGAAACACAGTAAAAATGTTTTAAGATGGGCACACTTCTGTTTTAATAAAGAAAAGTTTCTGAAATATGGTGACATTTTTATGAGGGTACTTTGCTATATTTTCAAGTTCTATTCTATTCAAGACTGTATTTGTGTTCATTTAATAAACTAAAGCTGGTGTTTATTTTTACTAAAATTTCAGTGATAAGCTGAATATGAAATACTAAGTTAAAATCGCTATTAATTTTTTTTTACTTTCAATACTGCAAGAAGAAATTATTTTAAATCTTTTTGAAATCTGCTTTTGAAATAAAACACACAAATTTCTGAAATAGACAACACTGGGAAAATTAAACTATAATTTTATATATATTACTTTTTTACATTTAATATTGCAAGATAAAAATATAATTTTAAATATGGTTTTTAATTAAAAAAATTCAAATTTCTTAAATAAAGAGGCTTTAGAAAACTAAACTATTGTTTTATAGAAATATTTGTTGAGGTATGTGATGGGTTTGGTTTGGAACACTAGAGTACATTTACAGCAATACATAACATTTGTTTAATATACACACAAAAAGTAAAAAAAAAAGGTTTGCTATATTGAAGAAAAATCTGAAAAATCTTCGAAATTCAAATATTTTTAAATAAACTAGAAGACTTCCGAATAATTTCTGAATTATAACAAAAAAGCCTAGAAAACAGTTATAAACCTTTTTTTAAATTTCCATGTTTATAATTTAAAATTGTATATAATTTGACACAAAAATGCTTACGGATTTAAGTTTATTTTATTTTAGACTTAAATCTTTTACTTTAAAACTTCAATTTTAATTGAAGGAAATGAAGCCATTTTCTAAACGGAAATTTTTTAAGACATTAGAAAACATAGAATTAAATAATTTAAAAGCGTGTAGTTCTAAATCTATCAAGTCACCATTTATTCAACATATCGGTAAATGATTGGTACTAAGTCGTCCTCTGTTCATAAACATCGGCAAAACTGTCTTAAACAAGAGGCGGCGATGATCGCCAGGCAGGTTACCGGCGGCTATAAACAACCACTGTTCACTGTTCTTGGGAGGTGACTCCAAAAGCAGCAAAAGATCGTTTGCCAATCATTGGGCTAAACACAACCTTTTGATCTCTCGAGGTCGATCCAATTACCGTCAGCTTCGTTAAATTATATAATTCTGTTTTCTAATGTCTTAAAAAAATTTTCCGTTTAATAAATGGCTTATTTTCCTTGAATAAAAATTGAATTTTTAAAGTAAAGTATGTAGTTCTAAAAATTAAGAAACTTAAATCAGTGATCATTTTTGTGTAAAATTATATACAATTTTAATTTATAAACATGGAAAACAAAAAAAAGCTTTATAACTATTTTCTAGACTTTTTTGTTACAATCCAGAAATTATTCGGAGTTCTAGTTTATTTAACTTATCTGAATTTCCAAGGTTTTTCAGATTTTTCTTGAGTATAGCAACCTTGTTTTTCACTTTTTGTGTGCGTATATTAATAAAAATGTTATGTAGTACTATAAATTTACTATAGCGTTCCAAACCAAACCCATCACATATCTCAGCAAATATTTTTATAAAATAATAGTTTAGTTTTCTCAAGACTTTTATTTCAGAAATTTGAATTTTTTTTAATTAAAAAACATACTTATAAAAAAATTCATCTTCCAATATTTGATAATTTTAAATACTTTTAACATTTTTTTACAAGTTTATTTCAGCAATTTCTGAATGAAAAATATCTTATCTCTTAAAGGGTGAAGCAAGCATACCTTAATTTAGTCTATTCTGTTATAAAATTTAAACTATAAATAAATGTTTCAAAAACTAAAATTTAAATTCTTATCCTTAACTTATAATTAAAAATATTTTGGATTCTATTACTTAATATAAATTTCATTTATTTCCTAAGTACCAGAAGAACAAACATTTTACATTTCGTATAAAATCAGAATAGAAAATTCTTATGTAAGTTGTATATATTTTGTAAGAATATTTACACTGCATTACATATTCAACATGATTAAAGCATAAATAAAAATTTAGAATAATACTTAATCAAATCAAATTTATTTACAAAGACATTAAAAATCAAGCGTTATCCAAAATATTTTTATTGTTAGAACTGCGGCCGAATGACTAAGGTGGTAGTTTTTGGTACCTGAGTTCGTGTGATTGAATCCCCCAGTGGCATGAATATTCGTAGCCGACCGGAATCGGCTTTAAGCTGTAGGTCCCATGTTCTCATTGACCACGGTGTTCCAAAAAAAGTTGACCGTAGAGCTCCAAACCAAACTATGGTGAAGATGTTGTCCTTCACAAGACACTTTTTTATTGCTGTTTTTACTTCCTGTTCGGTGGCATTCTGATATTGACGATGGTTTCTGACAAATGCTGAAATAAATAAAAAATTCTTTTAAAAAATTAAAACCTGTTTAAAGGAAAATTTGGGAAAGAAAACGTTTTTAAAATAGCCAGAGTATATTTGTACTTTATATATATTATTACCAAAATAATTTTCAGTCATAAAATTTATTTCGAAATTATGGTAGCTGTGACTTTAAAGGGGGACATAAACTTTAAAATTACTAAAACTCGACAAAAATTACATTTTTTGTGCATTTATAGTTATTGCTTAATTCTGAATTGTATACAGAAAAATGTATATTTAAATTGATTTCTTAAAAAGTTACAAGTGTTCAAAACACATAACTGTTCCCTTAAATAGATGTTAAAATATAAACAAAAGTATGCATAATTTTTAATTTATATTTTATATTAATTTTTAATTAATATTTTTTCTTGCAACCCATAATCTTAGGAGAGATGTTTTGTTTATACTACTGCTTAGCATACCACATTGAGCTGCTACTAGTTATTAAAAATATAAAATGAATCCTTCTTTAAAATTAGAATTGTTAAAGAATGGTATACATACTTGATATCGATGTTCCATCCTTTCAAATTGTTTAACGTATTAGATGAGATTATGAATAATCTTACAGCTGATAATGAAAGTAACTCAAAACGAAATAAATCTTTCACATATTAACTTTATTCTTACAATAAATGAATGGGTAATGCATTCTAATTATTTTAAGGAAAAGTCATTTCTTTTAAGCAACTATAACAGGAAAAATTTTTGTTTCTTTTCTGCTTACCATGTCTTTTTCTATAACTTTCTAAAATGCTTGAAAAGTTTAGCATTGTTCTATATGTTAATATAAAAATTTTCCTATGTTTACTTTGTTTCTACTTTTTTTATTTTTGTAAAATACTTGTTTTTAAAATTTTGCTGCATATTGAACAGATAAATAAAATAATATAAAATGAAATACTATTTATTTTAAAAATTTCTATTTATTATCATTATTAAGTGGAATAATTAAATAAATGTATATGCTTTGATAAATATTTGCTAAGATTTTTACATTATTTATTACAAAATTTTATTTTTCAAAAACAAGAAAATAAGAAGAATTATTCTAATGTGTGTGTGAAATTTCTGGGAGCACATATGGACACATAGCTTTTCTGTTTTTGAGTTTCTAGAACAAAATGACAATTTTCTTCTGCGGAAAAATTATTTCCCATTTACTGCGCTTCTTGCTTTTAATAAATGTATTAAAACCAACCCTCTGAGAACATTCTATGTAAAATACCAACCATATTTTGTTCTAAACATTCTACAGACAGAACATCTTCCCTCATGAACATCTAACAAATTAAACACCTGCGTAAATTGTATTATGCATTTTACACCAGGAGTGTGAGTGAATTCTCACATAAAGCTAAAAATGTATTTAAAACTTGCATTTTAATTTCTATAATTTCAAAATATTTTTTTAAGTGATAAAATTAGAATTTGTTAAATGCTGTCAAAACTAATAGCTATAGTGTTTCATCATAGCATTATAATATACTTCCGTGATAATCTGAAATCAAAATGTGTAATAGCTCTTGTTTAGAGTTCAGTTTTATGACGCAATACTGGACTGTGTTTAAACACATTCATTCAAGCTATAGTCGAATCTATTAAAGTAACAGAAAACTATGAATTTGTAGAGGCAGTGTTGCGTAATTGACGTTAGTTGTGCGGCCCTCTGATTCTCAAAAACAAAAGTAAAACCTGGGTAGTATTATTTACATGCGCAGTGTACAGATGTGTGCATTTAGAACTGGTGACGTTCGTTAGTACAGAAAACTTTATTCAGGCATTTCGCCGCTTTATAGCTAGGAGAGGTAGACCGTCGACTGTATATACCGACAATGGTACCAATTTTGTTGGTACTTCAGCAGCGTTAAAAAAGATAAATTGGGATAAAGTAGTTTCCCAGGAAGTGTTAAATCCTATTGAGTGGAAATTCATTCCGCCCACTGCTGCATGGTGGGGCGGATGGTGGGAGCGCCTAGTCCGTACCACCAAGAATTTGATGATAAAAGTACTAGGACAGGCCTCCGTAAACTATGAAGAGCTGCTTACAATCATCTGTGATGTTGAGTCAGTGATCAACCATCGACCATTGACCTATATATCCAGTGAATCAAAAGATCTGTTTCCAGTGACACTGTCTATGTTCTTGCAGGATATTAAAACTTCCAGTATCGCGGATTTAGACCTGCTAGATACGAACAAGCTTCTCTTACGCCAGCAATACTGTCAAGAATTACGAGAGCAACTCCGTAGTCGCTTCCGTAAAAAGTATATGGCGCAGCTCGTCCAAAGGCACAATAAAAATAATTGTGAGCTAAAAGTGGGAGATATTGTGCTTATCGGTTGCGAAAACACTAAAAGAATAAGTTGGCCAATAGCACGGATAGAAGAACTTTGTTCCAGTAGAGATGGCCGGGTGAGAGTCGTCAAACTACGAACAAAGAATGGACAGTTGCTCCGCCCTTTACGTAAACTCTATCCACTAGAAGTATGTTCCTGTATCCAGAGTAACATGACTTGATATTTTTAATTTTCTACCTGAAAATCAAAGGTGGGAGTGTTGCGTAACTGACGTTAGTTGTCTATAGTGCCAAGAGATGGCGCCAGGTGTTCCAAGAAAAAGAGGAACAGACTGTTCTAAGGAATGTTGTTTTTTGATTTTTAGTTAGTTCCTTGTTATGTAAGTTGTTGTGAGTTCTGTTTTTTTGTGTGGTATATGTGTGTTCTTTGTCTAACGGGGAAAAGTGCTAAATCCCCTGTAAATATGTCGTGCTGTGTGTGGAATAAAATATAAAATGTCCTACTTTTGAGTTATATATAAGTTTATAGGTGTAGATTAAAGGTCCCATGGCTGTCACTTTACAGTGGATCTCCTGTTCCAGCATTACTACCCAGGTAAGCACGCCTACACTGTTTATTTTTCTGGTACTCATCCGTTTGATATGAGCGAAATGAGAAGCTTATATAAGATGTTTTGTGTTAAGGTAGATTTTTTTAGAACTGAACCAGCATGTAATGTCGGGTAGACATCCCTAGGTTATTTCCTTAATGTTGGAACTTTGTTTTTCCATTAGAGATATTTATTGTTAAAGGAACTTTGTTCCAACAGGCAGGTTACATGACCCTCTACTTAAAACTTGTAAACATGGCTTAAGTTAAAAATACAATTTTTTCTTTGATAAGAAATTGCAGAGCTAGTAACATACTAACATTGAAAATCTTACAGTTTCATAAACTAAACCCAGGGGTTAAATATCTAGGCTGAAAACACACTTACAAGTTATATATATATAATTAACAATTTCTTATCACAGAAATAATGCTTAAAATTAGATTTAAAATAAACAAATTTTTAATTTTTATGCAATTAATTATATAATAACAAGCATACCCTTCTTTTTTCTAGAAAATTGAAAGAAATATCAATGAAGAACTTAATACAAACATAATTCTTATCTCTTACGTGTCTATGTTTCCATATGAGCTTATAATATCTTATTATAGTCAGTAGTACTCAAATAATGTTTTAATTATTAAAATTAATTTATAAAAATCTGAATGTATAAAACAAGGTTAATGGAGTATTGCTCATACATTATATATATATATATATATATATATATATATATATATATATATATATATATATATATATATATATATATATATATATATATATATATATATATATATATATATATATATATATATATATATATATATATATATATATATATATATATATATATATATGTGTGTGTGTGTGTGTGTCAGGATTTAAAATATAGAGTAATTTAAGTGATTTTAATTAGGGATTATTTTAATGGGAGTAACGCGCCTCGCGTTACTAGTCACATAAATACGGTTCACGCGCAGTGATATTGGCAGAGAGCGATAAGCAATTACTATAGTCAGACCTTTTGGCTCTCGAAGTAGTGAATACTGCTTTTGTTTGCAGTTGGGCGCCAGAAAAGAGACGCCATGTTGAGAAAAGTGTGAGATGGATTAATAAAGAGAAGAAAATAATGACTTGAGTGTGGACTGATTTATATATTGACCAGTGTGTTTACTCGGACCGTGTCACGAGCCGGAAGGAAAATACTACGCGGAAAAAATGTTTTTATTTTTTTTTTTTTTTTTTTTTTTTTTTTTTTTTTTTTTTTGAAGATGGACAACAAAAGCCGGGATATCTCACGAACTATGCATAACATTAAACGTGAACAATTATATCAAGGTATGATTTTCGAAATAAGATTATCCTAACTCTCAGCAGTTTAACAAAGACTATTCTACTACATTCAATTTTTCTGTGACTTTTTAAAAAAGGAAATAAAATTTTTTTTTTAGAAAATACCAAATTCAGATCCCAACGACTCCATGTCGGAAACAGCGCAGGCCAACTCAATTCAGCGGACTCTTTTACCACCCTTTGTGGACTCAAAATTTGGTTCAATGACGATATTCTTAGATAATTTAAAAAGATTTTGCGACGATGAGAAATTAAATGAAACCGAGAAAAAGAAAATTCTTCCCCAATGTCTGACTGGTGACAATTTCAAGTTTTACTATGATAATCGACTTAACGAACTATCCTTTGATCGCTCTTCGAAATTCCTGATTGAAGTTTTTGATATCACAAGGAAGGAGGAAATACAAATTTTTCATTCACTACAATTCCGTGAGGGAGACGATTTGATACAATTCTTTACTAAGAAACTGTATCTGGCAAAACGACTGGGTTTTGATGACCCTGCAACTATCGAATATTTAACTCTTGCACTCCCAAAACATTATCAACGATTTATGCTCATGAAAGACATTTCATCGCCAACTGAGTGGATAAGCATAGTGCGTCCAACTCCACAACATTTCAAATTCACCGAGTCAGGGAAACAAATTCAATGCTCAACGGCCTTGGTACGGAGGAGCAATTCGAAACAGGCGACCAGTGAACGGTGCTGACCTTCAGCAGAGCGGCTCGTACTCTGGAGCACATCGAAATACCAGACCCTGGAGACAACAGCCTGGTAGACAAGAAAATATGCGACACTTCGGACATCCAACACACTCAGACGGACAGAACCAAAGCTGACAAATAGTTGTAAGGTCTCAGGTATCACATTCCACATTTTTCACCCTTATTGACACTGGATCAACTGTGTCTATCATTTCACAAAATCTTTTTCAAAAAATTAAAATTTTTAAATTTCTAAAAACAAAAAATAAAGTAATAAAACAAACAAAAGGTGACATACAAGTGTCACATATAATTTCAGTAATGTTAAGAATTGGAAAATTAGTTAAAAATGTAGAATTATATGTTGTTGATACTTGTTTACCATATATATTGTTAAGTTTACCACATATTAGATTATTTAAACTAAGCATTAATTTCCAAAAGATGACAGTGTTACAAATTGGTTATGAAATTCCTTTATGCAATAATTCTAAATTTTATAAAGTAACCTCTAACCATGTGCATGAAAATGTGTATAACAATTCTAAGAGAAATAACATAAGTAAACAATGTGTAAATAAAGGTTTTGATGAGCATCTGACAGGCAGTAAAGCCATGGATAAATTTTATGAGAATAAATATGCACAAGAAATTAAAAAGAGTACACAAGAAACTAAATGTAAAAATTTTGATGAGGGGGGTGAAATTCAACTTTGTGATGATTTGCTTAAAACTATGTTTACCCAACCCAGTGAGGTTTTGGACCAATTGACACCAGATCCAACATCTGAGGATTGGCACAAATTAACAGAAATTTTGAACAAACACAATAAGATTTTCTCGAGTAATAAGTATGATATAGGACAATTAAGATGTGAACCCCAACGAATACACTTGACTTCAGATTTACCTGTGACCTTAAGACCATACAGAGCATCACATGCAGACAATATTGAAATTAAAAAACAAATTGATGAGTTATTAGCAGCAGGATTTATAAAACCATCAAGCAGCCCATATGCGGCACCAGTGACTCTTGCTTATAAAAAGGGGGAGGGAAAAACCAGACTTTGTATTGATTTCAGGAAACTCAACAGTATTAGTCGTATTGACTCTGAACCAATTCCACGAATTGATGACCTTTTGGACCAACTAACACATGCAAAATTTTTCACTACTCTAGATTTAACATCAGGTTATTGGCATTTGACTATTCATGAGAAAGATACAGAAAAATTAGCATTTACAACAAACTGCACATAGACCTCAATGCAATGGAAAAAATGAAATATGTAATGGTACAATAGTAGCCAAATTAAAATGTAAGGTAAATCCATCATCCAGAAAAATTCCATGGACTAAAATTTTAGAAGAAGTAACTTTCGAATATAATAATCAACCTCATTCAGTAACTGGTTTCCCACCTGCTTACCTGATGTTTGGAACATTGCCTTATAAATCACCATTACCTAATCGAGTAACTTTAAATTATCCTTCAGTTGATAGAGCTAGACAAATTGCAGTCCAAAGGACAATTCAGCACCATAAAATTAATAAGGCTAGGTATGATAGACGCTATGTTGACACAAATTTTAAAATTGGAGATTTAGTAATTTTTGAAGAATTTAAATATTCAAATTCAAAAAAATTAGATCCACCCTATTCAGGCCCATATACTATTGTTAAAAAATTATCAAATGTGAATTTTGAAATTACAAAGCCAAATCAGTATACAGGTAAACAAACTGATGTAATTCATTCTACAAGGCTGAGACATTTTAACCCAGCAATCAAATTTCAATTGAAACAATAATGTGATGTAAAAACTGAAATTTTTCTCATTGTGAGGGGGGGAATATACTTGGGATTTATACAATATTGTTGAAATTTTTGAAATTGTATTTTGATTTAATTATGATATTAGTATTACATAAATTGGTTTTTTTTAACTGAAGATGTTTTGATGCACCATGAAGATGTATAACTAATTTTGTTCATCTATGGAGTCAATTTTATTGCTGATTTTGACATAAGAACTGATGATGTCATGATGTTTTGAATTTTGTTGTATTTTAATTAATTAAGGAAGGTTTTTGATGTTGCTGTTTTTATAATTAATTAAGTTGATTTTTGCTACTATTATATTTTTGATGATTAATTTTAATTGCCCAGGGAGTTTTCTGTTCTAAATTTAAATTTCCCAGGAAGAAAAACATCCCCAAAAAACCATACTACTTTTTCCATTAGGAAAATAAACCTAATGACATTAAGATTTATGACTTTGTAACCGAATTGGCCTGGATGAACGTTCCCAGCCAGAAAACGTCCAGGTTTTTTCCCTTTACACAGCCCTACGTCTCGCCTAGGAGTGTGTAACCTAAGTGCCACTCATCACACATGACAGGATTTTGTCCTTGTCATGATTCAATTTGCGACTGGTGTGTGTTGACATGGAATGTCACCCACCAACAGCACATCTTCTGCTGGGGAAGACAAAAACCCTACACAAACAAGTGTCACACACCTGTTTTAAAAAGAATGTATACACTATTGTAAACACTATATTGTTTTGATCTTACTTTTGCCACATAATGAGTGATTTTCATTATGACACCTTTTTTACTTGTGAGATTATAAGTTACTGAGTGATATTTGAGAAATACTATGATGAAAGTTTGTTATAATATTACTTTTGGAATAGATTGAAGTTGTCGACATGTGATATATTTTGTATTTTGATGAACCAACGAAGAATCACAAATGAAGTGAAATTTTGTAATTAAATCAGATTATGATGTTTTCTGACAAGAGATCTCAATACAGTGTACATTGTTATCAAACCTAGGTTCCCCTTTTGATTTTTATCTACTTTTTTACTGTATTACATATTATACTACTACTGATTGTGTTAAGAACTCAAGGACATTACCCAATACTGTTGGACTGTGCTATAAGAGAAACTATTTTTAAACTCATCTGTTTTGCTTTCACCATATATTAGTGATATTTTGATATTATGTTTTTTTTATCTCTTATTATACTCATACTGTTAATGTTATTTTTGGGAGCTCCTAAGATTGTTTAACCCAAGGTGTTTTCTATAACAAATATATTATTATTAGTAACATAGGTTATTCATCTTCAACCATATATTCCTAAGTTCCTGTTCTTTTTATAATTGTTATATAATGTGTTTAATTTTCAGGAAAGATTTTTGTGATTTAGGTAATTGTGAAAAAGACTTTAATCATTTTATAGCACCATCATAGGGTGATTTTTACTACTTTTGAATTTTTGTCAGTTATTATAACAGTGTTATTTTGTGAGGGAGCCACCTGCTCTGACTGAATTAAGTAACTTAAATTTATTATTTTTTGGGATAATTAATTAGATGGGTTTTTTTTTTTCAAAATTTTAGGATCCTCTGGGGACTTGCTGGTCAGGAAGGGCCCTCCTGCCTGTGCAAGCCTTCAGAGGGAGGGGGAAAGTTGTCAGGATTTAAAATATAGAGTAATTTAAGAGATTTTAATTAGGGATTATTTTAATGGGAGTAACGCGCCTCGCGTTACTAGTCACATAAATACGGCTCACGCGCAGTGATATTGGCAGAGAGCGATAAGCAATTACTATAGTCGGACCTTTTGGCTCTCGAAGTAGTGAATACTGCTTTTGTTTGCAGTTGGGAGCCAGAAAAGAGATGCCATGTTGAGAAAAGTGTGAGATGGATTAATAAAGAGAAGAAAATAATGACTTGAGTGTGGACTGATTTATATATTGACCAGTGTGTTTACTCGGACCGTGTCATATATATATATATATATATATATATATATATTAAAATTAATTTAAATTTCAAATAATTGCATGTTACTGATTTTGCTTTATTTAAAGACTGTTTATCAAGAGTGTTACAAAAAGGGAGCATGTATAATCGTTTTAGCTATTATTATATCTTCTAAATTTTTCTAAAGAATGGAACTTCCGTAAAATGTACAGCTAAGCCGTACAAGGTGAAAAGTATGTATCGACAACTATCGATTAGTGCAAATGCTATTATGCATATTTGACGGATGTAACAGGAAATTGCTTACATAATATATTAAGTTAAAGAATAAATACAAAATATGCAAATACAGGATAAGAAAAATAAAATTACACTTATTCTTCTTCAAATGCTCTGTAAATTCAAAATAGTTGAACTGTAGCATAGCGCTTGTTTAGTCTATGTATGGGAGATGATCGAATTTAGCGAAATGACCAGATTTCTTTTTCGCCCCACAAGTTTAAAATTTGTAGTACCATATAGGAGGCGTTTCTTCGGGTATCAAGCCAATCACATTAATAAACCTCTTTGCGACTAATCAGAACTTGACATCGTCCTACACTTCCGGTGACCTTTCGATATGAGGAGAAAGAAAATAATCGAAATGTGACGTAGCACCGACACAATATCGACGTTTTTAAAAATATGGGCGGGCTTTTACCAGTCAAAGCCGACCATTAAGAGACCATGATTGGCCGACCATTAAGCGACCATCCTTACTGCTTGAGCTATCAGTAGTCTACATAATTAATATATTTAGATTTTTATAGTATCTGAAGTGATAAGTTTTAGATTTTGGAGATTCTCAAGTTTGTTTCTTGGAATCCTCTTTTTTTTCGACTATCAGTGTCATATATTACTAGAAAAGAGTAGAACCATATCTCACGCTATGCTCATTTTCATTAGTAGGATTTACTTCCATATCTGTTATACTTCACTTCAAATCAATTAATTGCATATATCTCCAAATTTACACTACCCTTCTTACATCATTGCTACGATAACATAACTATTAAAAATTCAGCACGACTAAAGACTTTAAGCCGAACGTAAAAAAGTTGGCTGAGTGGGAAAAGATTTTAAATTCCCATGAAAAATATTTTTCAATTAAAAATGACAGTAAATGAAACTTTTCGTAATCCAGAAATAATTCTCTTTTAAAAGAAGAAAGAAAATGATGTCGACCAGCTGCTAAAGAACCATTATGCCATCCTCACAAGAGATTTCTAGTCTATTTATTTAATGAATTTCAACATAATCGATTAAAATTTTGAGGTATATCATGAAGAATTGTTTAAAAAATAACATGGAAGATTCCAATTATAAAAACTCGAAGTAGTTGTTTTCTCTTCCTAACATACAAATATACAATTAGCGTTGTCCATAAATTCGAATTCCTCAAAAATTATTGGCATTGGACACCACACTGAGGGAAAGGCAATTGATTGTGCTGACATCCTTATGGAGAAGACATGTCAGTTATGAATCACTGAAAAGAAAATTTTTATGCTCAATTTTTATTTAAAAGGTGGAACAGAAAATACGAAAATATATATCTGCCTTATCTCTAGTGAAATAGAGAAATCTACAGATCTGAAAATATAAACATGTGCAAAAAATATATGATTGCCAAAAACTTATGAAGAAAAAGGGCAGGCCAAAAACGTTTTAAAATATAACTAGTTGCTAAATGACAAAACTTGAGTGTGGACATTAAATCATTGTACTATTACTAAAATTCTAGAAAATAACTGATTATTCTTACGAAAAGTTAAAAAATGGCTCTTAATGTTGAAAATACAGCCTTATAGAAGTATCCGAGAAAATTATGGTAGGAGTGTGACTTATATGAGTTCCAGCTCTACTAATTGCTGAACTGAAAGGTTTGGTTTATAGCTATTCGTTCTATTATTTTGCTACACGATAACTCATGAGACTGACACTTAATGCTTACAATCTTGCCAGCCAATTTTATTCAAACCCAGTAGTCATTCCAAATATCAACACTCTATACATTACGTAGCTGATAAAAGAGGTGATAATTTTTTGTGGTATCTGTCTTCGGTATTGTAAATCCATTGCGCACTCAACAATTATAGTAGGACGATGACTGCTTCCTTCCGAACACTTTTCTCTGGAATCAAACCTAGTCTAATAACCCTCTTTGTTGTTGTCTTGTTTATGTGTGCCGTCTCCAAAAGTCTTGATGACAAGGATCTCAAGTCTGATGACTGTGGAGGATTCCTTCTGGTGGACCAAGTTGGAGGAGAGAGGCTACAATGACTTAGCTATTAAAGATGTGTCCTAGACAATTTCTGCTGGTGGGAATGAAGCTAGTATTGTCTGGGGATATTTTTATGCCTTTAAAATGGCTAGTAAGTGGACGACAGATTTCTATATCTAGGATCACTGCCTTAACGAAACGCTGATTAAAGATCTTTCGCTTCGCAACAGTGTTCGGTATGACGTGGGGAGGTTGATCCAAATCTAGTCGCTCCTTTGCAAGGACATCTACGCACTTATTCCCCTCACATGAGTCAGAATACTCTGAAGAAATCAAGGTTTGTTAATTATTAGCCCTTTTGTTGACCGTATCTTCCCAAACAAATTTTTATAGATTTACAGCATCTTGAAAATATACCTTTAAATACATTGTGTATGATTTAGAGACTTCAGTGTCTTATTCATATTAGACTAATCTAATCGAAAATTTATTATTATTATAAAAAAATGGAAAAAATTAGTAAAGTGTCCTACAGTTCTGTACTTACTTTTACAGGACACATAGTTACATAATAAACATTTCTTAGAACATGCAAATCGAATGGAAGCACTTCTCAATTAGTCCCAAACACTTTTCACTTCTGAGCAGGATTTTAACGATTACTGTTTCATTTTGTAGCCTACTATTTCAGCAATTCTTAAAAATAACGAAATCTTATGTTTTAAATCGCAATAATAAAATTCATATGAGAAACCCTCCGTTTTGATATTTATAAAACAGTAAACATTCGACAATGTCCTGGCTGGTTATTTTCATATCCTTTAAAGGTAAACGTAATCTCAACCCAAATTTTTTCTTCAAATTCTCATAACGGAAAGAGTTTTTGCCATACACAATTAACCACTTTTTAAAAACAACATTTTATCTTAAGTTCCCATTTATCTTCTTTCCCGAATCTAGAAACTCCTATTGGTACATTCTAGTTATTTCCCATTCCAAAGAAACTCTATCTTCAATTCACCTTAATATGGCCAATTTCTAATATCCATTTAGCTAGAGAACTAATTGATGGATCTCATAATGCTTCCAATTCCAAAATCCACTTTTTGCAGTGAGTTTCGTAGGAGATTAACTGCCAGCTGCTTTAACATTTTGGAATTATGTTCAACTCAATTTTTAACACATTAATATTTTAAATAGTCCCTAATTTCGTAAAAAATAATCCGTTCTTAATGTGGCCCCTTAAATTTTTTAACTTATAAATCAACGTTCTACACTAAACTATCTAATCAGCACTCCAAATGCACTCTCATTACTGTTTTCAACAAAAATTTCATTCGTTTGGAACACTTGTGAATTATTCATTTTCTACTGCAACTTAATTCATTTTCAACACTTACCTGAAAGTTAATGGTCCCACTTTTGTCATGATCAAAGGCCTTAAACACATAATGAGCATACTGGCTGGCATCTGAAAGAAAATTTAAATTTCCATAAATTAAAAACTTAAAGTACTTTTTCAACTAATTTACCGTTTAATGGAGTGGGAAATAATTATATTTTTTTCCATCTTACTTGATGATATGAATATTTAATGCATTCAGAACTTGAATTAAGAGGAAAGGAATGGTAGACGTGTTCCAGTCAGAAATCGGGTGAGAATCTAAATATTGCATTCTGATAACATGTAATTGGTATGACTCTTTAATTTATGTTTTATTATTATTATTATTGGTCTCACTAGATCTCGTGTATCGGAATAGTAGATCATAGAGCTCCATTCAAAATTCATTCTTGTAAACGCTTTTATTCTATACTGCAGATTTGAGATCATTTTTTACACTTTATTTGTATCAATGCAAGAGAAAATACAATGAGTGATAAAAGCACAGCCACTATTAGGATAGCAAAAAAGCCTCAGTTTATAAAAGTCTACGAATCAAAAACTTAAATTAAGCAAATATACATTTACGATGGAACGGGTTTCACTGTTTGTAGGAGAAAATTACAGAGAAAATACGACATATGCATTATCAGACCATCATCTAGTAGAGTAAAAAGTACACAACATTTCATATATTTCGTAATAAAATTTCAATACCTCGGAGAAAATTTAATAATGTCTCTAAATCTCTTTCACATTGATCTAATAAAGTTTTCTCTAGAAGAACTTGGTGTCATTCTATGTCTAAGTGCACACAGTTATTAATTGATTTTTATTCGAAATAATACTGACTCTAAAACGTCTTCCTCCAATAACTGTTCAATAAGATTAAGGTCAAAATATTCTGAAGCGTCAACTGTAGGATAAAAACATACAGAGCATAATAGTGAAAATAAAAAATAATGATTGTTGGTTACAAAGAGATATGCGATAGTACAAAATATTACTTTGTTAATGGGTACATTAGAAAAAAGAAAACGAAAACAAAACAGTTTACAATATACAGATCATCTCACCAAAACAAAGACTGATATTATATCCAAATGTAATTTAGCACTTAGAAAATTTATAGCAATAGACATTGTCGAAAAATTACCTAGGTCCACGAATACCATTTTTTACGTTTTAACAATTATAGATCGTTATCCCCGTTGACTAGAAGCCATTCTATTAGCTAATATCCCATTTTTTCTAATATTAAAGATTTAACTAAATATTTTATACAGTTTGGTATTCCCAAGGTATTTCTTTCGAATAATAGTACAAATTTCACCTCAGGAAAAATGGAAGAATTTTTAGTCTTTGGGGATCGAACATAAGCGAATCTCGATCTACAAACCAGACTAGCAGCACGTCTGCGAGGGTCCATCGTTCCTTGAAATACAGCATCGCGAGCTATTAATCAGGTTTTTGATTGGTCCGAAAATATGGAAGATTTTAAATTACTCAACAATAATCTTCAACAACAATAATGCTCAAAATGAAGTAAATGGTTTTAGTGCAGCACAGTTATTTTTTGGGATAAATTTAAATCAGTCTAGTGACTTAGGAAAAACCCCAAACAGTTGAAGCACTAGCAAAATACTTAACAAAACTTCAAACTCACATTAAATTTGTAAGAGAGATGCTAAAAAGAGATACAATACTTCGAAAATCACAATAAAATCATTAAAGGAAAACACAAGAATTACTAGATAGGCGACGAAATATAGCTAAAATCCTTAACCCCAGCAACTGCTTTTTAAAAAACTTCACAGGTCCATATTAGAGCTGGACGATATCAGAAATTTAATATCACGATATATCTCCAAATTTATATTGATATCATTGATATATTGCAATAATACTTTAAAGTAGGAGGGTTTATTACTATTTTTGAATAACCTTAGCTTTCTTTCATACTCAACCTTTTTTTCCTGTTAATAAAAATTTTTATAACTATAATTTGATCCTAAAAATTAGGATTTCTTAATCATAAAAACAACTTTTAGAAGTAATTCATTTTAACACTTAAAAGAAAAAAATATATTGTTCACAGGTAATTTGTTAACATACTAAACAGAATTGTTTATTCCAATGGGAAACCATAAATTCTAATTTACATTGCCTATTTATGCAGTATTATATTTCTCCCAAATAGAAATTAAACTCCTTTCATTGGTAAACTGATCTTCAGTATCGGATTCCGCATGTTTGAATATCGCTCCCGGCATGGATGTTCGTTACCGTTCAGAATCAGTTTTAAATAGTAGGTGTCAGTGAATAGCATTCGTAGAGCGAAACTAGCTGACTGTAGTAATCCTAACTAACACAGTTTTATTGGTCCAATATCCGGCAGGCGGAGGCATAATATGACCTACAACTCTCAGCACGTAGAACTGATAAGTTATAAATTAAAGATAAGACTCGGGTTTTCTAAAAATAAGTCATACGCATTAATGAAGAGATCAATTTTAACTTTTGGGATCACTATATGTTCGAAATTTTTATAACAGCTATTGTGCTTTTAAGAAGGAAAGACCGCAAACGAAACTTCTACAACGAAACTATTTAACAACACTTCGATACTTTACATTTTAATTTTTTTTGTAATTCTAGTCTTTGTATATTACCTGAATAAAAAGAAATAATTGCATGTCTCAAAAATTTTAATTTCAATAAAAAAGGATTAATTTTGATAATTTCTTTTCTTTCAGCGTTTCTTTTTCATGGACTCTCAGAACACAATAAAGATTTCTTCTGAAAATTTACTGTACTAAATTTTATACAGATATATTTTTTCCTTAATTTATAAGAATAAAATTTCGATCCATTGAAATTCAGTAAAACAAAGTTCGAAATTAAGAATAAATTACTTGATAAATTATTAAAAATAACTAAAGAAACTTAAAAATTATATCTTGATTTTTAAAAATAAAAAGTTCTTAACTACAATTTAGATTCCAATATTGTAAAGCACGGTGATATTTCAAATAACTCCATAAATTAGACGTATCCTTCGAAAAAAACTGCACACAGATCTAAACTGAAAATCAATATATTTTCACTGATTATTTTGCCATTTTCAACCCCTGTAAACACGCAAAAAAAAACCATTGCTTTTTGTTGTATTTTTTAATATAATTTTATGATACTTTGGGCAATTAACAGGATTCCGAGCATTTATTTTTAATCCCGATATTCACCAAAATACCATACGCTTCCGATATTAGTAGAAGGGTGGACAAGTAAGCAACAAGTTATCGAAAGCTATCAACACGTGCACATTCCACTGACTATTCGTGTCCTCCATTTAATGATAGTTTGCGTAGCACCTGATCCAGTAGGACATATCTCCGGTTAGAAAAGTAGCTAATTTTACATGGGAGCAATTTTACATGATGAGTAAATAAGTAATAAAGATACTAGTTACATAAAATAAATAAAAATAGTTAAAATAAAAAGAAATTAAATAAAATGCATTTGAAAACATTAAAAAGCAAAATTATAGATATATGTAGACTAAATATGAATATAATGCAATCAAATGTGGTTAAATATATTTAAATATCAGAAATACAATATAAATGCGAATAAAGTAGCGAAAAAAATAGCTCAGACCTAAATGCATTGATAGCTGATTATTATGATCAAACTCTCAATAACATCACTTTTGATATATCCCGATATTAATCCAATTAACCAGTGCGGGAACAACAAAGTTATCTCAGCCCACTGGGAGCTATGGAATGTTCGGTGTTTCAGTATCAGGATATTGGGATACACTACTGAAGTCCTTGACGGAGACGTGATAAGCTTCTAGAACAAATTTTCTGGCTTATGTTTTTTATCAAGTACGCTGGTAAATACTCAAAGCGGACGTCAAACGGAAGCAATAACTTGAAAAAATATAACTTTATGTAGAATATATAGAATGTATTTGGGCTATCTACGTTATTGTGCGCAAGGGAAAAAACAGAATCGCCGACAAGGATATATCGGCATAGTAGAATGTTAATATTGTTATCGCAATACTTAAATTATATCAATATTGACGATATGTTGATAAATCATCCAGCCCTAGTCTATACATTGTACATGAAGTGTTACGAAATACAACTATTTGCTAAAAGATACAATCGGGGACGAAAGGACTTTTCGAGCAAAGATTTCGAAGTTCCTTTCGGGAGTTCCAAAGTCGAGTAAGAATTGGTTTAACCCCTCAATACATCGCATTTTTTCTTTTGAAGAAGAAGGAGAAAAAAAGGAGCCGAGAACGACCAAAGGTCAAAATTTAAAATTTTTGTCTTATTTCAGAAGTTACGTAAGTAGAACCGGGACTTTAGGAAAGTTTTAATCTGACATTGCATGTTTTCTTTTATTGAGATTCTCAAAGATTAAATTGGATTCCTGCATTCGGCAATGATATTGGGACACCAATGATTTTAAGAAAAAAGGATGATAAATTATTTTATCAAAAATGATTTAGAATATTTCGACTCTTGTAAAGCGAGAATTAACTTTCTAACAATAACTTCACTCCTTGATACTGTGATACTGAAAAAATGCTGTGTGGGGCTGAGTGACCAAGTTTATTAGTATAAAATGTGTTTGTGTTAAAATTTATCGTGTTCCTGAATATTTGTGAAATAGTTTGTGAGATTGAGTGATAACAAAGGTTGGAAATATAAATGTGTTCATTCTGAATAATTTTTTGAGTTTCTGAATAATTTTTCTCTGATTACATCTCTAAAGGAAGGGGTAAGTTTTTTGCAATTTCTATGCATATTTTTTCCATTCATGATGGAGCAAAAGTTCAACGTTGTGTTCATTACTCCCCAAATATTTTAACACTTTGCAAATGCGACAAATTGGAAAAACTGCTATTAGCGTTGATGAATATTGAAAGAGTGAAAGTTAGAAATTTTCTTCTCCAAAATGCATGGTTTGCTACCCCTTTCTGAGAAAACAGTTTTAAATTTCTGTCTTATAAAATTTTATACTGGAAACCTTTCACTTGTATTATGTTTTGGATCGATACTGAGAGTAAGCCAACCTGGCGGGAATAAAGTCATTATTGTTTACTTAGTCATCGATTGTTTTAATGCTATCCTTTAAGAAAGACATTATCTCTTTTCGTAGGAAATATATTACTTATCAGAAAATCTAGACCAATTTTATAGAAAACACTTAACATTAAATAAAAATGTATATGCAAATTTGCCAATAACACCATTTGTGTTAAGGGGACACATTTTAAGCAACTTCAAATAAAAGATTTTTTTTGATATATTTTTAACTACTATCGTAATAACAAGGTATTTGCTACATTTGTTCTCTATTTTAATTTAACTAGTTTTGCTGAGTTTACTATGTTTCTAAAATATAAGAATTTTTTATAAAGTGAAAAGGGACAATTTCTTTCAAAATTGTTTTAATTTTCTGACACACTGTGATTAATTTATGACATGGAGTAATTTTCCTTAATAAATTTTGCTCTTTTAAAAATAATAATTACTAGGTATAATTCTCCACATATTCAATTTTTTTAAAAATTATCAGAAATTTTACACAAGAGGATAGAATTTTCAAATAACTACAATGATATTTAAAAATACCATTTCAAATTCTATAAAAAAGCAAATAAAATATACAACAGAGAAAAACGTAGGTACAGAATCATTTTAGGTTTATACCGTATTTAGTGTAAAAATGTAAAATAATTATGTGAATTTTTTTTTTTTATTTAGGATGCATCTTTGATGTAAGAACACCATTTAAAGTAAAATGCCTTTAAAGAAAAATTTTTCATACTTCAATTATAGTTTCTTTTAAATCTATAGTATAATAGTTTAAAATTGTCCAAATGCATACACCATTCCATCTTTTTCTAATATATCTACTTCTGTAGCAATTTCGACACTTTTATCGGTCTACAAGTCTCTACGGCTTTAACGTATACATCTCAGCCTTCATTTCATCCGAACGAATTTACTATCGGTCACCATTGTATGCAAATAAACTTGCCTTAATACCAATTATGAAAATTCTTACATAACATTTTTTGACCAACTTGACTACCATTAAATATTGAAATAGCACCATTTACATTTATTTTGAGCAATAATTTAATTACAACCACTCTCCAAATCTAGGAGTAGGATTAAAATTTCTTTGGTTCAAATTCCATTAAAATTATTTGAAAATGTTCAGTTCCCTTTTTCGTCTCGATTAACTGTTTCAGTAGTAATCCTGTCTCTAACTCTGATCTTGATATCTCTGACTTAACTTCAGCTAAATATATATATGATTTTCGGCAGTGTGAAATGCAGAGGATGTACAGTGGAGGTTAACAGGAAAGGATAAATTTCGAAATATGAATAAAGGATATGTCATATAGAGGATATGGTATGGTATATGTAGAGGATATGGTAATTCTAATCACTATTTATTCCTTTTCTCAGTGAACAAAAATTTGTGCATTGAGCTAGCCGAAGAAAAAAAAAAACAGTCTCAATACCAGCTTAAGGAATAATTTCGAATAGAAATCCTGTCCAACTAGAAAATCAAAAAGGAATTATTCAAATCATCCTCTTTATGGCATAGAGAGGAAGAGAATTACTCGGATTAGGAGACAAATTTTAGTGTTATGGGAATGTTTGTAGCAATATGTAATTTCCCCTTTAACAAAAACTCCTTTATTTGATTTTCTTCTTGAATCGTCATCTTTCGAAATCTGAAGGAGACAATTTTTCCTGCCTTCGAGTGGGATCTAGTAATAAACAAATTTTGAAATTTTGTTAGAAGTTACAAAAACCTCAGAAGAAATCTAACTATGAAACAATGCATTCACAAGTGCAAATTCTAAAACTAAGTGGTGCATTTCAGTGAAATTTCTTCGTTAAAAATAAAATTACTGTATGAGACATAAGGT
Organism: Pardosa pseudoannulata; assembly: GCA_032207245.1. Taxonomy (NCBI): domain Eukaryota; kingdom Metazoa; phylum Arthropoda; class Arachnida; order Araneae; family Lycosidae; genus Pardosa; species Pardosa pseudoannulata. The sequence goes on from CM063502.1 coordinate 161,545,447, forward strand.
ATTTTTCCTTTCAATGAAAATTTTCAACTGTGCTAGTTCGAACACATTGCTCTGAAATATTTAATAAAGTAATGAAGCTCGATTCACTTTAAAGGTTTTAATAAGACCTTAATATTATCTTCCATTCCTTTTTATACATATAAGAGAGATATATTTCTATTTCTGCAACAATTTTAAAATACAGAAGTACGATGACAGAAACGCATCAATTTGAAAGATGAGTATAAAATTTCAAGCCTGTGTAGTTATGTGTAAGTCATTTTTTATTTTACGAGACACTCTTTTAATAAGCAAATCATAAATGGTGAATATGGATTTGCTATCGCTCTCTTGTGCTCGAGTAACCGAGACAAAATAAATACTACGTGAATTTTTTCGAATAAATACTTTTACACTTAACTCCGTTTCACACGTTTACTAAACAGGGATTTTTAGCAAATTTAAAACTTAAATATATCTCTTCATATGTTAATCTATATTCTTGAGTTATAATTTCAAAGCTTTGCTACAAATGGGTATCTCCAGAAGATTTCAAACCTTCTTTTTTAAAATTTTTCTACATATCCCTGTTAAACGTGTTTAGTCTTTATAAGTGGACGTTGATCTAAATACATCTCGGATGTTAATTTTTTTTCTGAGCTGTTTCTTTATAAAAGTTTATTTCTGACATGATACTTCAAATGGGTTCATGCAATTTAGAAATTCCCGTTGGTTCAAATTTTCGTTCTAATATTTGTACGCATTGGTGCAAAATTTGAAATCTGCGTCTTGAATATTACAAGACTTATTTACTATATAATAAGAGTTTTGTTAATAAATAAATATTTTAAATGGGTTTTATTTCATCGTGAGCATTTTTCTTCACGAATAAAACTACACGAATAAAAATAAAAGACTTATTTTTGTATCTAGGATACAAGTATCGATTTTTATACAGGTTTTCTACAATATACAGAATATATATGTGCATGATAAGAGAAAAAATTGTTTATTTTTTACATATACAAATATATAGAGAAACTATAAAATTTCATTATGTTTTTCTGTTAAGTGTCAGTAATTTTTTAACATAGTTTTAGGATAGCTAAAAATCCATCCACAATCTGGTAGAAAAAAATCTCAAAAATATTTTGTAGGGAAATATATTAATATTTGAAAAAGTTATGCAAATTTAAAATTTAAAAACTTAAATTTAATTAACTGTTCAAATAGACTTTACTTTCCTTAATATGGATCAATTGGATTCTAGAAATTGACACGGTCAAGAAAACTTTACCCAGCCAAACTCTTACTGGGAATGCTGGTGGCCTCACGCAGGACAATTTTATTGAATTAAAGCAAATCTCTCATACTGAAAATCCTCACATCCTTGGTATCGCCGAAAGCGGTGCCTCTGTTGATAACTTAAAATTTTTTTCACTTAAAAACTATTCTACATATTCCCTTCCACACTTACGACAAATTGCATCTGAGATTGTCATTTTTGTGGAAAGCAATTTGATAGATGAACCTTATATAAAACTTACTATGTCGGCTTTTGATACTGTAGAGGCTATTGAATTACGAGTTTAGAAACAAAAAAACATTTTTTCGTATTAATTTTCTCTATAACCCACCAAGAAATAAACCCGATCTAGATTGCCTCATACATGACTGGAACAAATGCTCTATTATTTTTGGAGATTTTAATGCCCATTCTATCAGATGGGGTTACAAGTACAGTTGTCTTGATGGCAAACTAGTGGAGGACTCTATCGATGTCAATGAAATAGACTTCCTCGAAAACAATGGATAATAACGTACCTTTTTGTCTTTGAGCTGGGTTTCATCACATCCCGATTTACTCCTGGCACATCCTATTTTATCTCCCTTTATAAACCATTCACTTCTGACTCTTCCTGGTGGAACTGGTTATAAAATATTAATAACTGTTATCAAAAAACAAAACTACTTTTTATATCCTAGATTCAAGCGGTGGAACCTGAAAAAGACCAATTGGCTTAAATATGCCTCTTTAAACTTATTCTGAATGATAACAATGATAAGGATCTTGGCCAAATCGTCCTTGGCATTTAAGAATGTGCTTTAGCTTGCATTCGAAAAGGACATATTACAAATTCAAAGCCTTTTTAGAATGACAATATACTAGCTTTAAAAGCGGATAGAGATAAAGCCCGGTGTATCGCAGAAAGCATTGCCAAGCTACAAGACTGTGTACACTGAAGCAGATACATGCTGCTTTGAGGGGGGAAATACTGCAAGTGCTCTCATGTGATAATTTTCTTAGATATTTGGATTATCGTAAAGATGGCCCAAAGACTTTTAAGTTTGTGTCTGCTTTAAATGCCAAAAAAAATTCCAAACTAAAAAACAACCTATTAAGATTTCCAGGAAACTTTTAACCTCTGAAAAAGATATTGTAAAAGCTTTTAATAAATTTTATTGAGTGTTATAATTTTTATCCTAAATCTCGCTTAAGAAAAGACTCTGTCCCCTACGAGAGTTTCATCAGAGTGGGACAATCTGTTTAATTCACCTTTTACTGACAAGAAATTTTACAAAGCACTAAATTGCCTTAAGAGAAAGAGATGTGCCGAACCTGATAGGGTTACTTGAGTTTATCCTTGAACTGGGCCCTAATGCCAAAAGAATGCTTTTAGTTTTTATCAATAGGACCTGGGGAGTAATTTTCCCTAGCCTTTGAAGAAAGGCTAATATTATACCTATTGTGAAGCCGGAAAAGAGTTCTTCCGAATTACAAAGTTTTCGGCCAATTTCCTTCACTTACACTCTCTGCAAACTGGTAGAGAAGATGGTTATATACAAGCTGCAGTTTTTTCTGGATACCTGCCAGTATACCTCTGAGAGACCAGCTGGATTTAGAAAGGAATACAGCGCTACAGAACAAGTTAACGTTTCTCACAGTGCATTACGGATGGCTTTCATCGGAGGCAGAGCTTGTAGTATTTGTTGATTTTAAATCCGCCTTTGATCGGGTCTGGAGACGTCTGTCTGCTTCTTAAAAAGCTAATAAATTTTGGAATTTCTAGAAATATTTTTAAATGGATTAAGGACTTTCTGGGCCAACGGCTTACTAACGTAATTTTTGGTGGCTCTTTTTCTGATTTTAGACAAACTAGACATTGCCTCCCACCGGGGTCTGTTTCAAGTCCTATGTTTTTTAATGTTATGGTTAATGACCTAATTGATGCTTTTAATAATTCTATGCCTGATGTACAAACTCTGCTTCATGCGAACGATCTTGTTCTTTGGACAACTAGAAGGGATATTTCCAAATTGGAAACAATTATGATTTCTGCTTTAAACATTTTGTCAAAAGGCCAGATAAAAATGAATTTATCGTTGAAACTGAAAGACCGTGCTTAAACCTTTTTCTTTGAGCACCAAAGAATATGTGAAGTGGAGGGTCATCTTAAGAAGTATTCAGGACTATCTGCACTTCATATATTCGTCTAATTATTGACTATAGTGCAGAGATTTTGATTTTAGCTTCAAATACCACCCTATCACGATCATATATTACTCAAAATTGAGCCCTTCGATTTATTACTGGTTCAGCTTTCTCAACTGCTATTGTTGTCAAGTCTAACTTACCAAGTCTGACGATAGACGATTGCTAGCTGCCTTGTCCCTGGGCGAAAGAGTTTTTTTATTAAAAATACTTTTTGATCTCTTTATAAGCCAGCTCAGCATGGATTAAAAACGCAATACACATTTCTAACAACTATTCATGAATTTTCAAGGAATATGGGACCCCCCCCCCTAAATAGCAAACCTTCTATTGAACCTCAATTTTTCCCTGGCTTTTTTCATTATGCAAAACCCCAGTCTCAAAGAGTTCCTCCGTTCAGTCCGAGCTTAGGTCTTTAGCAACCACTTATAAAAGATATCCTGATTCGACACATATTTATACTGACGGCTCTGCTGCTAATAGAAAGGTAGGGGCTGGTGTGTATGCTGACGTATTTCAAATCAGGGAGGCTGTTGGACATTTCCGAGGTAATTTTGATGCTGAGATTTATGCAATTTGTATGGCTCTTAGAGTAATTGAAAATACTACAAAAATAAGATCGCTTTGTTGATTCCAGGGCTGCCATTCAAACCATTATAAATTATAACTTATCCATAACCCTCCCTTGAATTTGAGCGTAAAAACCTAATTAGCTCTTTGATCGAATTAGGGGCTGTTATGATTTTACAATGAATTCCCAGTCATTGCAATGTCTATGGCAATGAAACGTGCTGACACACTTGCCAAGAAAAGTTGTGATTTGGTTCAATCTACTGTTGGTGCTTCTTTTATGAACATAAAGAGAATCACTAGAGACTAGATTGCCAAAACTAAAATCTGTCATTTCAGACACATTTCCTCTGGGAGGAGATGTTCATCTCTCTTAAATAACAGAGTATGTATGCCCCTCTCTTCCCAGAGCTATTGGAGTGGCTCTTTTTAGAATCAGAACTGGCCATGATTTGCTGAGGGATCATCTTTTTCGGCTTCACTAAGGAAAGAATCCACTAAGGATTCCCCTCATTGAATCTTTTGCCCCTCTGCTCTCATGACGGGAGAGCATGTTTTGACTTGTCCGGCTATATTGAGCAATTTTGGTTTATCATTACCTGAGACGCTCCCAGTTTCTGGGGTAATTTCCTTTATTTATTGGATTGCCGGTTGTCACGTGTTCAAGACGAGGCTTGGCGGGCGTAATAAAAATATATGAAGAGACTACGATATTTTTTTAATCGGATAATCTTTTCACTAGGAAACATTTTCTAGATATAGAATCTTTAAAGAAGTCGATTTTTGACAGCTGAAAATTTTTATGGCAATAACGAAACCCTTTATTTTTTATTCAGGATTAAAATATTGAAAATAGAACATCTTTTCTTGGCCTTTATAAAAATGACGAAATTCTACCTGGAAAATTTTTATGCAATATCTTTGTTAGATATTCCCCATTTCCAGTACTTTATTAAATTATTTCAGAAATTTTCCTTACAGAAACTCATTAATATTGCAAAATATATTTGATTTTTAATGTTTTCAAAACGAAATACTTGTTCCGTAGTTGCTCGCTAGAAAATGTTTTTGCATTTTAAGGAGAAATAAAATGTTTATTGGGATTTCAATAACCATTCATTCAAAGCTGAAGATAAAACCATTCTTTTTAATTAGAGATTTTGTTTTTGAAAAGATTAAAGATTGTGTTAAATCATTCCGGAAAGCAATGCGCCAGATGGCGTCCCAGTCGTTTGATGTACTTAAAGAGTTGTTGTGGTTTGCGAGTGGCTTGAGCATAACGCCAAACCGCTGGCTCGAATTGTTTTATGAAAGTTTTAGTTTTGTGATATTGAGTACTGGTCTTTTTAGCATTGTGTCATGTTTTAATTACAGTCCACTGAGCATTTAGAGAGAACATTTTAGTGGTCCGAACGAGCCCCAGCTGTATGCCGAATCATTAATTTCGATTTGATAATGAAGTGAACTGCCACTTAGAGATAGTGAATCTGACTTGTTACATAAGCGTGAGAACATTGAATGGATAAAACGAAAGCATCCAGATAAGCGAGCTGAGAAAGGGTAAGTAACCCTTTAAAAATACGTTCCTTTTTGTGGATAATTTGTGTGCAATATAAGATTAATTGATAGTGTAACGAAAATGGCTACTAATTTGAAAGATTTTCTTGCTAAAAAGAAAACTGCGAAATCAACGTTAACGAAGTTGAAACAAAATCTGAGTGAGATATAAGTGTTAGTAATTTAGAACTGTTGCGAACTAAATTTAGTAATTTGCAGAATGAATTTGGTAGCATTTTTGATTCTATTATTAGTTTGAGTCCAGAGGAAAATATTGATAAGCTCACGAACGAGCAAGAAAATATAAATGGTATTTTAATTGATATAGAGTTTGATATTGATAGTAGATTGGCGAAAACTAATGTTAAAGAGAGTAAATCAGAAACCACAAAGTTTGTTTCTGAAAATTCTGTAGTTCTTTTACCGATTATTTCGTTACCCACATTTTCGGGGGAAATGCATTCTCGGCTTTCCTTCAAAGATATTTTCAAAGCAAGTATTGATCAGAATCCTAATTTATCAGAAGCTATAAAACTGCAATATTTAAAGTCGTCACTGAAAGGAGATGCCTTTCGAATAGTCCAAACAATTTCTATAACTGACTCTAATTATAAGTTAGCATGGTCCCTCTTAGAAGAAAGATATTCTAATACACGGGAACAAATTTATGCGCATCTCAAGAGATTTATAAGTATTCCAACAGTTCAAAATGAGTCTGCACCTGCGATTTTGAATTTGATTGATGCTACATGTGAGGTCATCAGATCATTGGAATGTTTAAAGCAAAAAATGGAAGGGTTTTCTTCAACTGTATTTGCGTATATTCTTAGCCAGAAACTTGATCAAAATACTAGATTGTGGTGGGAAAGAAATTTGAAAAAAGAAAAATTGCCCACAATATCAGAATTATTGGATTTTCTGAAAGATTACGCAAGAACTCTGAGTGCTACTAGGAATACTGTAATTCTTAAAAGAAATAATCCGAGAGTTGCATCAATGGTTTCTTGTGTTACTGATAAAAATTCTAGCGTTTGTAAACTTTGTAATATGCAGCATAAGTTATTTAAATGCCCGAAGTTTAAAACTTTTAACGTTAAAGAAAGAGTTGAGTATGTTAAGAAACAAAATTTATGCTTTTGTTGTTTTGGTACTCATGCTGTAAAGAATTGCCATTCAACTTACTCTTGTCGATTATGCAAAAATAAAAAGCACAACTCGTTACTTTGTTTCGAGAAAGACAAAACGTTCTCACAAAATTCGGAGAATTGCGAAGTTCTGTCACCACTGTCAGGTGAAAGGTCAGACGTCAGTCGGTCTGAATTGAATGATACGATGCCTTTCGAATGTACAAGCGATACTGGAAATCAATGTTTCATAACAGCGGCTAATGAAAATAAAAAATTAGTTTCAAGAGAGTGCTTTTACAAACAGCTGTGGTGTTTATTAGGGGTAAAAAGGGAAATTTTATACCAGCTAAAACTTTGTTTGATAATGGAAGTATGATTAATCTGTGCTCATCTGAATTAGCTGATAAGCTTCATTTGCAGAAAGAAAATGTTAATTTATCGGTAGGTTGCTTATCTGGGATTTCAACTACTTTAAAATCAAAAGTTAATGCAATTATTTACAACATAGAAAGAACTTATAGTCGTAAATTAGACTTTTTTGTTATCCCCAAAATTACTGATTTGATGCCTTTTAAAACAAATTGATATCTCTAATTTTACTATTCCTGAAGGAATCAAGTTAGCGGATCCGGATTTCAATAAAGGGGGAAAAATACAGTTGCTAATTGATTCAGAAATATTTTTTGATTTGATAAAATCTGGGCAAATATATGTACCCAACTCAAATTTAGTACTGCAGAACTCTGCGTTTGGATATTTAGTAAGTGGGAGTATTGAAGATTTGCCAAAAGATGGCCAACTTACGCATTGTGGTTTGGTTTGTGAAAATGTCGAAACACAGTTGAAACAATTTTTTGACTTGGAATCAATTGGTATTAGGGATGATCCCAACTGTTATGACGAAGATAAAGCCCTAGAGATATTTAATAAAACCGTTGACTTTAGAGACAATCGTTATGTTGTTAGTTTACCCTGGAAGAAAAACTGGGAACAATTGGAGGACAATTTTTCAGTAGCAGAGAATAGACTAAAAAGTTTAGCGAGACGAATGCAGTTTGACAATACTTTGTACTTAAATTATAGAGAAATTTTAAACGAGTATCTTAATCAGGACATAATAGAACGAGTATCAGATACTTCGAAACCGGAAAACAGGCCAGTTTTTTATTTGCCGCATCAAGCTGTGTACAGACAAGAAAGTGTTACTACAAAAATGCGTATTGTATTTGACGCCAGTTCACATGAAGTAGGTTGTTTATCCCTGAATGACTGTTTGTGGCAGGGTATTAACTTAAACCCGAATATGTTTCATTTGCTTGTATATTTTAGACTAAACAAAGTCGCGATTTTAGGAGACATAGAAAAAGCATTTTTACAGATCGTCTTGGCTGAGAAAGACAGATGCAGTGAGATTTCTTTTCGTTGAGAAAAATGATGCCGATTTGCATAATCTTGAGAGCCAGTTAGAGGTGTACAGATTCAAGCGTGTACTTTTTGGTGTAAATTCCAGCCCATTTCTACTAGCAGCAACTATCAAACTACATATTCAAAAATTTAGAGATGTGAATCCAGAAGTTTTTCGAATTCTTGATACGTGTATGTACGTAGACGACCTTATTACAGGAGCAGATAATGAGCTAGAGGCCTTTAAAATTTCCACTGCAGCTCGAGAAATTATGAGTACAGCTCTCATGAATTTGCGAAAATGGGTGACGAATGATGAGAGTTTGACTAGGAAATGGAATGAAAAACATTTTGACATTCACCCTACTCAGTTCAAATGAGTCGAATGAGAAGATATTGAAAGTTTTAGGTATTCAGTGGAACATTCAAGAGGACAGTTTAAATATTGAGATTGCTTGTTTGATTGAAGCATTAAAAGAAAAGAAAAACACAAAACGTGTTATTCTTCAAACAGTGGGGAAGGTATACGATCCAATTGGATTAATCACACCCTTTACTGTTAAAGTTTTTGCTGCAAAAAGTTTGGTTACGGAAATTACCATGAGACGTTGAGCTTCCTTCAGATTTAAGCGACGAGTGGTCCCAGTGGTGTAGTGAGATATCGCATTTTAATAACTTCAGAGTTCCAAGATTTGTTTTGAATTCATGTGATGGAAACGTAGAGATCCATGTTTTCTCAGATGAAAGCCAAAAATCATACGGAGCAGCGGTTTATGTTAGAGTGCAAAATCGCGAAAAGGTTTCTGTAAATTTGATAGCTTCTAAAAGCAGAGTTGCCCTGGTAAAAAAGAGTATCTTTGACTAGACTGGAACTACTTGGTGCGCTGATTGCTGCCAGACTAGGTGCGGAAGTTAAGAGTACTCGATCATAAAAGATCATCTAATATCTTTTTTTTGGAGTAATTCTAAAGTCACATTATACTGGATAAATGGATCAAGCAGAAAATGGAAGTCTTTTGTACAAAATCGTGTCAACGAAATTCAGAAGTTGACCAATCCAGATTCTTGGGTTTATTGCTCAACCAAGGACAATCCCGCAGATCTCCTAACACGAGGAGTTGGTGCTTCTTCACTAGTGAACAGTTCCAAATAGTGGACTTGTGCAGACTTCCTAGTAGAGTCACATACTTCAAATAAGTACTTACAAACTACAGTTCTAGAGTATCTGACACCAACTGAAAGAGAATCCTGTTTGCACGAAGGCAAAGGTTCCGTTCAGAATGATGTCAATAACGGTTCCGAGAGAATTATGCTGATTCATGAAGACTTTAAAATTTATGATGAACTCTTGAACATTAGTAACAATTATTATAAAATAATTAATGTTCTTTCTTATATTTTTAGGTTTATATTTAATTGTAGGTGTAAAAGCAAAAGACTTGGCCCTCTTAGTACAGATGAGGTGAAAGCTGCAGAGGAAAAAATAATTGCCTACGAGCAAAAAACTCTGGTTTGTAAGGGAGTCGTGACAGGTAACTTAAGAAATTGACGTGCCTTTGTTGATAGTAAAGGAATACTACGGGTAGGTGGTAGACTTGAGAAAGCATCTTTGCCTTATTCCCAAAAGCACCCTGTGATTCTACCAAGAGATTCTAGGTTAAGTAAGATTTACTTTTGTACTATGCACAAACGATTATTGCATGTTGGCCCTCAAGGCTTACTTAACGCTGTACGCTTGAAGTTTTGGCCTTTAGGAGGCAGAGATTTGGCTAGTAAAACTGTACACATTTGCGTGACCTGTTTTAAATACAGACCCATTTTGTCTTCACAGATTATGGGTAATTTGCCACATGAAAGGGTAAATAGATCACCCCCATTTAGTATGACAGGCTTGGACCTGTGCGGGCAATTTTTCGTTGCTTTCAAAAAGCAAAGAAAGGTCGCTTTTCCAGAAATGTTGGTCTGGGATTCAAGACACCACGTGAAGCTGTTGAGGGAAATTACATTGATAAAAAATGTCCCTTCACAGAAAATGTTAGTATTCGTGGCCACATATTGAGAGGAGTTGTGATCAAGATGAAAATGAATAGAACCATTGTCATAAGGCGAGATTACCTTCACTACATAAAAAAATACAACAGATTTGAAAAGCGCCATAAGAATATGTCTGTGCACTTGTCACCATGATGTTGCTATTGGAGACATTGTCACAGTTGGAGATTGCAGACCTTTAAACAAAACTGTTACATTTAATGTCCTTAAAGTTACAAAAGCTGCAGGACCAGAAAAGCAGTTTATTAAAAATTAGTGTTTATTGCAATTTTTTATCAGTTAAGTATAGTTAATGTTTTTATTGTAATTTATCTGTGTTTCAAGTATAATTAATGTTTATTGTAATCAGATAATTCCTTCGTTGCATATGTTATGTTCAAGTGTGTTAAGAATGTAAAAAAAAATTTCAAGTTTATTGAAATTGTTCAATTTCAATTCGGGGGAGTGTTAAATCATTCCGGAAAGCAATGCGCCAGATGGCGTCCCAGTCGTTTGATGTACTTAAAGAGTTGTGTTTTGCGAGTGGCTTGAGCATAACGCCAAACCGCTGGCTCGAATTGTTTTATTAAAGATTTAGTTTTGTGATATTGAGTACTGGTCTTTTTAGCATTGTGTCATGTTTTAATTACAGTCCACTGAGCATTTAGCGATAACAGATTGTTTGTCGTCAAATCAGCTGATCTATAGAGCTTTTCTTTTGAAAATAGATTTCAGAATTAGATAGAAACTTATTTTTGAAAAAGATGAAAGATTTTGAGTCTGATGACCCAGCAAATAACGAACACACACCACAGTTCCTTATAAAAAATTTTAGACAATGTATTTTCTATAGTTTTATGAAAATGAGTTGGCCACAGAGTTCTTTACAGTGTTTCATATGAATCAAAAAGATTGATCAAATTCCCAGTGTATGGTAAAAAAGTCAATAAGCAAATCGGATATTGAGGCCATATATAGTCAGTTTGAAAACAACCACCGCTTAGTTAAAAGATGGATAATAAAGTTTATTCATATAATTAATAGAAATCGGAAAGAAAATATTTTATCTGGAGAAATGAAATGAAGATAAAATGAAAACTTTATTTTTATATTTGTTTTCCTTAGCATATACAGTATTAAACAAGATCAAACAAAAATAAATGGTTCGGATTTGAGCTTAGTCATTTGGTATCAGATGCACTTCTTTCTAAAGCCGGTTCTCAACACATTATTTCGAATTTTAAAGTCACAACTTTATCTGACATTTATAAAGTTTAGGATAACTCTTTTATGGTGAAACTTGAAGCAAAGTCAATATTTGATCTTGAAAAAATTTGGCCTTTTTTATGATTCAAGAAATGTTAGGTAAAATAATATTTAACTGAATTATCCAAAAATTGACATAGCTCGCTTCTTGTCTAGATTTATTTGACGTATACGAAAACAACTTTTTTTTTAGATAATTAATTTGTGATTGCTTAAATACGATTTTTCAGGAAAAAGATATTTGATCTTTTTATAGGATTAGGAAACATTTTTGTTTATTTACATTTTAGGGATACAAAGCCTTTTTCAGGAGAAGGATTACTTTCTTTATACGATTAATAATCATACAGTTTGAAAATTAAGGAGACTAATTAAAAGTAACATGTTCAAAATTTAATATTTTTAGAAGATGAACTGTTCAATCTTACTAAGCATATATGATCGGTTTTGAAATTTTAATGCTTTCAAACTCCAGAATCTCAGGAAAGGTTTGGTTTTGGAGGCTACGGTCTACTTTTTGCAACACGAGGGCTAATCTCAGGAAAGGAAATTTAAAGACAGTGTTATTTGGTGGTGATATTAGAGTAGCAAAATTACTATTACTTATTATTCCAAATTATTTTTCCTTTTATAAGTTGTGTTTGACTCTTCCACCTTTCTTGTTCATGAAAATATACTTAAAGGATGTATTTATTGGAAAACCATGGAAAATATCGTTGTTCTTAATTTTTCGTAATAAAAAGGGAAATTTTCTGAAATTTCGGATGCATATCAATTTAATTCCTTTTGAATATTTTAAGAGTTTTCTTGTCATTACATATTTGTAGTTCAAGGATTATGTTATTTCAGGCTATCACGAGGCCAATTTTCTTTGAATAATTGGCGTGGAAGGAAAATTTTACGAGACTGAACTATAAAGACCAACAGTTTATTTTATTACAAATTCACGTCATATTTTATTAGGTTACATTAGATTCTACTTTAATTCATGAATATGTTATTTAAAGACTCATTAATTTACTCAAATATTTTCTTTACTAAACAGTGTTTACAAAGTTTCAAATGGAAACGAATATTACTAGATTAGAGTCAATTCCAATCAATATTCCATAAGACTGAATGTCTGAATGAGTAGTAGTTCTTCCATTTTAACCATTTTATATTACCAATGACCTCAGATAACGAGAGTATGGACTTCATTTCGAATGGAACCATCTTTAGGAGGACGGTGAAAAAGAATTTATATACTGTGGGTCCACGTAACAGTTTTAAGTGCACCTTCTACACATTTTTTTGTACTATACACGAGTCAATACTTTTATTACCGACGGCAGAGAAGGAAGAACAGTGTGGTTAGTATCAAAATATTGAACATTTCAAACATCCAAGTTAATCGAAGGATCTCTGGAAGCTACAAATCATCAGTTGCTCTTCGGGGTTCTTCGAAGGATGTCTGCAACGTGGGTGTAGTCTCCTTGGAATTTACCCCCTACCGATGGAAGATCCAGTAGCTAAATGGCTCCGGTTTGCTGCAGGAATATCTGTGAATCAATTCAAATTCCTCAAAATATATCCATCTAACGATGAAATTCTATGATCAGGTCTACAAAAATCATACGGCGATATTCCTTTAAAATTACCCGTTCAAATTTCCATTTTAAGTTAAGCATTCCTGGTGCTTTAAAACGTCCTCAACATTCTTTCTCAATCAACCCCCCTTCTTCTAACTTTATCTTAAACGTTTGATTATTATACCTATAGAAATGAAATGGCTTCAATAAAATAAAGCTAAAATTGATATAAAAAATTCTTTAAAAAGTAACATTTCTTTAATGCCACTAAACAATGAAATTAATTTTAAAATTGAAGCAATACATAAACTGAAAGGATCTAGAAAAGTATTATTACATCAAAAATGAAATTTATACTTATTTTAAAAATGCATAACAAAAGCTATTTCGAAACATATAAAAAATGGAAACATAAAGCAAATAAAAAGAGTAGATGTACAGGTTATCAAACCAAAATTCTTGATTCCAATACATAATATAAATTTCAAATATGATTTCAGTATTTAAATTTCGTAGAAAATCGAATACAAAAGACGTGTAAAAATGTGTTGAAGAAAAATGTACTGAAAGGTCCCTCAAATATAATATATTTCCTGTAATGTTTGAAGAAAATATTAATATATCAAAAACAGAAAATCGTATGAAACTAAATTTAAGATTTTTCTTTTCGAAAATTCGTTTAAAATATAATCAGGTTTCACTTTAAATGAAATCTTATTTGTAACACAAACATTTTATTTACATAGGAAGAGTTTTTCTAGAATTTAATAGAAATAACTGCGCAAAAACACTTTTCAATAAGCTATTCAATGGGAAAATTAAAAAATTAGGCCATAAAATATCCATCAGATAAAAATGCTGGCAAGTTAAAGTATTATATTGTTTTGATGCACAGAAAGTGAGAAACGTTTTTATACATATAAATGTGTTTTCAGTCATTTCAACTTACCTCCTTGAGGGAAAAATTGGGCATACACATCTTTGAAAGTAGATTCATTTACGATGCCAGTAGGACAGGCCTGAAATAAGGAAAAATCCTTTAACAGAATTGATGGGATTGAGACAGACATCTAAAATATCCATGGTAGTATGAGAAACTCCCGGCTTCTTTTTAATAACTTTAATGCTCTTGATTACATTTCAAAATAAACACTGGAATTGTATAGACATCCTCACTAGAAGTAATCGCTAATGTTTTTGCTAAAAGCCTATCTGAGGTTATTAATTTTTCCACAATAATCAATTGTCGCATAAGGCTCAATAACTTTCACTTCTTTAAATTCCATCAATCAGTTCAAATAACAAGTCTTTTGTATGTTCTCTGTCGAGGCCTCGCGCGTTCCCGGCTGCACTTTCTGATGTCTGCAAGCCTCGTTTCTATACCTGATCGCCTATTGATATTGGAGCAGGTATCTTGGGTTCGATTAAATCCTATATTGCGACAATTAACCGCTGCAGCGACAAAATTCTTGACTAAACATTTATTTACAAATTCTGTTAAGACATATGTACACTCAACATCTTACGATTAAACATGGCTGAAATAAGACCGAGAAAAAAAAAAAACAAATTGTGCCGAGCGGAAAACACCTCTCTCGGTCTCAGCTCCTTTCAGAAGAATGTCCGTTCTCCGTCGCTCCGCCCAGGCATCTCTCTACCCTCTCCGCGCGGGTCGGGGTGGAATCCCCCCCACTTGGTCAAGCTTTCTCCTCCACGGGAAAAATGTCCTTTTCCGCAGCTGGCGCGGGTGGGGATGGCGTCGCTCGCCCCCTCCTGTTGAACCTCCCTGGAACAGGTCTTGCCCACCCTCTCTCGGGGTGTTTGTCTTCGGCCACCGAAAAAAAAGAGGGACCCATGTAACACCAACTCAGGTCTTGAGTCTAGTATTACACACGATTGAATTTGCTTGTCAAACAGGCTAAATCAATTCACATTTTAACGACGACTCAAGACGCACAAACCTCCTCATTCCCTCTTTTCCCCCGTGATTGTGAGGTGCAAGGGAAACAAGACTATAAAAATACCTTCAATTCTCACTAAGACTATTTACAGGCAAAAAAACTAATCTAAATAAAAAATCACTTCACAAAGAAACAAAAATTAGTCAAAAGAAAAAAAAATCAAATTCCTACAAAATAAATAAATAAATAAATAAACTGCAATAAAACATACGCATAAAACTTATTTCCTACACATAAAACATGCACATATACTTATTCTCTACACGAAAATAATGAAAGGTAAATTAACAATGCAATCAATTATATCTCTGCTTCACACGAGAGATGCAAAAGGCATTCGAGGCTAGGTGACTATTTCTGACGTGAGTTTTAAGTGAATATGGTCCGTTGCCTTCTCTGCTTTTCAACCCAAAATCCATTTTTGAATTTTGACAGCGGGAACAAAATGTCCTGTGCCTTCCCTTCAATGCTGGCCCATTTTCGGATTTTCGGGATCCGAAACCCATTGGTTTGAAATTCCCCTTTTTGTGTTTCTGCTCAAGGCATCCCCCAAATGAAGTCTCAGGCCTTACCTCCTTTTTAATTTTAGGGCAATTTAAATTTTCAAGAGACTTTATTTTCTCTTCCGGCTGTCCTTGTCTTTGGTTGAAATTTATTCCCACGTCCTCCGTTAACCGCTTCAGGATATCGGATGGGATTAACATGTCATAATCTAAATTCTTAGCCACCGCGCATACTACCTCCGTCGGAAAAAGCAAGTTTTTAAAATTACCTTTCCCTAATATATCCCCCCTTACCACCGTTATGACTCTCCCAGAGTCTAACAATGCTCTAACCGGGTTCCCATTTATTTTAACGTTTACGTACTGTAATTTCCCCCGCGTTATCACATCATTCTCTGGGAAAGAGCGAACACTTGCGATAATAACTCTCTCTTTAGTTTCCTCCACATCAACCGGGCTTTCCCTTCCATTCTCTTTGTTCTCATACTTTTACATTTCAGTGGCCCTATTAACCCTGGCCTCTTTATTACTTTGGTTCCTTTCGAACCCCCTATCCACTTTCGGACAGTCCCTTTCATAATGGCCCTTCGATTCACAAGCGAAGCAATTAGAGCTGGCCTTCTTATTGCTCAGGTTTCTTTGAAACCCCCTGCTTACTTTCGAACAGTCCCTTTTGAGATAACCGTTAGCCCAACAGGCGAAGAAACCTGTCTCCCTTTCTTTGACACTTTCCCTCCTACGGTCACTTTAAGCTCCCTTCGAATAGCCATTATCTCCCCCATCAGTTCACTCCCCGTCGTGAAAAAGTAACTTTTTCCCGCAGCTGAGAAAAACTGGTCGCATTCCTGGGCTAACGCTTTCGGCTTAAACCAGGATTCTCCCTGCCTCACAAGAATATGAGCCGCAGTTTCCCCATCCAAACACGACATAATTTTACCTGCCACAATCAATTGATTGACAGTTTCAAAATCATGTGCCCCCTCAATATACAATAGTAGCTCCAAGCCGTGGTCAAACTCGAAGCATATTGCATGAAATTTTCGTCCGCATTCCGCCTAGCTTTCCGAAAATTTTCAAGACACGCCTTCGGCGAGGGTTCAAATTCTTTTAATACTAGTTTTTTAACCGCTTCGTGATCACTATACTGGTCACTTTCCAGTTCCGAGGATAAATTTGCGGCTTTTTCTCCCAAAACACCTAATAGAATTCTCGCCTTCAGCTCCTCTGCTACTTTTTCGAAAGTAAAGGCCTTCTCTAAACTGGAAAAGAAGAAATTCCACCCCTCCGAGTTTGAAGGAACCTTGACCACGAGTAATCGTATTGTAAGAATTATTTCGTCCACCGATTTTTCCCGGCTATCCCTGTCATTACTGCCTAAACTGCTTTTGTATCCCATGGTTCTCTCAGTTTCAAATGTTTGCACTCTTCGCCTTTTCATTTTCAATTCATGTGCGCTGATTTTATCCCTCTCTTCTGCCCGTTCCACTTTAATCCCTTCTAGCCAATTTTTTTATCTTTTCTTCGTCAAAATCACTACTCAAAATAGAGTCCCTCAACTGCATTTTTGTTAACTCTCCGGGAATTTCCTTTCCCATATCTCTCGCTAGAAGCATGAGATCCGCTTTCTTTTCCCTCATTAAGAATGCCATTTCCAAATACACTTAATGACCCGAGTAAAAGAAATAAAACAAAAAAAAAAGTTCCAAAATTTACAGAGATAAAAAAAATACAGTAATAATAAACAAACAAAATACAAAAGAAACCAAACAAAAAAAATCATGCAACTTATACACCTTTAACCTGCTAGCACCTTAGCAATAACTTGTTAAAGTTATTCCAAAATAAATTTTTTTTAAAGAATTAAGAGAGAAAAACACAATAATTATATCAATAAAATCATAACACAACTAACTATTCGCGAGCTTTCCGTTGCACCCCAAATCGACACAACCACGCAAGAGGAACTGAGAAACAAGAAAATTCATGCATCTACCTTTCCTAGATGACATGGTGCTTGCCCCGGATTCGCTGGTCAGGTTTTCCTGTAGCTTCCCTCATTTGGACCTTTCCTTTCGAGTTGAACGCTCTGGTAGCACACTGCTGGTCAACTTCTATGCGTCATTCAGACCTCTTGACTTGATGACCTCAAACTGTCGGCATAAACGCCACTCTTATTCACCATTGTCGAGGCCTCTGGCGTTCCCAGCTGCACTTTCTGATGTCTGCATGCCTCGTTTCTATACCTGCTTGCCTATTGATACTGGAGCAGGTATCTTGGGTTCAATTAAAGCCTATATTGCGACAATTAGGCATTGCAGCGACAAAATTCTTGACTAAACATTTATTTACAAATTCTGTTAAGACATATGTACACTCAACATCTTACGATTAAACATGGCTGAAATAAGACCGAGAAAGAAAAAAAATTGTGCCCAGCGGAAAACACCTCTCTCGGTCTCAGCTCTTTTCAGAAGAATGTCTTTTCTCCGTCGTTCCGCCCGGGTATCTCTCTACCCTCTAAGCGAGGGCCGGGTGGAATCCCCCCTGGTCAAGTTTTCTCCTCCATATGAAAAATGTCCTTTTCCGCAGCTGGCGCAAGCGGGGATATCATCGCTCACCTCCTCCTGTTGAACCTCCCTGGAATAGAGCTTGCCCACCCTCTCTCGGGTTGTCCATCTTCGGACAAAAAAAAACAAAAAAAAAAAAAAAAAAAAAAAAAAAAACAGGGGCCCATGTAACACCAACTCGAGTCTTGAGTCTAGTATTACATCCTCCACAGTTTAGACAGTCACAAGTTAGTTTCAATAACAGCTTTTTTCAAATTACCGTCTATGATGAAAGCTGAGAGTGTGTTATAACTATAAATTACAAGAAAAAATACTGGAGTAAACTGCACAGTTTACAAAACAGCACAGTGTAACTATTATGGTGTGAACCACTTTCAATTCGTTTGTTTGTGAAATCCGACACGTTAAGATTTTCAAGTCATTTATGCGTTTGAAAAGGTTTTCAATAGACTACATGGAGACATTTTACAAAGGTAGATCATGAAATGCATTGAAAAGATAAGGGCAACATATATCTGAAAACACGAAAATGAATTTTTGTAATTTTTTTGGTAAACAAATTTATAGTGCTTAATGCCGATTCCAAACGGCTACGAACATCCAAGCCATAGTGGGATTCGAAACCACGAACTCCGGGTCCGAAGGCCCGCACCCTAACCATTCGGCCATCATTCGGCCAGGAAAGAGATGTTAGAAAGTTAGCCTAAAACGTACTATGCTGTAGATTGTTGTACTTTCATCGATAAATAGAAATAAAATGAGTTCAAGCAGAATAAGTTGTGCAAATCATCCTGATGTGTTTTGCTACATATGCGAAAAATACATGTCAAAAAAAAAAACAGAAAAATTGTTAGTGACTTTGTAAAGATAACTTATCTTGGATACTTTGGTGTTAAGCTTGTGGCACCTTGTAAGGTCTGTAAACGTTGTACAGAACATTTACGACAGTGGGCTACTGGAGAAAGTCTTAAATTTGGCATTCCTATGGTTTGAAGAGAACCCGAAAGCCACTGCGATTTCTGCCTAGTAAATATTACTGGAATCAATCGAAACAACCATAGCAAATGGAGTTATCCTGATTTACTCTCTGCAAAACATCCGGTATCTCACTCAGAGGAAGTGCCCACCCCAACGTTTCACCCACTACAAGAACTCTGTGAAGACAAGAGTTGTCACTCTGGTCACTCTTCTGATACTAATGACAATGACAGTGATTACGAGGGAAAATCCTCAATTCCTCAACGTTTCAACCAGGATGAGTTAAATGAGCTTACCAGAGAACGGATCATACTTTTCATATAAAGGGGCAAAATGCCCCCAGTTGAGTATGGAAAAAATTAAAGCAGAAATATTTGACGGCCAACAGATAACACAACTCATCAAGGATCCTGTCTTAGTAAATTCGATGAATGAAACTGAGCGAAAAGCCTGGACTTCATTTTTTGAGGTTATCGAAAATTTTCTGGGCAAATGCAAAGCTGAAAACTATTTTGAACTGGTAAACGAGATGCTTGAGAATTTCAGATCCCTTGGATGCAATATAAGAATTACGGTGCACTGTTTACACAGCCACTTAGACCGTTTTCCTGAAAATTTAGGAGACACTAGTGAGGAACAAGGTGAAAGATTTCAAGAGGATATTAAAATTATGGAGGCCTGCTATGAAGGAAGATGGGATACGCACATGATGGCAGGTTACTGCTGGAGTTTAAAAAGGGACTGTACCAAAGCACATTCAAGATTGTCACAAAAAAAAGAAGCTTCCGAAGTGTTCAGTGACTATACTTCATCTCACCTTAACAAAATACAATTGGGGAAGGCATACCAGCCTATTTACACTAGTTTCTAGGTAAATTATCAAATATTTAGTTGTATTCATTAATTTTTTAACCTAAATATTATTGTTATAAATTAAAACTTAATTTTTTATCATTGTAATATATATTTGAGACGGAGTATAGTTGATTTCCTAGATTATTTTTTCCCTCTATCTTTGTATGCAATAATGTTTGTGTAATATATTAATAATATAAAAATATATTAATAATTAATATATTTGTATAAAATATTAATAATGTTATAATATATTAATAGTATATTTCCATGTTTAGTTTTTTTATTTGCTGTATGGATTCAACTTATAGTGTACCGTATGTTTTACCAAAATGGTACATCTCAGAAATACGAGCTGCTAAGCAAAATCTAATGCTGTATTTGAATTCAGGGCATCAAATTAATATAAAATCAGCTCCAAATACATAGGCACCAAAATCCCTGTTGACTTGTGTTATTTTACCCTACAATGCAAAAAATGTGTTCTAATGTATAATTTGGGGATTCGCATCCTCGATGCTTTTGTTATTCATTCCAAAGAGTGAAAATTTGTGAATCTGTGATCAACAAACATTCTGAACCCAGCCTTAAAGAGAAAAATCAAAAAGCACATCATACAGAAGACCTGTTCAATCTGATAACATTCAGGGATTGCTAAATAAGTACGCTGTGATTAGAAACACAATGAAATTCATTTATTAAGCGAGCAATAAGGGGGAAAGCTTGCAGGTTATAATATCTTGCAGTTTGGACAAACCTTCGTAATTTTAGATAATGCTTTTTGTAAACACATTTTACCCTCACATTTCGTTTATCAGCAGTTTCTTCAACAAATATAGCTTTTGTGAATCCCATTATACAAATTATATGGTTCATTAGGAATTCCAGAATTAAAAAAAAAACTTCTTATAGGAGAAATATTTCAAATTCCATCTTCCTAAACGGTAAATTTTAGCACTGTAAGCGTTAGAATAAAAAGTATAGAAATTCCACAGTGAAAATTTCTCAAGAGGATTCCACAGTATATCTATCTATACATTTCAAGTAAAAGGCACTAAGTTCATTTTTTTAAAAGTTGGAATTTTTCATTTGTTCTATTTTCTGAGATAATAGCATTACTTCCACTTCCTTAAATTGAATTTATTGGAAAATAACCACAAATAAATACGGAAAAGACCATTAAATTTCTTATTTCTACTATTTTCATATGTTTACAGGCACAATATCTTCACTCTTACATCAAGACGCTTACAAATCTTTTCAATGCAAACTGAAAAAAAAAAATGAATAAACAATCTGCATTAGGTCTCCTATAAAATTTGAAATTTGTGATATACTTTACTTCCGATGGACGAGCCTTGTTCCTTAGTAGCCATGTTCTTTTAAAACGGGTGGGGCATGTGAAATTAGATTCGTGGCCTCAATTACCTAAAGAGAGGGTGAGGGGTTTTGCTTGGTTCTTGCTTCTAAATGACGGAGACTCACTTGAGAAAAGTCATTCTTTTACAGTTAATCCAAACGAAAGTCCCTTCTGGAATTTTAGACAGTCTTCAGCCCTCACGGTTGTAAAGTTGCATATTACCCTTATCCATGGACCTGGAGGCAAGGGGATGTGTAACAACTGCAACTTCCGATTTACAGACATGTATGCCTATATGTGTGTATGTACAAGTTCATTTGTGTATATATATATATATATATATATATATATATATATATATATATATATATATATATATATATATATATATGCATATTTTATATGTATATATTGTATGTGTGTATCATTTATCCAGTCGTGAACTGGATTGATGAATTGGACGCCCACGTGTCGTTAGGCTCATTTAAAAGTAAGAGAGAATTACCTGCTTAAATCCTTGATAGATAAGTTTGAGTTCATTTTTTGTGAATTTCGTTATCCTACAAAGTGCTTCGATCCTTTGAGGCTTCGAGCGAACAAATGTCATTTCAATGTCGTCGGAGGTGTCATCTGAAATAAAAAAAATAATCTCAGTACACTCATAATGTATGCCAGAAAAGTGGCACCTGACCAACGAAAATTCTACTCAACCCATTCTCTGGGAGAAGACTAACATTCTGAAATGCTCTTCCTACTTAAAACACTTGAATAGTTCAAAAATACCATTCTCTTTAAATTTTTCTGCTAATAGTTAAGGGTTATGACTTATACAGAAAATTATCCTATGGCGTATGATAGTTTACCAGAAATTCGGGACATAAACACTTACAGGAAAAATACTGGCAATATATATGTAAAGTTTTTAGAAAATAAGCAAATGTAGATAATATATATACTAAACACTTATATATCTGGTTTGTTATACTTTCTTACAAGTCAAAATTAATAATAATTAATGTAAAACACAAATAATAATAACACAATAATAGACAATAATAAATTTACTTTTCCAAGGTTTATTCGAATCCTCCTCTTTTTCAGTTACAGTTGAATTCTCTTGCCACTACTAATAAACATGGGAATCGTTTGGAAATTTGTTTAGTAATCACCTTACAAAAACCATTAATAAAAAATATAAAGAACACTAAAATTTAAGTATAGCAAAATAATACAGATAATCTACATGGATTTATAACTCAAATCTTAATCTTCAAAAGATTATATTATGGGATTTTTTTCAATGAGTATTATATTTTAGTGTGCGATGTACTATGTATAACATTATTTGTGTAAATTATTTTTCACCGTTCCAAAAAGACAAAAAAATTCAGTGGCATTCCTCATGTATTGCAGAAGAACCAGAACATCTGCCATGAGCTACCAGAAATTCATGATGCTTTAAAACATAGCTAGAGACAATGCAGTACCAATTCTGTAGAAAAAACTTCGAATACATATTGGAAATATCGGAAGGGCCGATAAAAAATTGGAATTTAGTAGAAAATATTTTGAGGTTAAACTGGTTTATAAACTCGCAAGTTTATTGAAGAGAATCCAACGCAAAAGAAAAGTGGGTGGGTTTCGAGCGCTACTGACTTCTGTTTTGCTGCATAAGAGTTAACGATTCTGGCTGGTTTGGTTTAGTTTGGAGTGCTACGGTCTACTTTTGAGGCGCTACGGTCAACACGAGGGCTAAGCTAACGAGTCTGGAATCTACCGCTTCCAAAAACTATGAATATCCATGACAAGAGTGCAACTCAAAAGAAAGAATCTTTCTATTTAGAATTAAAGAATCTTTCTATTTTAATAATTCTTAACCATGTTCCAGACGTATCATGTAGTCGTGTTCCAGGTAGTAGAAAGTTTGTAAAAAAGGGAAGATTTCTTATATTTTCCCCTCACACGAAAGTCTCTGTCTATAAGGAAGAAAGGGATTTGGAACGCTGATTTCGTGCAATTTAAGGTCTTGCAAAAATTTTGTTGGAAAGGGGATAATTATTTTAAAATACTTGGAATTGTAGACATTTAAATCTTGATTACGCTTTACATTTCAAACAAACAAGCGAACCTCAATAAATATTGAAACCAAAGAGTGGAATGAAAAATTAAATCTAATGATGAAACGACATATAAATGGAGAACCCTGAATGTAACAACAGCAAACACTAGTGCATACACATTCACCAACGCCCAATAAAGATCGATATTTAAGGCTAACGGCCCTGAGGCCCCGAAATATGAATGCCACTCTTCTTCAATGACGCATTCACTCGAGTACAGGCCCCACGGTGTCGAGTCTGACTGTACGAAACTGGCTCCATGTTGAAGATCAGTATGTTCACCGACCAAAGGGTTATACATTATATTAAAAGTAGACCAACGTTGCGCCTACAAGGAGTGGGCAACAGACCATGCGGACTTGAAGCGAATCCTGATTCTTGTTCATCCATATATTACGCATATTTTCATCTGGAGGGCACGTGGTACTAAAAACAATCTTGAGTTCGTCCACACAAGATTCAGATTCTGCGGTTGGAGACCCAAGCAGAAAGGATGGTCGCTTAATGGTCTGCCAATTATCGCTTTAATTGTTAATATCTGGCCCATATTTTTAGGACATCGATATTGTGTCGGTTCGATGTCGCCTTGCAATTATTTTCTTTCTCCTCATATCGGAAGGTCACCGGAAGTGTAGGGCGATGTCAAGTTCTGATTAGTCGCGAAGAGGTTTATTAATGTGATCGGCAAGACTCCCGAAAAGAAAAACGCCTCCTAGATGGCGCTACAAATTTTAAACTTGTGGCGCGATCAAGAAATTTGTTCATTTCGCTAAGTTCGATCAACTCCGCTGCAAAGACTAAACAAGCTCTGTGCTACAGTTGAACCATTTTGGATTTACAGAGCATTTGAAGAAGAAAAACGTGGTAAGTGCAATTTGATTTTTCTTATCCTACATTTTTATATATTTTATTTGTTATTTAAATTAATATATTAAGTAAGCAATTTTCTGTTAAGTCAGTAAAATATGTATAATAACATTTGCCCTAATTGATAGCTATCAATACATACTTGCCAACTTGTACAGCTTAGCTTTACATTGTACGGAAGTTCCATTCTTTATAAAAAATTTAGAAGATATAATAATAGCTAAAAGATTATACATGAGCATTTTTTGTAACGCTCTTGATAAAGAGTTTTTAAATAAGGCAAAATTAGCAACATGAAATTATTTTAAACTTAAATTAATTTTAATATATATATATATATATATATATATATATATATATATATATATATATATATATATACATATATATATATATATATATATATATATATATATATATATATATATATATATATATATATATATAACTTGTGAGTGTGTTTTCAACCTAGATATTTAGCAGTGGGATTAGTTTAAGAAATTATAAGATTTTCAAAGTTAGTATGTTAGTAGCTATGCAATTTCTTGTGAAAGGAAAAATTGTATTTGTAACTTAAGCCATGTTTACATGGGCCAAGTAGAGGGTCATGTAATCTTCCTCTATGCATGCATAATTTTGTCTTACTTTACTTGATTTAACTATAGCTTGAATGAATACTTTTACATATGGTCAAGTATAAAGTTAAGAAAATTGCCTCTAAAAAAAAACTATTCCACATTTTGATTTCAGATTATCACTGAAATATATTATAATGCTATGATGAAACACCATATCTTATTAGTTTTGAGAGCATTTAACAAATTATAATTTTTCCACTTAAAAAAATAACGTTGTAATGAAGATATTTCAATATCTCCCTTCATTACATATTTCCCTCCTGTGTTGTAATTTTGGACCTACATTTTGCTTCCTTTTTTTCGCATATTGCCCCTAGCAGATGCAGTACTGTTTTCTCACGATAGCAGCCTATCTCTTCAAACAGAGCCGCCCTTGGGATTAAATTTTGGACCGAGCGTCCAATTCTGGCCAACTGCATCCGCAGCCCTTAAACCTTTCGACCATAATTTGCGCCCATCGGCTCGTATTCTGACAGTTGGCGTAGCAATAAAGTTTCGATTTGGGTGACAGCAGCTCTTTTTGAAAAGTGCCGCGTTGTGGTGTGTTGCCAAACTCCGCTCCGCATCGTCCTTGGCGAATTTTCACCGCATTGGATGCGCCTCCCTACGATTGGCTTTTCGTTCTCCGCGCTCCTTGTCTCGGCTTTTCATTGGTCAGAGCCGAGGGAGCCCTACGTCTCCTTGAGAGGGGTTTCCTTAGCTCTTAGCAACCCACTCGCTGGCTGTGTTTTCGGCGCTTTCGGCGTGAGCACAGTCTAAGAGTTTTTGTAATTTTGAGACACAGAGAGAAGAAAATTTTAAAAACCTTGCGGACTCGTTTTTCTTTTAGAACCTTTTTCATTGGAGCCACACAATTTTTTTTTGCCTCGACACTTCGACGTTCCTGGAGTTATTTTTTAAAATCACCAACGAACGCAATATTTCTAAATAACGCAACAAAATAAATCTCCGTTACTCACTATAAGATCAAGGCAGAAGTGAACTGTATTATTTGTACTATATTAATGAGAAATTACATAAGATAGAATAATAAAAAAAGGCTGGAACTGCAAATCAGAGTCTGTTTTGCCTACCTTCACTCTACCTGACTTATCTCTGGTCTCCTTTGCTGGTCCTGACAATCTACATACAGCCCCAACAGCTCTCCTTCCTCTACGAAATTTCCGACTCTCCATCATAAACGTGGAATTTGTAGAATTTAAAATGTAATTTTGAAATACTTTTTTAGCTTTATTTGAGAATTCACTCACTCTCCTGGTGTAAAATGCGTAATATATTTTTACGCAGGTGTTTAATTTCACAGATGTTCTTTATGTCAGATGTTCTGAGAGTAGAATATTTAGGACAGAATATGTCTTGTATGGCTGATAGACCGTTCTGAAAGGATTGATTTTAATAAATTTATTAAACGCCAGAAGTGCGGTAAATTGGAAATCATTTTTCCGCAGAGAAAAATTGTCGTTTTGTTCTAGAAATACAATAAAAGAAAAGAGAAAACTCAATAAGGATACAAAATATGCAATATAAATTTATGTGTAAATCCATGCTTCCAGAAATTTCACACACACATAATAATTCTTCCAATTTTATTGTTTTTTAAAAATAAAATTTTGTTATAAATAATGTAATCAAGCGCTAAACCGGGCCCATATGACCGTGAGGCCCTCCAGGCTTATCCTGGCGGCGGTGGGCAGATCGCGAGTATTTGTAAATATTTTTCAACGCATATACATTTATCTACCTCTACCACTTAATAGTAGTATTTCATTTTATATTATTTTATGTATCTGTTAAAAATGCAGAGAAGTTTTAAAAACAAGTACTTTACAAAAATAAAAAAAAATCTAGAAGCAATGCAAATATAGGAAAATGTTTAAATTAGCATATAGAACAATTCTAAAAATTTTTGAAGCATTTTAGATAGTTATAGAAAAAGACATGGTAAGCAGAAAAGAAACAAAAATTCTTCTTTTTATAGTTGCTTAAAGGTAATGACTTTCCCTTAAAATAATTAAAATTTATTACCTACTCATTTATTGTAAGAATAAAGTTATTTGTGAAAGATTTATTTCGTTTTGAGTTACCTTCATTATAAACTGTAAGGTTATCCATAATCTCATCTAATTACATTAAACAATTTGAAAGGATGGAACATCGATATCAAGTATGTGTACCATTCTTTAATAATTCTAATTTTAAAGAAATAATTACAATTTTAGTGGAAAATTTATATGCTACTTCATCTAAATCATCCAATCATAAAATCTTATGAGCTGTTTCCTATGTTCTCTTTGGTTGCAGATGCTGAAAGAAGCATCTCTAATTTGGAAGCACTACCCCTTTTAGATATTTTTATTTTATAATCACTAGTGTTAGTGTAATTAGAAGCAGAATTCATTTTATTTTTTTTACTAACTATTAGCAGCTCAATGTGTTATGCTAAGGAGTGCTATAAACAAATCATCTCTCCTAAGATTACTGGTTTCATGAAAAAATGTTTATTAAAAACTAATATAAAAGTAAATTAAAAATTCTGCATATCTTTGTTTACACTTTAACGTCTATTTAAAGGAAAAAGTTATGTTTTGGACACTTGTAACTTTTTAATAAATCAATTTAAACATACAATTTTTCTGTATACAATTGAGAATAAACCAGTAACTAAAAATGCACAAAAAAATGTAACATTTTCGGTCTTTGGTAATTTAAAAGTTTATGTTCCCCCTAAGAATCACAGCTACCATACTTTTAAAATAAATTTTATATCTGAAAATTATTTTGGTAATAATGCCTATAAAGCACAAAATTACTCTGTCTCTTTTTAAAATGTTTTCTTTCCCAAATTTTTCTTTAAACAGGTTTTAAATTTTTAAAAGAATTTTATATTTATTTCAGCATTTGTCGGAAACCATCGTCAATATCAGCATACCACTAACATGAAGCCAAAACAACAATAAAAATGTGGCTTGCGATGGTGGACATCTTCACCATAGTTTGGTTTGGAGCTCTACTTCAACTTGTTTCGAGCACGACAGTCAGTGAGACCGTGACCTACTGCTTAAAGCCCATTCCGAAAGGGTTACGAACATTAGTGCCTCAGTGGGATTCGAACACACGAACATTTACTATTATTCTAAATTTTTATTTATGCTTTATTTGTGTTCAATATTTACTTCAGTGTAAATATTCTTACAGAATATATACAAAATAACAAAACATTTTTTTATTCTAATTTTATAAAACATGTAAAATTTTGTTTTTGTGGTACTTAGGAAATTAATAAAATTTACATTAAGTAATAGTCCTAAACTATTTATTTGTAAATCTAAAATGTGTATAGTTAAAAGTTAGGGATAAGAATTTAAATTTCAGTTTTTGAAACTGTTATTTATAGTTCACATTTAATAACAGTATATTCTAAATTAAGGTATGCTTGTCTTTTAAAAGAGAAGATAATTTTCATTCAGAAATTGTTGAAATAAACTTGTTTGAAAATGTTAAAACTACCTTTGAAGTTTTCTAACTTTGGCTTGGTTTTTACTAATATTTTAATATTGTCACGAAGATTCGAATGAATACACCGTTTAACGTAACAGAAGAATTTATTGAAGCTAAGTAGCAACTCGCAACTTTACAAGACCGAGAAGTTGCCTACAACTAGTGGGTATCAGCTTTTATACCCGAACAGAATATTCGAGAAATAACTAATTTACATATTAAAGAAAGATCTAGAATGTTCAAGAACATAAGGAAACATAAGGAAACAATAAATAACATTTTTAAATTAAAAATCCGTACTTTGGATAAACAGCCATGGCAATTATCGAACCCACAATCTTCGGGTCTGGATCGCGTGCTTTGACCATTCGGCCACGTAGCTCGTTGGCTAAGCTTCTTTATGCGGCATTGCCCCTTTCTCAAAAAGACAGCGTCTAGCTGCTATTTAGATCTGGAGCGTGTCAAAGGTCCCTTGTAAATTTCTTTTGACTTCTCTTCCGGAAGAACGGCACCTGGATTTCGTCCATCTTCACTTTCAGTCTGCTTCGTCGGATCATGGTATGGCTTCATACGTAAAACATGGACGTCTTTTGGTTTTCTTTTTCGGGAGGCAGGATCGAAGTCTTGCACTTCATAGGTAACGTCGGATAAACGGCGCAACACTTGATAGAGACAGAATTACCTCCTTAAAAGCTTCTCTGAAAGACCGACCTTTCGGACCGGGGTATAAACCCATACGAGGTCTCCAGGACTATAAGACACCACTCGGTGCTTAGAGTCATAACGTCGACGGTCTTTATCTTGCGCTCTCAGAGTATGCGTTCGAGCCAACTGTCTCGACTCTTCTGCTCTGGAAATAGTCTTGGCTATGTAATCGTTAGCTGCATCATCAGGGCAGAATGGAAACATCGTGTTCAGAGTGGTTTCGGCTTCACGTCCATGGACTAGGTAGAACGGTGTGAATCCTGTTGTCTCCTGCTTAGCAGTGTTATAGGCGAACGTCACAAATGGTAGAATTTCGTCCCAGTTTTTCTGTTCGGTGTTAACATACATGGACAGCATATCGGCTAGAGTTTTGTTAAGGCGCTCCTTCAAACCATTTGTCTGGGGATGATAGACCGTCGTCAGGCGATGATCGATATTACACAATTCGACGAGAGCGGAAACAAGTCTGGATTGAAAAACAGCACCACGATATGTAATAATGACTCGAGGAGCTCCATGTTTTAGAAGAATCTCTTCGAGCAGGAACTTGGCTACTTCTTCGGCTTCAGCAGTTGGTAAAGCTTTAGTTATTGCATAGCGTGTACAATAATCGGTGCAGACTGTGATCCATTTATTACCATGCGCAGATTTAGGAAATCTCCTAAGCGGATCTATCCCAATTCGATGAAAAGGTGCGACAGCAGGAGGGATAGAAACCAAGCGTCCAGGTGGTACTTGTGGAACTGATTTTTTCCTTTGGCATTCTCGGCAGTGCATGACATATCTAACAACATTTCGGTACATCCCCGGCCAATAAAATCTTTTCCGGATCCTGTCGCACGTTATCAATAAATTCCGGCCATACCTGTTTGGAAGACATTTTACCGTCGTGACAGATCACCATTCATTGTGCTGGCTTATAACTCTAAAGGATCCCTCAGGCAGACTGGCAAGGTGGGCTCTGCGACTCCAGGAACACCATTTTTCAGTAAAATACAAATCGGGTAGGAAGCATAACGATGCCGACGCTCTCTCGAGAAATCCAGTAGATG
The DNA here is from genome assembly GCA_032207245.1 of Pardosa pseudoannulata. Classification (NCBI taxonomy): domain Eukaryota; kingdom Metazoa; phylum Arthropoda; class Arachnida; order Araneae; family Lycosidae; genus Pardosa; species Pardosa pseudoannulata. Next base: position 161,575,549 of record CM063502.1, read on the forward strand.
AAGAGTCTGAGACGCGAGATCAATTTTTAGCTGTAACCACGAGTATAGACCTCGCTGTCGAGCAGAAGAAAGATCCAGACATAGCAAAAATGATCCTTCCGAAGATCGGCTCATCCACCGAAAAGAAATTTGAGTTAATTGACGGAGTCCTGTGCAGAAAGAATTTTGATCCAGCTGGAAAGACATGGTTGCCCGTCATTCCCAAACATCTGCGAGCAGACATACTGAAACATTTTCACGACGCACCTACCGCAAGGCATCTTGGCTTTGCGAAAACGTACGACAGGATCCGTAAAAGATTTTATTGGCCGGGGATGTACTGAAATGTTGTTAGATATGTCATGCACTGCCGAGAATGCCAAAGGAAAAAATCAGTTCCACAAGTACTACCTGGACGCTTGGTTTCTATCCCTCCTGCTGTAGCACCTTTTCATCGAATTGGGATAGATCTGCTTAGGAGATTTCCTAAATCTGTCCATGGTAATAAATGGATCACAGTCTGCACCGATTATTGTACACGCTATACAATAACTAAAGCTTTACCAACTGCTGAAGCCGAAGAAGTAGCCAAGTTCCTGCTCGAAGAGATTCTTCTAAAACATTGAGCTCCTCGAGTCATTATTGCAGATCGTGGTGCCGTTTTTCAATCCAGACTTGTTTCCGCTCTCGTCAAATTGTGTAATATCGATCACCTCATGACGACGGCCTATCATCCCCAGACAAATGGTTTAACGGAGTGCCTTAACAAAACTCTAGCCGATATGCAGTCCATGTATGTTAACACCGAACAGAAAAACTGGGACGAAATTCTACCATTTGTGACGTTCGCCTATAACACTGCTAAGCAGGAGACAACAGGATTCACACCGTTCTACCTAGTCCATGGACGTGAAGCCGAAACCACTCTGGACACGATGTTTCCATTCTGCCCTGATGATGCAACTAACGATTACATAGCCAAGACTATTTCCAGAGCAGAAGAGTCGAGACAGTTGGCTCGAACGCATACTCTGAGAGCGCAAGATAAAGACCGTCGACTTTGTGACTCTAAGCACCGAGTGGTGTCTTATAGTCCTGGAGACCTCGTATGGGTTTATACCCCGGTCCGAAAGGTCGGTCTTTCAGAGAAGCTTTTAAGGAGGTATTTCTGTCCCTATCAACTGTTGCGCATTTTATCCGACGTTACCTATGAAGTGCAAGATTTCGATCCTGCCTCCCGAAAAAAGACGTTGTCCATGTTTTACGTATGAAGCCATACCATGATCCGACGAAGCTGACCGAAAGTGAAGTTGGACGAAATACAGGTGTAGTTCTTCTGGAAGAGAAGGCAAAAGAAATTTACAAGGGACCTTTGACACGCTCCAGATCTAAATAGCAGCGAGACGCTGTCTTTTTGAGGAAGGGGCAATGCCGCATAAAGAAGGTCAGCTAACGAGCTAAGTGGCCGAATGGTCAAATCACGCGATCCAGACCCGAGGATTGTGGGTTCGATGCTTGCCATGGCTGTTTATCCAAAGTACGGATTTTCAATTTAAAAATGTTATTTATTGTTTCCTTATGTTCTTGAACATTCTAGATCTTTCTTTAATATGTAAATTAGTTATTTCTCGAATATTCTGTTCGGGTATAAAAGCTGATACCCACTAGTTGTAGGCAACTTCTCGGTCTTGTAAAGTTGCGAGTTGCTACTTAGCTTCAATAAATTCTTCTGTTACGTTAAACGGTGTGTTCATTCGAATCTTCGTGACAATATTAAAATATTAGTAAAAACCAAGCCAAAGTTAGAAAACTTCAAAGGTGGTTATTATTTTCAATATAAAGATTAATGTTTCTGAGATAAAAATGTTTTATTTATTTGCCTCTAATTATTTGCAAAGGAAACTCAAAGCAATCAAGCTTAATGGGTGGGTAAATGTATAAGTATATTATTCTAGTTTCTTCTTAAATTATAGATTAAATTTTTATTAATATAATAATTATTATTTAACAAAAATTAGTTAAGATTTTCGTACAAAATATAAGTTTATCTTTAGGGCTATTATATATAAATATTATAGGGTTATCATGTTTGGTTTTTATTCATGGTTACCTAAATATTACCCTGAATTCAAATTAGAAACGTTTTGATTGCATTCAGAAAATAGCTATAAGATTAAACTTAGATACAACAATTTATTTTTATGTGAGTTTATAAACATTTATAAAGTATTTTTTACCATAAATTCCTGTAATTTCTATAAAATCATACATTTTATTAGTATGTACATCAGAAGTTCTATTCATATACACATTAACAAAAGATTTTTTAAAGTCATTGAAAATGATCTGCTAAAATCAGGGAAAGTCATAGATTTGAAAAATTTTATTTTGGCAGATACTCTGTATTTTATATATATACCAAATTAAGCCAGAGGTTATAATCATTGTTGTGCAATTTGCCAAAAGCATAACCCACATTATTGGTCAAGTCTGGCCTGAGTGAAATTTGATCCATAAAGATCTGATGGCTTATTGTTTGAGAAATTACTGTAAATAAGACATATTTTTTTTCTTCTTATAGATAGACTGTTGTTATTAAAACATCAATATGGACTGCAAAATTTTACTACTTTAGGATACTTTGAATTTTTACTCGAATTTACAGAACTTCTTAAAAAATATTTTGTATATATGGACGAGTTATTAATTACACACATAAATGAAATTAATATTTTTAACATATTAAACTAAATATAATTATTAGGTATGAAACAATGATTAATTAACTTCTGTAAATGAAAATAAAAACTTAAAAATTTTAAATTTAAAAAAAAACCCTGCCCAGGCGGGTATCCAGGCAACAAATTTGACATCCCTGGTTATTTCATCCTCTTTAAAATACCTCATTTGCATTTAAATATTTCAAATGATTTTTTTTATTTATTTTTCCATTGGATGTTTGCAAAGATACGAAATTAAACTTTAAATTTTTTAATGCATTCCTTTTTTTCTGTTTCAGGATGCAAAGACATGAAAAAAGCATGAAGAATGTAGAATGAATATTTTTAATTTTCTAGTTATACTGTATTGTGTAACAATAAACTTTGTAATTATTTTATATCCTGTACTGTTTTATTATAACTTTGTCCTTCATTTCTGAAGTACGACTATTACTACAGACAACATAAACCAAAACTTTAGTAAAATGACTCACTAATTTAACAAGTCAAGATCACGAGAACCCTTAAAAGATTCCCAGACATGCCAACTATTCTGGATTCTCCGGAGAAATGAGATAATTTGATAATTCCGGAAACTCCTGAGATTTCTCCGAAAAATAAGAAAATTTTTTAGCAACTGAACGATCACAATTCAGCAATCACATAGAAAGTCTTGTAAAAAAAATGCTGAATATTACTATTTCCACACAGTAATGCTGCATATTAAAGAGTACTGTGTGGAAAAACTAAACTGAATTTAGGTCAAATTTGAGTAGACAAACTCTAGAATCCCTGATAGAAAAATGTAAATAGTTTGATCTGGGTGAATATGTTACAAGAAAAAAAATTCTGATAAAGAAGTTCTTAAAGCTAAAAAATCTACTTATTTCATTTAATAGTTATTTCTACCATCCAAAATACATAACAAGTTGGGGCAGAAAAAAAAGCTTTAACACTTTATTTTTTATATAAATCATCTATAATAGTGAATTCATGGAATTGGTTTTCATATAAATTGTTTATAATTAATCAGGAAAAGTTATCATTAATTATTAATTAATCAGGAAAGTTTATTTTCTCAAAAAATTTTCTTTTGCTGGTATTTCTGGTTTAATTATAAAGCATACTTCTCTTATTTGTATAATAGTTCTGCACTTAGACACTCACTGATAAAACAGGTAAGTGAATACATATGGATTTTTATGGTATTAAAAAATTGTGATTTTTTAAAAATATAGTTCGATTTCTAAATAATTATTGATGTTATTTAATATTGTAAAACTATTGTTAAAGGATGTATACAAATTATGCTTAGGGAAAAAATATACATATATTATACATATTTTTTAAATAAAATGGTATTTGCTTGTTAAAACTCAATCCTAATTTAAGTAAATAAGTATTTATTAATTTGCCAATAATTAATTTGGGTCTATATAAGTGAAAGTGTAATACTTAAATACTTTAGTTTTTCAAACAATAAATACTTCCTCATGTAAATCTATTATACAAGATACCTAAACAAAAAAATTTATTTGTACTCATTTTTATTAATTAGCAAGAAATTAATTACTAATGAATTTTTAATATTTATTCAAAATTATCTAAAATCTTAGTCTTTCCAAAAGTAAAAAAAATTCCCTAAATATGCTATTTAAACCAAACAAAACGGCTTTTTTTTCAAAAACAGCGCAGTTTTTTCCAACCCTGGTTTGCAGTGAACTTGCTGCAAGTTTGATATGACAAGTTTGTGGCAAACTTGCACGATAACTTTGCTTCAAACTTCACAACAAGTTTGCTGCAAGTTGGAGGTATGGTGACTTCGAAGTTTGCATAGACTTGCTGCAGACTTGTTTTAAACTTGCAGACTTGTCATGATGAACTTGCTGCAAGTTTGCAGGCTTGTAAAGTAAGATTGCTGCAAACTAAATTTTCTATCTGGCATTATTACTTTGCTCATGTCTTTCTTTTTTTTAAAAAAAAAAGTCTAAAGATAGGATCTTCTTTCAAACTGGATGAAATTCAGTCTTGAACATGATATATCTTCATTGCTGAAACTCTCAATAAACACATTCTAGTTTGCATGTGCATATATAGCCCTCGTGAAGCAAAAAAGTAAACATTTATTCTCTAAACAAAACCAAAATAAGATACATTTTTTAGGATTAAATAGTTAAAAACTTTAATATGCTGCAACTCCAATAAAAATGCTTTTTTGTATATGAAAATTTAATATTTACTTTACATTTCTGAAACAGGGTTCGTCGGAATTATTATCTGATAAAGTGGTTGTCTTTACGAAGTATAACGTTAGGATCCTGTTTGGTTTTAACTTATTTCTTATTGAAAATCAAAACATTTGAAGTACATGGTTTATTTTTGAAATGCCAAAGCAAAGCTGGACTATTTCTCTCATTAGGCTGTCATCTCTCTACATTTTCTATAAAATCCTAATCCATACGGAAAAACTTTATAGATTCCATTAAAATTTCCCATAAAAACTCAACCTTGTCATTGAATTCGAAGTATATTTTTTAAGAAAGTTATTCACCAAAGAAAACAAACCAAGTCAGGTTTCAAAAAATCAATATTTATGTTGGGGAAGATATTTTATTTTTGGAGATAGATAGCAAAGTATTAAGATGTGATCGTGTATTGATGGGATCTGGGATAGTTGCAAGGGATCGGATTGATTACGTCTGTCGACACTTGGTCTCCAAGGAAACGGAACAATAGGATGAGGGAAATAACATATCAAACAATGATCTTCCAGGTGACCAGTCGAGATGAAACAGTTCATTTTTTTAAATGCTTTTCTTCACCTTCACACTGTTTCTTGACAGCTGTTTGATATTATACGACTTGTTTTCTCTCTTCTGGAATACCATTCCCTAGTTACTGGATCGTGTCTGTTGGGATTTTTTCCCTCTGGTTCATTATTAGCCATTCGAGATGAGATCATTTACTCACAATTCCAAATGAAATTTTTTTTCCATATATTGATGTAAGGCACTGTATTCCGAAACTATGAAAATGTATTGAACCTTGAGGTTATCTTCAGTCAAAAGGAAGAGTTTTGAATATCCTTTAGACATCGTTTTGCATTTCAGTTACGATTTGATATCGATTGCAAAGTCACTCAAACCAATAGATCTCTTGGTGTTGAGAAGGAGCAATTTTTGAGAGTAATTGAGCTAGGAGAAAAAAGAAAATAAACAGATCGGTAACATCTCGCGGGGGTTCCCTCACTTTCCAACAGAAAACCACAGCAAAGACAAAAAAAAAAAAAAAAGAGAGGAGAGAGAGAGAGAGAGAGAGAGAAAGTTAGAAGACCAGAGGAGAGTAGGAAGGAAATTACAGAGTAGTTCGCTAGAGTACCTCGGTATTGAGACAGCCGTATTTACCTATAATATGTTAATCCCCTGAGGAGTTACTTAGAGCTGATTCCGAAAGGCAACGAACATCTATGGCAGCAATGGGATTTGAACCCCCAAACTCCATAGAGCATAGCCCTATCCATTTGGCTACAGTGCGGTGTGGATAAATTTGACCCAAATTTCTAATCCATCTTACTAAAACAATAAATTACCGTGAAAAGAAAAAATTCTTGATTTTTATTAACATATTGCAAATAATAAACCATTACAATATGATTAATCGCATGCTTTGTGTTTCTAATAACACTTGTACATGAAACCGCAGAATTAAAAAAGAATAAAATTTTATAAAATCTGAATCATACGATAGTTGGAAGATTTATTTTTGGGAGGTTGGTTGGTTGGTTGGTTGGTTGGTAGCACTACGGTCTACTTTTTGCTACACGAGAGCTAATGAAACCGGGACCTACTGTTTAAAGCCGATTCCGAATGGCTACGAACATCCATGCCACAGTGGGACTCGAACCCACGAACTCCGGTTCCGAAGGTCAGTGCCCTAACCATTCGGCCATCGTTCGGCTATTTTTGGGAGGAAAAAGTTCTTTGGTTGGTGTCATGTCTGTTTTTAGAAGCCACATTACTTCTTCAATGGAAGATGGTTTCCACTTCCTCGAGAGGCTTGACTTATAAGTGTATATGCTCGTAGTTTAGAAGCAGGATCCAACCAAAAGACCACCCAATCCTGGCTTGGGGTATCGTTTGAAAAACGTGAATTACATTGCCACCACGAATCTATTTTACGTACTCCAGCCGCTATTAATGAATATGGCGGAATTTTGGCTCGAGCCTTGATCCCGCTACGTTTCTGTTACGATATCGTTGCCTTTGCCAATTGAGATGACGAAAGAAGAAGTGAAGTAGAGGATATAGGCGAATCAAAAAATACCAGACACTCATAAGGTAACAGATGCTTCATCATTTTACTGTAATAAAAGGCTCCAATTTGATCTCATTACCTACTATTATTTCAAAAGTCTGGTTGAGGATCGACAGCCACTGATATTTTTAGTACTTATCTGGGATGGAAGGGTGGGAATTATTAGCACTAGATCCCAAATGGAATATAATGTGCCAAATTGAAGACTGCCATAAAAATCATGAAATATATAATAAGTACAGATATACAGAATACAAATATGTTAAAAATGAAACTCATAAACACTATATAATGAAGTAACATGAAAGACGATGTACTTGAAAGCATAAGAGCCCCTAAGTTTGCACATGCATAGGGGCTCTTATGCTTGGTACTTGCGTCTAAATGACCGGGATCTATTCTTAAAATTAAGTCAATCTTTAGCCCTCGTGGTTCCTCGTTCAAAGTGAAGATGAGTTTTAGAAAATGTCAGTAAAATAAATTAAGATTTCTTATACATACAATATATTTAGAAAAAAAAACCTGAATTCTAAATTCCATATCAGTAACCTCAGTTGTGAATATACTCTTGTATTAAGAAGCATTACGTTTAAGATATGTTATAAAATAATACATTTGACAAACAGCACTAAATTTTCGTTAGTGTATATTTTCGAATAAGGAACAACTGTATTATGGACATCATGTGAAATTAAGATGAAAAGTGTAAAATGGGAACTTTACTAAATAAAATATTTTTCCATAATGTAATTCGTTTCTCTTGTTTTATACAACATTTACAAATATTTTTTTAACTTCTATAAAATAACCAAACATGTGATAAGTTTTAAAAATAAAATGAGTTAAAATTAAATTTATAAGAATAAAGATAGATTTTACAAATCACGCAGGCACAAATATAGAGAAAGAAATTAATTTTATTATATTTACCTCATATCTATCTATTTATCTATCATTATATATATTATATATATATGTATGTATATATATATAATATATATATATATATATTTATTTATTTATTTATTTACTATTAGTTGTATTATTTTACATTTATCCAAAGAGTATTTCCTCTATTGATCTCGCCCTTATATTTTTCAAAAAATTTTCGATTTCTCTCCAATTTATTGTTTTTTTTTGGATCACTTATATATATATATATATATATATATATATATATATATATATATATATATATATATATATATATATATATGTGTGTGTGTGTGTGTGTGTGTGTGTGTGTGTGTGTGTGTGTAGCTGAAAAGTTATAGTCCCAAAGAAAATACACACATAAAAAATAAATAAAGAATATCAATTTAAAATATAAATAACATAGTTTATTCAATATTCACAGAAATAAAAACTTTTTATAATCTTCTATGGTGAGATCTTTCATCATGTTAAATTTAAGATGTGAAACTTTAGACAAATCATTTTGAAGTTCCTGAACACATAATAATAACCATGCGCGCCATCGAAGATATTTAAACATATCTCCTATGGATCTACACATACAATCATGATTAACCTGAGAAAGACTGTCAACTATACACTCATGACAGTGGTATACACTTTTATCATTTTAGACATATTACTTTCTAAACATGTAATAAATGTAGAAAAAGTATTATCATCATCATATGAAGTATCAAATTCACCTCGACACATTAAGGAAACTTTATGAGGTAGAATATGTAACCAAATCAATTCGATTAAAGTTTTAGTAATGTATTTCTCTACTTCCAATAGTTTAGATACTTCTGCAGGTTGCAAAGTAATATTGGGTTGCTTTAAATCTATAGAGTTGTTAGGGAGACATGTAAAATATTGAAGATATAATCCTTTTAAATTTAGACCCAGCAGTGAATTATTAACTACAAAAGCGGCATCTTTATAAACAAAATTGAAATTATGTATTTTATCACAAAAGTAGTACCATGTTATAGGAGAAATAACTATACCTTCTTTCGTGGGTATCCACTTTTTGTTTATACATTTATATCTACGAATATCAACACGAGGCTTATTTTGAAACACATTAACACTACAAATCACATCCATGCTGGGCTGAAATTTTTTAGATTGAAAAAATATGGAACTCTACATTGTCTCGTTGTAGAGAGAGTTCTAACTCTTCTTGAGCACTAAGTCTTTTCAGTGACGACGCATCGAACAGACTCGCATCGGATTTAAGCGCTAAATCTGACCAGTCGTTCTCCGGTAAATCTTTATCCACATAGAGTCTCTTTGCTGAAAATTGATGCTTAATCCTTCGGAAGGCAAGGCTTTTGCTTATCTCCATCACTTCGGGTTGAGGAGGAATTTTATGACACCAGTATTGGTTGGTGGGAGGTTTCATGATAAATAGTAAACCATGTGCTAAGTCCACACACACATTATCCTGATTTTGTAGTTCGGAAATCATGGTACGAGTTGCACCGAAGCTGAGTGTTACTATAGGTGCGTGAGCATCTAAGTCCCTCTCATTATCTCTATGTGAGCCAATTTCGAAGACCCTTATTCGTAGAGATTTAGTAGTACAAAATTGAACTGCATGCCGACTTTAACTTCTATATCTGCTTTCAACTTTTGTAAAGTAGGAGTCCATGGTTCTGCTGGAACTGATACCCCGGAAAACGAGTAAGACAATCCTATATCTCCATAGGCACACATTTTCCTCTTCGGTGTATACTTTCGTCCATGTACAATAAAGTTTTCTGATTTAAAGGGAAGACTTTGCAATTCCACGAAGATTTCATATGCTCTTTTCTCGTCGAAAAGTCTTCCACAATACTCCAACTCTAATTCAGGCTTGTTCACTTGCATAGTGTCTCAGACGCAGTAGAGAGACGAATGGTTACGAGTAAAGAAGAAAAGAAAGCCTCCTACATATATATCCTATTTTATAATGTATAATTTAGAAAAAAAAATCCCATAGTATTTGGCATACATTTCCTGTAACTCCCTATCTTCTATCGAAAAGTATGTATTATTGTACATGATAAGAGAAAATTCCAGCAATATCCCTTTTCCATTATTAAAAGTGAAAATTATTAGAAACGTTACAATAGATAGACATTTTCTATATCTCACTTCAGCTTGCTTTGAAAAATATTTGTCTTAACTAAAAAGTATTTCCTCTTAATGATAAACAACGCTACATAGTCTTAGCGTCTTGAAAAAATATTTATCTTAACTAACAGCATTTCCTCCTAATTATAAACAACGCTATGTAGTCAAGTTCTTTTATTTCCCTTATGCTTTTATCTGATACACTAATTGCAAAAGGACACTTCCAATCTTATCATCCCTTTCCCCTTTCCTGAAAAATAGTTTACGCAAATCTGTTATCCTTCCCCCCTTCGGAAACACAGAAATATCATACAGCGCTGTATTTTTCGACTTACTAATGCAAGCTCACATATCTACCCCTCATGAATGATAATAACCTTCCTTAATCAGTTCGAAATGCTGTTACCCTCTAAATATTCGAAAGAAAACTATTATGTTTACCTTCCTTCGTTTTGTCAATTCATTCAGGGTTTAAAAAGTGAATGAGAGTATTAAAATATTCAAGGATTGATAGAAAAGTCCCTACTATAATTTCAAACACACCTCTCCCCTCTCTGAGATAGGGGTTGCTTTCATTCTAAACTTTTTTCCACAAGCGTTCATAGCATGCTGGTCAGGGCGCTGAGCTACCAACTGGTCGAGGAACTCCTCCTCCTTATGCAGAACCGGCATTCTCTAATCTACTAGATCAGACCAATTCAGTTTATACAGTCGTCTTATTACTAAAGAAAACTAAAGTTTAAATGATCTATTGAATTCGTTCAATTACTATCTAAGTTCAATTTCATTAAAGAATAAATTTATGGTAATATCATTATCCTATTCAAAACTTTAAAAACAATGAAATTAATATACCCTTAAACAAATTAATACGCATAAACCTCTTAAATAAATTCATAAAAATAAAGTTTTATTTCTTTTACTTTTTTATATTACATTTTATATTTAACTATTTATGTGTACAAAAATGAAAATACATTTCCTTCATTTAGCAACTGTGCAATATGAATATCATTTCACATTTTAACCTGTAAGAATATCCACTATTAAAATATTTAAAGATTTTTTTCCCTCTAAATCATTTAAAAATTCACAGTTTAAATTTAATAAATTTTTAACAGACATAAAATTTTATATTTTATTTATATCGGAAATAGTGTGTACGTTTTACAGCTAACAAAACATATTTGCAACAATAACATCTCAGATAATCGGAAGTTATTACAACCTTATAAGCTTCTTCTTTTCTACGAATTTATCATAGTATGTTTCATATTTCTCAATGGGATTTTCGTTATTCTTAAGGATTTTACAATATTAGTATAATGTATTTCGAAGAACAATGAGAGAATGGTAGGGCGCTGCTTTTCAGTACCGGAGTTTGCATATTTCGAATACCACTTTGAAATTGATACCGTTTTTAATACCGTTTGAAATTGACTTTTGTGTGTGTGTGTGTGTGTGTGTGTGTGTGTGTGTGTTTGTGTTTATCTTATTTGTGAACATAGAGGGCAAAATTATTCCTTTCTCATTCACTATTTTTAAATCTGTAAATTAAATGGTGACAATTTTGAAAACCATATTTTAAAAATAAAAATAATTTTAAACATCCTCTCATTTATAAGATTTACATGCATGGATTTCTGTTGCATAGTTGGAAAGAATGTGTAAAACTAATATGTTAGGATATTTTCTATAACTTTGGGGGGAAAATGGTGAAAAATAATTAAGAAATAAGAGGCTTAAAAAAAGTATTAAAAATTATTCAGGTTATTTGAAATACCATTTTATCCCAATACCAATGAAAAAAAATATGTTCAGAGACAAGATTCAATGTTAAAATATATCTTCATATATAGTTATATATCATGTTTGAAGTTGATTTTTGTATGTTTTTTCGAAAGAGAGATTAAGGAAAATTATATTCTAAATTCTTAAACATAATCTATTAAGAAATTATATGTTGTATTTAAATACCTATGCGTTAATATCTAAACGTATGAATATATATATATATATATATATATATATATATATATATATATATATATATATATATATATATATATATATATATATATATATATATATATATATATATATATATATATATATACTCATGTCCATAAATTAAGGATAATTCAGAATCACACAGAAATTGAGCTCTAAAGTAAAAATTTCACCTGTAGAATTATCACACACATCTTGAAGAAGAATATGAAAATTGCAGGAAACCACTAGATGGCGCGGAAAGTACGTCACAATGACGAGAGTGTATGAAAGGGGTATATAAGGAATGGTAGCAAAGAAGTAAAATTGTTCACAAGCGCTTTAAAAGCCTTTCAGTGCAATAACCGCATAGTTATGGTACAAAGGAAGCATTTGGATGATTTTTTACGTGCTAGAATTATCGGACGACTGGAATGTGGACGTACCCAGCTGGAAGTATCCGAGGAACTTGGAATCGCCCAGAGTGTCATCTCCAGGCTTTGGCAACGATTCAAACATGATGGTAATGTGAGTAGATGTTACAGCAAAGGCGCCCCCGAGTTACTACGCCGAATGATGACCGGTATTCGTCAGCTCTCTTCAGCTACCGGTACGACAGTTTCAAGGCAGACCGTGTACAGACGCTTAGGGAACATTGGTCTATAAGCTCGTAGGCCTGTCAGATATGTTCCCCTTACCGCAACTCACTGTCGCCTGCGATTATGCTGGGCTAGAGAGCATGCATTGTGGACACCGCAACAGTGGTCTTGTGTGATGTTTTTCGACGAGTCCAGGTTCAGTTTACATTCTGATTCTCGCCGGACTTTCATATGAAGAGCGCCAGGTACCCGTTACCACCAAGAGAACACCATTGAACGACATCGTTACGGTGGTGCAGGATGGCTCGTTTGGGGAGGAATTATTCTTGGTTCCAGAACTGACCTGCATGTTCAGAGTGTAACGATGACAGGCCACATCTATCGGGATGTCATTCTGGAACAACATGTACGTTTGTTTCGGGGCGCCATGGGTCCTGAATTTCTGTATATGAATGACAACGCCCGACCTCACAGTGCAAACATTGTAGACGAATGCCTTCAATCGGAGGATATCATCCGTATGGATTGGCCAGCATACTCACCAGACTTGAATCCAATAGAGCATGTGTGGGACATGCTTGGCCGACCAATTGCAGCCCGTCAACCCCCTCCCAACTGTGTATCGGAACTTCGGAGGGCATTGCTTGATGAGTGGTGTAATTTTCCCCAAGATCAGATTGATAATCTGATACTCAGCATGCGTAGGAGTTGTAACGCTTGTATTGTATCGTCCAGGAGTCATACTCCGTATTAACCATCATACTAACCATGTTATACTGTTTTCTGTAAATAGGTTCTTTTTTGAAATTTGCTCCAGGGAGTAAAAATCGCAATTTTTATTAATTATATCAAACATATAGTATCTTTTTTTGCTCTTTACCTTTTCTTTAATAAATAGACTTTACAAATAAGTCAAATTTGTTTTGCTTTTTATTTGCCTGAACTTCATTATCCTTAATTTATGGACATAGTGTATATTTCTTTGTATTAGCTTAGGTACATAGTCGAAAATAAAAATTTTAGTAATTTGTACTATAACATTATAATTGTTTTCTCCTGAATTAGTAAATTCGAAGGTTGTTTTACGACATTTTTGAGGTTTCTTGAAAATTATTTGTCGCAACATATACAAGTAATTATAATTGTTACTTATATTAGAAACATTTACCTTCAACTTTAGTGTTGAGTGGGATTCTACAAATACATCTAAGTTAACGATAAATATACTTGTGAAATTTTTTTATCTCGCGATTATTCTCTCGATTTTACTTATATTTACAAATTCGCATACAATGCAAGGTGTATATTACTTTATAGTATACTTCAATTGAATGTGCTAACTGTTCGAATTTCTTCTATTCATACCATGTATCAAAATTTTAACCTATGACATGATCAAAATGTCACGCAGTCTTTTGAGCATACTAAAGTTCTTTGGATTCTTGAATAGTTTACTAAAAGTGCCCTTAGATATAAGATGTTCGTTATTCAGGTGTTTAGATTTTTGTTTTCATAAATTAAATTTTTTGAGTCAGAAATGTCTTACTTTAGGGTATAGTGTAAATACATGTAAGATTAATAAAAAAAAATATTTTAAGTCTTTTTAAAAGTAGAATGTTAATACATTATAATCTATGTAATAATTAACATTTCATTCCAATATAAAAAAAAATAAAGTGGAAAATATATTGTCTATACTTAAATTATAGATGTATTTTCGTGAAGTAGGTAAATTAGATTATATATACATCACTCTTCTAACTAATAGTTCTATGTGAATATCATTTATTTAAATATATCATATATACTATGTATGCATCAAAAAACACATAAGATCCTTTCCGACTTTACAAAGTCTTAATACAGTGAAATGTACTTAGAATATGAAAATTTATTTTCTAATATTAGCAGAAAATTAATTAATAAGTATTTGAGTAAAGAAATTCGCAACTTAAAAAATATGCAAGTTATAAATAAAAGTTTTGAAAGGTGAAAATATAAATTTCTATGACAAAATAAAATAAAATAAAATAAATAACAATTCTAAATTTTTAAAAAAAATTTTAAATCTTTTAGTACAGAAATTTGTAACTAAGGAGTTTGAAAGCTCTGTAATAAATAAAATGTTCTAAGGTAAAAACTTAGTTAAAAGTTCTAAGTTTAAACGTATTAATTTCAACATCCACAAATGTTATACATTCACAGTCTCGAAAAATCATGCATGGCCTGCATTTTAACCCTCCCTCTGACAAGTCTTTCTGGGTCAGGGGATAAGCCACAGACTTACCACAGTGGAATTCCAAGTTCGATTCCCAGTAAGTGGTAGCGCTCATATATTTCGTACATTACTCAACAGAGAGCAGCACTGCAAAATTCCAAATTAACTAATTTCAAAGTGATACAACAGATGACACCACTGAAATTTGGAATCCACATTCCAAGTTGTTGCCGTACCGTTCCAAAAAACTTTCGAAAAAATTAACCGTTGCCATTCCTTCCTACATAAACGTCTAGTTTCGGTTTTCTGCTCGTAAAAGATTACGACAGGAACACAACTACTCCACTTCACTCGACATAGATAACGTTATCGTAGATAAGATAACTTTATCACCTGCTTCACAAGTGACGTCCGGCTCCCAGCTCCCAGTGGGACAGAACTCTTATTTTCTATCTACTGACATACCTCGTAATAGCGTCTATGAATGAAGAAACAAATATTATACTCTGCATTATCTGAGTAAGCTGCACGGCGCAGCAGTTTTTTTCTGGCAGAAATCACCTACCTCTAAACACTTTCCCATTCATCTCATTTTTGTTGCGATGACCCTGATTCCGTAGTTATCTTCAGTTTGCATTTTTTTTCAACTTCGCCCGTTAACTAGTAATGTTTGCCGTGCAATTAAAGTATAATAATTTGTTTAATATTCAGTTGCTTTATTTTTATAAACAAAACTGTACATGCTCAACTTTTTTAATTTCATGCTTATTTTTACTTGTGCTCAACAACATTTGTAGGGTGTTTAAATTTGCCTCTACTACAAACTTCAAGAAGCTATTAGGAATAAATAATATAAAATACACGCACAAATTAAAAGTAAAGAATAAACATTTTCAAGTTAACCCTTTGTGTTCAAGTCAACAATTTAGATTTTTAACAAATGATGTTTGAATAATGATTTCAAACATGTTAAAAATAATTTTAAAAATTTAAATCATAAAAATAATAATTCATTTGCCACGAGAGTATGTTCTTCAAAAAGATGCATATTTATTATTAATATTATTTTTACATAAAGAATTGAAACTAACTTTGTAAGAAATACACTACTGATGTTTCAGCATTTTTTTCTTTTTTACATTTCCGTGACAATAATGTGTATTCAATCAAACAGTGAATGAAATTCCACTTACTATGACTATTTGATACGAGTCAATTATGTTTACTGCAGTGTTTCAATTCAACCAAAATCTATATTTCGGGGTATATTGCAGAACTGTAATATCGTGATACAAAATGCATATGAACGTGACAGACGATGCAAATCATTTAATTCGTTGAATTTGTTGATCCGTTTGAGACAAAACAAAAGAAGAGTGCAAACATCCTTACAGTTTTAAGTATAAAAAAATGTGATATCGAAAATTTTATCATACTTAAGCCCTTTAATAATTAGGGCTCGAACTCTTCATCTATTCTTATGGCATAGAAAAATTCTGTTTCAAAGAAGTAGCAAATATTTTTGTCAGTCAAATAAACTTCAGGAGCGAAAGGAAAATTCCATACTCTGCATTGCTTCTTATACTTTCACAATGAGTTAATGTGCGAAACAATACTTTGAAAGTCCCATATCGATGTCTAAGGGAACATCTGTGCTGTTTGAGTATTATACGCTTTTATTATGCAGCTCAAATTCCTTAATTGAAGTGATATGTACGGAATTCGATAAAAAACAATAAAAATTTTCAACAAAGATTAAATTCATAATTATTTGAAGAGAATTCATAGCATGTAGCAATACAAAAAATTTCCAATTTAGTATGCTAACTAGTACGTCATTTTTAAATGATTTATACCGGGTAGTTATAATTAAATTTCCCCTATTAACGGCCTCCTACAGCGCAAGCGGGAGAGCGGAATGCAACGAAATTTTGTATATGGGATGAATTTTCGTGAAAAACAGGAAATTTAACACAATAAACGACGAAAACGGAATACAGAAATAATATCAACAATCCAGAACAAGAATTATGAGGATAAAATGCAAAACTGGGTAAAGCTGCCAGTCGTAGGAGAAAATGTCGAGATCTACATGTTTGGGAAGAAGAGGAAACTGTATATAAAACAGTTTAGAGTATAAAATGTTTGCAGACATTGTTATGTTTAAGTCTATGTTTCGGGCTGTACTAATGACGGTCTCTTTAGTTGAACGTGCGTAACTGGGGAAGTTGTTTTAT
>CM063502.1:161592779-161667779 GCA_032207245.1 Pardosa pseudoannulata
TCACTGTGTACTTAAAGGGCGGAAAACAAATATTTCAGTCACCCTCTTCGATATGAAACCTGGATAAATCTTTGTGTTTTGTCCTATTTCAACATAGCCTAGTGTGGGTCTGGAATTTTCCAATTGTCCTCCTCCTTTCTGATCTCTTCTGAGCAATTATCTACAATTGTCAAGTGTAAAAGCTTCAAAGTAGGCCGAGTGAGAAAGGAAGGGGCTGCTCTTCTATACCGGAAATCATTGATTCGATTCTCACTGCAGGCATTTATGGTTATAGCCATTTGAAATCAGCTTTAAGCAAAATGTATCGGTCTCAGTGTAGTGCTCCAAGCCAAACTTCATCGAAATTGTCATTTATCTCAATCCTATATGTAGTTCATAATATTTTGGAATTGAAGACCTACCTCAAAGTGTCAAATAAAAAGGAGTTCATTCTGTATATGTGGCCTGTCAATTTCATATATTTAATTTTTATCTATTCAATGATGTCCGATTTTTAAGAGAAGTTGCATAATTCTAAACTGCATCAGTATCTCCAAAAGCCATCACCAGTATCCAGAATGGGTTATGTTGTAAGACGATGTATCAGAGTAAGTACTTCCTATTGATTCTGCCTCTTTGGAGAATAATTTGAAATATAATTTGAGATATAATTTAAATGTAATTTGAGAAATCAAAATTTTGATATAATGTCAAAAAGCCACTTTGACAGATTTTGGAAAGATAATTAGAAAGTCGTACGATTATCGAATAACTTAGGCTAAATGGCATGGTTGTTGGTATCCCTTTCATATAATAGGGACCTAACGAAATCAAGAATAAAACAAATTCTAAAGAATATAATGATTCCTTGAAAAGAGAACAATAGGATATTAAGCAGCGATGATAACAAATCAGAATGATTAAGGATTGGAAAATACGATACGTTAAAATAGTTTGCCTGTGATACGACAAGAATATGCTATTCTTTAAAAGGCTTGTAAATTGTAGCCACTTGGTGAATTAATATATTAAAATTCATAGATTTTGTTACCCAAAGTCGAGGGAAAAATTTGATTTTCGATTGAATAAAAGGCTTTGTGCAGTTACAGATCCCCCGTTAATTTTTCATCTCCGCTATATTTCAAGCCATGATATCATCGAGCGGAAAATAGGAATGTAATACAGAAACATAAATATTAATGATACGAGAAAACGCCAGTACATATACAAATGGAATAATAAGAATTGAATGGAATTTGAAATGAGTTATCATCCGTATATAGAATTGCATAAAAGCCCAACGACAGCGGAAAATAATTTCCGTTTGTTTTACGATCTGGACGCATTCATTTGTTTCAGATTAATGATTAATTCGATACAAAAAACATTCATTGACAGGTAACAGGATTGCGATTTATTGATAAGAAGGTAAAAAATGAAGTATGCGAGATTGTGATAGGATGGTATTTTAAATTATTTAAACGAATATCGTAGAGTATTAATTATTTCCTTATTGGAAATAAATCAAATTCTATATGAATGTGTCGCAGAATCTCGTTTTATTATAAACAGAGGTTATGGTACTTAATAAAATGAAGGATGAAGCTGAATAGCTTAAAAATATGTTAACATAAAAAAAAAAGAAATCTTAACTCTTTGAGGATGAGTGCAAATGACTCGGAGAATCATCTATATATATTAAAATGAATTTGTGTCTGTCTGTATATACTCAATAGACTAAAAAACCATGCATCCAATCACCGTGAAAATTTGAGAAATGTTTAGGTATATCCCTGGGAAGGTTTTTGTAAATTTTTAACGTTCGAAATCCATTCCTTCCCCCATTTTCGAGCATTTCATGTCACTATTCTAAGCATTATTTTCCCCGGTTAAAAGCAAACGATTAAATTTTTAATTTATCGCGTGATAACTAAGTGAAAGAAGCATTATTTCTAGCAATGTGACGTCATCCCAAGTAATTGTTTTAAACGCAGTTTTCCTCGGTTAAAAGTAGAAGATTAAAATTTTTAATTTATTACATAATACATAGGTGAAAATGATATTTTTCTATCATTATGACGTCATTCCTTTAAATAATTCATTTATTCATTTCTTATTTTATAATCGTCTGCGTAGTATCAATTCTATTTGATCTGGAAATTGAGATATAAGGTGATTCACTTTCATTTCTATGTGACGCAAATTATAGCATTTTTATATGAGAACTAATTTTAAATTTAATTCTTGGTTAATTTTTAAGTTGCAATGAAATGTTTATCAACAATATTCTAACAACAAAAAGTACAAATTTCAGTGATTCTCATGGGCAAATAAAAACATATCATTTTATATAGTTATCTTTATATTCATTTGGTTGTCAATACCAATGTGTGTTTCTGTTTCATACAAAACCATGTGGTTTGTGATAAATTTCCTTAATTTTGGAAAACATTTATTACTACGAGCAAAATTAGCACTTTTGCTGTCAAAACCTCTGCTCCCTATTCTATCACGTAATTTGGCAAGGTATATTAGCGTTGCTAATCAACGTACAGTAGTAATACAGTGAACATATTCCACATTAATACATCTTGAATTCCCAGATTAAAATCTGACTGTGAGATCCAGGGATGTTATTTCGCCCATTCGTGTTCCGATATACCAATTAGTTCGAAAGATATTAACGAAAAACGAAACAAAATGGCAGTTTAATTTTGCGACACGAGCTTTCCATTGTTGAGTTGGCGTCTAAATATGGCAGTGTTATTCATTGTTGGCATTATTATCGCCAGATATGTGGTTTTCGGGAAACACAAAAACGTATCTATGCTATTTAAATTCAAGTGTAAGTTTATAAATATATGATGGCATTTATATATATATATATATATATAAGACTATTTTCTTATCTGCTAAACGCTAAACTCACTTTTGTTTATGAAATCCCCGGTACAGATGCATTATAGCCGCCGTGTTTTTTTCTCGCCAAACTTGGCGATTTTGTGTGGCAAACTTAACGATTTTTGGGGCGATAACTAGGTTGCTGTATATGCCCTAACTTTGATAGGTAATATGGAAGCTTCGATGTGTTCTTGCATCCTATTGGTGCACGTGATTTTTGATGTCATTACCAGGCTATCTATGCAAATTTTCTGTTCTAAATGTTCTTTTCGTTCCAGACGTGGAATAGTAGGTTGTCTCGTAGGTAGGTAAGTTATTTTTGGTATTTAGTTATGGCGGATGTTCTTATTTCTGTTTTAACTATTTGTAGCATTGGATTTGTATCAGGAAATTCTTAGACCTGAGGTTGGATTTGCCTTTCATTCATAACGGCAAGTTTGTGGGGATAATGGAATTTCAAATTTGAGTTTTTTTATGTATTTGGTTAGTGGGATTTAGTTAATTTAGTTATGACAAGTGAAGTTATTTCGGTTTTGAAATTGTTAAAAAATATCAAAATATTCTAAATCATACAAAATGTTTGGGTTTGGAACATTTTGTTTTTGTTTTTATCATTTCTGGGATTTAGTTAATTTAGTTATGACGGGTGCAGTTATTTCGGTTTTGAAATAGTTAAAAAGTATCAGGATATTCTAAGTTAATTGGTTTGGAACATTTTCATTTTGTTCTTTGCACAAGGGGGGGAACCCCCCCTCACATGTTAGATTCTTCATAATATTAGTGCTTATTAAAATGATATATATTGTGTTTACTCTGTTGACACATATCATAAATATTACTAATCTGTTATTTATTTTTTAAAAAACGTAAAAAATGATGATTATTATGCTAATTTTATTTTAATAATACTTTAAATTGTTAGTCTGTTGTTTTCTTTTAAAGTTTACTTTTGTTAATGTTGTGTTTGAAATATGCCACGTGACCGCCGCCATGTTTTTTTTTTTGTGATCTTTCAGAAAACACGCACCGCAGCCATGTTTTTCTACTTGGCGACTTTTCAAATCATGCGTTTTTCTGTTGGTCGCTAAAAAAAAAAAACAAAAAAAAAAAAACATGGCGGACGGGACCAGCGACTATAATGCATCTGTTCCAAATCCCCTTTTATTTCTATTTTATTTTCTTGGTGAGATTTTTATTTTCAGTAATTAAAAATTGCCATGTTCTATCAAATTTGTTTTTATTTCGCAGTTGCCATTTATTAAATAAAAACTAACATGTTATCTAAAACTCAACTACACTAGATAAAAAAAATTAGCAAGTGATATACATGGAGCAAATAAGTTTTCATATTAGAAATGGCAACTATGAAATGTTGAGATATTGTAACCACTTTTGATTAAAGTTTAAAATGTGATTTCAAATAATATAATTGTTCTCGGTATTTTAGCCTTATATACTTATTTCGTTTTATCAATATTAGTTTGGTATATTTCTTTCATTTTAAATTCAATTACGCCATTTTTATTTATCCAATTTTAACACTTCACTCTGTATTTCACCTATTCTTAAATAACCTTGGCAACTTTCGGTATATTTTTTTTAATTAAGTGTTATAAAAATTGAAATCATTTAAGTAACTTCATTCTTATGATAACGCTTTCAAGTAATATAATTGTTCTCGGCTTTTGACCTTAAGTGCTTAGTTCATTTTATCAATATTTGGTATTTTTCTTTCATTGTCAATTCAATTGCGCCATTTTTATTTATCCAATTTTGAGACTACACTAACATCTATTCATAATTAGGCTTGGCAGAATTACTTAAAGAAGTCATTTCGGTCAATCGCGTTCAGATATTCTAATTAGTTCGAAATATATTATTTTAAAACCAACAAAAACACCGTTTTAATTATGTTGTACAGTCATTTTAACTGTTGAGTTGGCGTGACAAATAATGACCATATTTTCATTGTTGTCGTCGTTTTCGCCAGATATTTGGTAATAGAATTGACATTAATGTAAAACAACTACCGCCTATCCTGCCAAACCGTTGTTTGTTTGGAAAATTTGAACTGCGGCACATTTTGGTATTTTTGTTAGTGATTTATTATATTCTTGAAAAATTTTTCAAGACCTTACCATTAAAATTCGAGTGTAAATAAATGCATTTATAAACTTAAATACATTTGGATGCATTACTTCGCCCAATCTGCTGAATGCTTAAACTCTTTTCATCATTAAAATACCGTAATTACAATCAGTTAAAAGTATATTAATAAATATATGTACGGAGTGATGCCATTTATTGCCTATAGTTACAACTATTTGTCATACGCAATAACTTTTTCTCTTTGAAATATCCCAGTATCAAAATTCTTTTTATTTTTAATAGCTAAATTTTTTACTTCATCAAAATATGTAAATCTTTATTTTACTTTCTCAATTTTTTTTAAGAAATTAGTATTTTTTCTGTTATATGTTGGCGGGATTTTTATTTTTAATAATTACAAATTCGCCATGTTCTATCAAATTTGTTTTTATTTTACAATTGCCATTTTTTAAAGAAAAAGTTATTGTCATAGGTTTTGTTGTTTAAAATTTAATTTTTATGTATGTAAAACATTAGTACTAAAAGATATCCAATCTCGGAAATGAATTATCCCATTCAAAAGAGTACATATATATTACTCTCCACAGCATTTTGAAATTTGATTCCTACATTAAAAAAAGTCGTGGAATTGGGAATTATTATGCAGTGGCTCACGGTCTACACAATGCACTTACTGGACATTCAGCTATTAAAATAAACTGTTATAATCGTCAACAATCTGAAATATACGAGATTTGATCAGCATTTCTATTAATACGTCTTATTATCTTTAATAGTGGTTCTAAACCTTTCATCGAAATATTTTAAGACCCAGACCAAAGGCTGGGTGCGAAGCAGCTAGTATTTTATAAATACATTTAATTAGTATTTCTGTTTACCACTAGAGGGATTTCTGTGTCCGTTATATTGGAATTTATCAACACAACAGAATTAGTCGTCTCAACATACGGGTGTTGCTTATGTCATCAAATGGTTAAACGCTTAATTGTATAAGGAAAGCAAATATTGTAATCTCCTAAGAGAATGCGATTTGCTAGTTCAAAGAAAAAGAAATTTGTTAATAAAATTGTAGACACTATCATAGTTCTTTCTTGTTAAGATTCTAAATCCCCAACGAGGAACGGATTGTGGGAACACTAATGCTTCGAAACTCAATGTTTTAATTCTGATTTTTTGAAAAATAGGTGGATTATCAGCAAAATTTAGACTAATGAGTTGACAGTATATTTATTGACAGCACCTTGATAAGTAACGGGATCACATATAATTTTAATGAGGAGAAATAGTAATGGCGTATTTTTTATTGAATCCACAAACTACTATGAGATCTTGATAAACTTACTAAATCATAACTACAGTTAAAACATTACCTAGTAGGGCATAAGGGTTAAGTTGAATTTTCGTTGAATCCCATGATTGGTAACTTAAGTCTCAAAAGCTTCAGAACATTCAAACTTTCAAAATTTTCGAACTGTTTTTACACACATTTCTGTACATTTTGATATCATTAAAGTTGTTATAACTTAAATGGAAGAACAGTTACTGCGAATTAAATTGTCTCATCTGTCTTATTAATTCTTAATGGAAAGGGGCTTCTTTCCTCTATTTCAAATATTATGAGGCAAACAGTTCTTAAAATCTTCATAAAATTGTTAGAAGTGCATATATATTACGACTTGTATAACAAATATTTTGTTCGTATATTTTAAAAATTTTAACCCTTAATATTACAAATTTATGCAATTTTAAAATTTTTTCAAACATAATTTCCGTATCCCTTTTCTATGTTTTTTAAGTGATTTATTCTATAAAGCTACAGAATTATTAGTTATATATATGTAAAAGAAATTTGAGTGGGGAGAATATTCTACGATATCTTGGGTGCTATAATTTTTGCATTCTAATTGCAGAGTGTAAAAAAGGACAATTTTTTTTTAAATAATGGATATCGTGTATTTTTACCGGAAAATTAGATAACTATATTTCTCTATGTATATATATATATAATGTAATATATTAAAAATTATTGTCCATTAAGTTCAAGTTCTTCCCATCCGTGTACTAGTTTTCTTAATCTTTACTTTCCCACTCACCCAAAATAAGTCAAACATCAGTCATGTATCACTGATATTGGCTTTTTTCCCCACATCCTCAAACTACAGATTGGATTTACATTTGCTATATCTAGCTCGTTTTTTCTCTTCTTAAACTTAGTTGTCTATTCTCTCAGAAAAAAATGAAGATCTTTACAATTTTAATTCCGTTGATTGTAGTTTTACAAATAATGCTTTAGCAGGCCACAAAATAAATGCTTATTTAAAAACTGTCTCTCATTGAAAGTCATCTACGCAATTTACCTCTCCTCGGGACGGACTTTTCATAGATCAGAGGAGCGTTTGTCTATATAACAAGCGTCCGTCAGTTCTCCATCAAAATATGGAAATGAAGAATGTTAACGAAGTATTTTGCTTGATCTGGTGTTCGGAGTCTTTCTCGTCCCGATGACTGCAGTTGAGTTACGTTACCAGGCAAGCTGCTGTGGTAATTAAAATTAGGGTTTATTTCTCCTGTGTAATCGGTGAAAAATATTTCTCTCTCTCAAACACATGAACAAACTCTCACACAAACACATGAACGAGCGGATGGTAGCAAAAATACCAGTTAAACAATATTCTTGAAAATGTTAATTTGTGTTCATTTTTTGATCTCAGGAATAGAGGCGAATCCTTAATGGTCCACTGGAACATACGAGAATATTAAAACAAAAGCGGAAAAAAGAGGTAAAAATATGTTTGGTGAGTATACAGTATTTCGAATATGTAGAATTTTTTTTAGTCTCGTATAAGGTATTTTTCTTCCTAGAAGGAGGGGTTTTAAACGAGACCTAGACATAGTTACTGAGATATTTGCCCTCTCGCAAAATCTGTCACTTAGAGAACTTACGTAGAAAGAATAATAAACACAGATAAGAAAATTTGTTAATTTGAAATTTCTCCAACTGATAGTACTAAAGTGTAAAGTTAGTTTTTTTTCTTCTTCATATACTGATCCAAATATTCCCTATTTCTCTTACTTGTCTCTCATTTAAATATAAATTCTAAGTTGTAAATATATCTTAAGTAATATTTCGAAACATTAATTCTCTTTAACCTGCACTGATTGTAGAGAAACTACCTTTTCCAAGTTAAAGCTAATTCTATTTATTTGATATTTGAGAAAAACCACTCGAAGTTAGAAATCCATTTTTGAAAAAGATGGTGAATGAGATATGAATTTTAATGCTTTGGATTTTTAATCTTGTCAATCCTTTTGAGAGTGGTTTATATGACATTATCCCAACCGTTGCAGGATAGTTATACGTGAAACGGATAGGGAACAAAATACGGAAATCAACAATGGTACGGAAGGTGATAATCAACCTATGGGAATTGAGATTAGTGACGATTTGGTTTCCGCAAATAAGGGAAGAAAGAATAAAGGCGAGACAGTCAAAACGTCGAATCACGATTATTTTCTAAGGTCAAGAGCGAATAAAAATAATTAAAAATAGGCAAGAAAATTTCACTAAATCGTGAAACGTTTTGTAGGTAAAATTGTCTCGGGTTACCCCACCCCAGAGAAACATAGATGTTTGTTCACACTGTTATCCCATATTTCTAAAAGGAGGAAAAATTCTTACGAAGGGGGGACTATATATGATATGCAGAATGTATTTGTGGGGTGATATAAGAAGAAATAATAATAATAATAATAATAATGATAATAATAATAATAATAATAATGTGTTGCCGGGAGGAGATTTAACTGCAGATAAATCTCAAATAGACAACAAGCATCCAACGCAATGGAGATATTATTGGAAAATGAGATATGATTTCTGGCCAAAATTATATTGCATTTTTATAATGATATTGAAAAATAAAAGATTATATAAATGGAGTGATAAATAACACATAGTTTTTAAGCTAGAAGTATACAAATAATGGGTAGTTATTTTAAAACATTTTACGATGTAAAATAATACAGAATAATGGCAGTATTATAAAAATAAGTATATAAATAAGACATATGAATGGTGATGCAAAAATAAAGAAATAAATAAAACACATGAATGGTGATGCAAAGTGGGTATTTTAAATAATGTGAATAAAAATAATAAATCATAAAAATTATAATGAAAATAAATTGGATGGATATTACCATTTTTTGCTGGGTTGAAAAATTGAATAAAAGGGGGCAGATAATACAAGATGATCTTCTTTTGGTCTTGGCATAAAAAAGGGTATTTAAAAAATATATATTAGTTCAGAATAATGGAAAACATGATTATTTCACTAAAAGTTTAATGAAATTGCTAAAAAAAAAATAGATAAATAAAAAGCAAGAACTTGACTTAAAAATGTTTGAGTAATAAAACACATCTAGCGTTATTAATTGCTGAAATAATGATAATAAATAATGGTATGGATTAAATATAATAAGTTGAGCGTCAGGCATAAATACAAATAGTAAAATTAGAAGGGTGAGGATAGAGTATTTGAATAAGATAAAAATGAATAAGGTATTCAAGTCATAAAGGGTATCAAACGTAGATACATAAATTTGAGTGCATAATATAAAAAGAAAAATTGAAAAATAATTAAAATTGGGACGAAAACAAACCACCGTAAGTAATCCGAGGGCACGTTTTTTTTTTTTTTTTTTTGAGCCCACGTGTGAGAGAGGAGGGGGAAGGCGAGAGTTGAGTATTATATGACCTGCATGGGTGAAAAAAAAAATCGCTAATTGCTTTTCTAGTGAGAATTCGCTACTCATTTCCCTTTGAGAGTGGGGTGAAATGATTCATTCCGGACCGACCCCGAAGTTTGAAGGGATGACATTGATGGATTGTGGTGTTGGACCTCTCTGGAAGGATTTGCAACAGTACTTCCTGGGCCTAGCCCTCTAGTACTGGTTTTGCTAGTATTGGCAGTGCATAGACCTATGAGTAATTAGTTGGCAATAATATTAAAAGGGAAAACTAAGTTGGGGAGGAAACGCGTGAGAAAATGCTTGAGTTTAGACTAAGATTTAAAAGAAAAAGTACATACAATTAGGAGACAAGGAATAAACGAAGCATCATGGTTCTCAGAAATGAGACCTGTACTAGTAATATTTAACACATTTATATTTATATTTATTTTTATTTATATTTATTTTTTTTTATTTATTTATTTTTTTTTCCACCGAGAAATTACAGCACAAGCAAAAAGGATTGCAAACTAGAAAACGGTAGAACGAAAAGTTAAGGATCCAAAATTGGTTTAATTAACCAATAGAATTTGTTGGGAAGAACGTCCACTGGCAGTCTTAGGATTTACACCCTCCAAAGTAGGAGCCCTGAGTAACGCTGCTGCAGCCTGAGCTTGCAGAGTGAAGATTGGGAGGGGGAGAAAAATTCAATCAAGGGGGGAGGATTGAGACCTAGGGTCTAGGAGCCAATCCAAAGTAAGGACAAGACTTATCATATCAAATAGAATTTAAGGGAACTCTTTACCTAAGATGGCCATGGGACGCTTCCTATTAGCAGTGTCTGCATAGTCATACTGAGCTAGTTCGATTAAATGATCAACGCTAAGATTTTTATTGAATTTAATGGCAAGATTTTGGAAATAATTTTGAAGAGAGGGAATATTAATCTCCCCATGAATTTCAACATTACGAAAGTACCAAGGAGAATTAGTAATTTGCCTAATAGTTATATTCTGAGCAGCAGCAAGAGAATTAATAAGATAGTCAGTCGCATATGACCATGCACAACATGCGTACGAAATTTGAGGGCGAAGATAAGATTTATAAATGAGCAACTTGTTATCTACGCTTAAACAGCTATTTCGAGCAATTAGGGGGAAGAGAAGGGGTGATTGCACTAGACCTTAAATAGCTTAAAAGATTGTCCGCGGCCCTGAACAGCCAATGAGAGTGAAGCTTACATTTCATCAACGAGCCAATCAGGAGCCTCCTTACAATATATTTGGCTTAAGTTCGGTTGTAAGGAAAAATCGATTTTAAATTCAAATCAAATGGCAAGTACATGTGGTGTACGAGGCTTAAATTATATACATTAAGTTTTTAAATAAAATATTTGCATTTCTAACATTTTCTATCAAACTGTTATAACATTTTTAAACGTATGATCAGGAAATAACATTTAATGCTTGGAATTACTGAAGCAGCAGCCATTATAATATCTTTTGTTATGTGTTGGTTAATAATAAGGGGCAAATGTTTACTGTATAGTGTTAGTTTAATTTTCGGAGTGATCAAAATTATTTGTATAAATTATTAGTTTTATTAAAACTACAAACAAAATTGTTTGATAATTAAAATTTGTAAAATTTATCTTTAAATTTGAAGTTGTAAAATCGTAATTAATTTTTTTTAATTTTTATTTCTTTTAACAGATATCCAATGTACTTTATATAAATGCTATTAAGTTTTTCTTATATCATTTAAATAATGATATGTCTAGAGCTATAAATAAACTATGCGCTAGATGTAGTTATTTCTGATTTAGTTGTCTTTCTAAACAACTCGTGAAAATTTTAATGTACATATTTTAGACAAATTGAATTTTAAAAAAGTACTATTTTGAAATTAAATATGCTAGAAGGTAATGTGAAGTACACTCATTAAAAACTAAAACAAAGTATTGAACATTTTAGTAAATAGACAATTGTGTAGGTTAGGTAAAAATAAATAAAAATATTTTAAGTTACACAAAAATATAATGGACAAATTTTAATAAATGTAATTTTCAGCGTGATGCATAAACTTGATTAAGCAGCTTCATTAATTTCTGTTTCCTCATTGATTATCACAAAATATTTTGATTTTATGATATTAACTGCTTAAAAATGAATGTCACATAATTATGAATTCTCCGAAATTTAGCATTCAATGGTAGGTATTCACCTTTTGCTGCCAGTTAATTCCAAACTACATTTTTTTAATAAATTGTCATAATACTCAGTCATATTTGTTCTGCTGCAGTAAATGAAACAGTACCATTATAAAGATTTCACTTGTTTTATATCATTCTTCATAAACTCTGTAATCTTTGTTTTACAAAAAATCTAAGAAAAACACTACTTTGGCTGTGCTATGTCCAGTAGATCCTTTTTGTAATGTTCAGTCAGTTTGCTACATAAATAAATCAACTACAAGTTACTACCATCTAAAATTTTTACCATATTACACAATACATTTTGTTTGAGATTCTCTAAAAATAATTAGGTTTATTTATTCTTTTACATATCCTTAAAATTTTTTACCATTTTATCATTAATTCATACCATTCATATTTTTAAATAAAAATAGTGAATATTAATATCAAAAGAAATTTTACATTTCCGTGGTTAAAAAATATATAAGAATTTCAAAACTGTAATTTAGAATTTTTTAAATACATTTTCATTTGATGGTTGAATAGGTAATGTGCTGCCTTTCATTATCAAAAATCATAGGTTTAAATTCCTTTGATATCTGGGACATTTATAGCTCTTTGCAACTTCTTCAAATAGTAAGGCCTGTCTAACTTTTTAAACAGAGTTACTTGGCGAAGTGAAAAATATGACTCTCAAACCTTAGGAATGACAAACTTCTAAAACATAATTTGGTGCATTAATAAAGAATGATTGCCAGACAAAATATTTAAGTCTTAATTTGACATAAGAAAATTATATTAAATTTAATTTCTGCAGGGAAGAAGTTTCTCATCTTTAAAATAAGGTGATATGGTAAAGAAGTGTTAAGTTTCTTTTCTACTCATAAAATAATGGATTGCTACCACTCTGGCTAGCAATTGCAGCAAAATTTGCTTATACAGAAACCTTATTGCAGTGCTCCTAATTGTTTCATTCCTTTCTATTTGAATTCAGATAAACTTACTAAATACTAAACCTGGTATATTAACAAATAATTTCTGTACTTTAATGAGTTAGTTTATCAAGCTTAATTTACAACACAGAGTTAGTTTGATAGAAAATTGAATTTACATTGCAATCTTCTGCAAATTTCACATTTATTATTTACTATTATTTTTATCGAATCAGATATCCATACTAGATTGAATGCATCATTAGTATGTTATATACAGAAAGTTAACAGAGGGGGGAGGGAGGGAATATTAGCCAGCAAGGCATATCACCATGAACAGGAAATTAATTTTATCCTGACCATAAGATGAATGTCCAACTAGCAAAGAGTCAAAAGATTTTCAGTAATCTATTCAATTCATTTGCATATCAATTGTTATTAAAAACATTAAAAAATAATGGAACAGCCGTTATTAGCAATTAAAACATGTATGCAGCTATTTTTATGTAACAGATGAATTAAAACCTTACGAAAATGTAAAATCACAGCAAGGTAATCAATAGCTAAAAATATACTATTTCTATGAACTGATATTAACACAGAACTAGGTATTTATATAAACAAATATTTTTTCAAATAATATACAAAAGTAAAATACAAAGAAAAATTAAAATTAAAACAAATATATCAGCGTATGAGCTTCCTGCATAATTAATTGAATAACTAAGAGAAATTAAAAGATGAAAACATACACCAACGGCTATCAATAATGCAATAAATATTAAGCAATATTGCAGGTTGAAAATTCTCCAGATAAAACCCATTCTGAGGGTGGGTAGATAGATTAGTAAGTTTTAGAAAATCGCCCAATGAAATGACACCATGTCAGAGAGTAAATATGACTGTCATCCCGGACTGCAGAACAGCCAATATTAAATATGAAAATTATTCTACATTCATAAAAAACTCAATGGAAAATATTCTTGAGTAAATATATACAACATATCTTGTTTAAAAATATAAAAAAAAGTTTGATTATATACAAAACATTATATGAAATACATTTTAATAAGGAAAATTCTTGATTATAAATTTATACAACATATATAAAAAATATCTTGTTTATATACAGTCCATTTAATGAAAGACTTTTTAATAAGTGCCCTTTTAAAATGGATTTTAAAAAGAGACATTAAATACAGTTTGAACTTTAGTTTGATTATAGTTAATTTAGTTTTGCCACCAACTAAACAAAAGGAAAAAATGATATTAAACAAAAAGCCATAAAAAAATGTGGCAAGTAGAAAACTACTTACAGTGAATTTATACTTTTATGGGTAGTACTTGACAACACCAAAATACTTAATGAAAATAATAAGATTCTTTGAGTGTATATAACTGGTAATATTTATGTTTACCAAATATTTTTACTCAACAAAGGAACTTTTTTAACTGGGTATGAAAATTTAATGATTTACGCATTGTATAATTTTAATGCAGTAAGAGAAAAAGACTTAAAATAAATTTTAAGTTAATTTGGAAAAGCAATTACATTGAGCCATTGCTTCCATTTTTTTTCTTTTTAGAGGGAAACAGCCTTTGTTGCTTAACATTTTTGTTTGGGACATTATAATCAATGACAGGAGGGAGATGCTTTTCACCACTTTCAATGGCTTTATATTTGTTGCTTAAAATTGCCATATCCTGCAAAATTTCTTTAAAAGTTTTATCTGATTTATATTGATCCAACATTTGAAAAGAGTTCCAAAATAGCAGCTTTAGCTTCCTGGCATAAATTTTTTTCATTTCCTTCCTTCTTTAAACTTTCGGCTATAGTTTCAATTTCAATTTGTTTTACATTTTCATTAGTAACTAGTGATTCTTTTTTTTTCAAATTAAAAGAGCCCTTTTTTAAACAAACAGTATGCATGTGTTTGCAGAAATTAAATTTAATAGCTAAGTCGGGATAATTGCAAGAGTACTCGTGCAAACATGCTTTACAACTGTCACAATATAAATTACATGCATGATTTATAGGCTCATATTTCATTTTATACATACCACCAAACTGAGAGAAAGATGGTACAATCCATGTGTTACTATCAGTAGCATCTTGATATACATTAACGGTTTCGGTAAATTCCCAATTCCGGGGGCCCCGCCGCCATGTTTTTGGCGCTATTTCTGTTCAAGGGATCGCCAAATTGTCGCCAAGTGATGTTTACAATTTGTGTATTAAGTTTATACCCAATTTCAAAACGTATTTTGGCAAAAAAAGGTTTCAATTTTGTTAAGATAAATATAAATTGAAATTTCAGTTTTAATCTATTTCAAAGCGCTTTTGTACTGGTTATTAAACTAAACAGTGCGGAATTTTTGCAATAAGTGCAAATAAAGCAAAATATAAGCATTAGTTGGTTATATTTAGGCAATTATGCTTATAAAATTAGATATATTTATAAAATACGGTTGTTAAAATTATTTTAAAACTATCAAAAGATTAAAAAGTAATAAAGTACGGTACAAATTACTTCTCGAAATTATTAACTTAAAATGAAAATATAAGAACGAAGTAAATGTTTTAAATAAATAATAAATTTTTAGCTTAACAGTCTGAAGGAAGTAAGGGAGTGAAATGATTTTTCTTATCTAAGTGAGGGAAAGCTCCTCTTGATCTCCCGTAACAATAACGGTAGACGGTCGAAATAAAATTACTTTTATTACTTAGCGTATCACTTTTAACAATGTAATACACTATAAAATAATATAGTTTAAAAATATTTCTTTTTCATTTTGTATTAAATTAAGACACAATTTTGAATAAAGTTAAAAAAGCCGTAAATAAAAAAATATAAATGTGAAATATAACATCACTTGTTACTCTCTGAAAATTAAGCATAAAATATAAAATAAATAAAGCGCTAACCTAATTTAAGTATCCTGTGTTTTTGGTGGATATACACGTTTGATTTGACTTAAAAAAGTCCTGAAAAGCATCTTGCAAATGTTCTTTCATTTTCCTTCACGTAAATACACAAAGGTACGAATCAAAGTGATTTTCACACTTGCGAACTGTGCGGAGGGATCTCTTAATTGAGCTCCACAAGCCCTCAATTGTATTGGTGTGAGCTCCAGTATTAAATTTAAAAAAAAAGTATTAAAAATACCACAAGAGCTCAGGCAAAATGGACAAACCTCCAGAGCACAGCCGAAATGGACGCTAGAAAATCCAAATTCGGCGGTCTTGGAGTATTGTTAGTTACAGGAACCAATAAGGGTCAGATATTCAAATCACGTGTCATTTCCCCCAATACCCTAAAATAAAGGCGCTGATTGACACCCCCACCTTTTTTAGGGGGTGGTGGAAGAGTCCGAAAAGAAGAGCAAGGTTTGCCAGAAAATAGGGTTCTAGAATTTGGCGATAGCTCCCACGCTTGGCGTCCCCACCGAACTCGGTTCCGCGGGCCCCCCGAACTGGGAAATAGCCACGGTTTCATATTTTTCCTCAGCAATTTTATGGCGTTTTCTAATTTCTATTACTTTTTTACTATGTTTTAAAAGTTATCCTTATTACAATGCATAAATGAGTAACTGGGGTAAAATAATAAATTTTAAATTAATCAAACAAAAATTGTCTAATAAACCCAAGTTTATACTACTTAACCCTTAAACGCTATCATTCAGAGGTGAAACGTTTTGTAATCAAAATAAATTGATAAACGCTGAAAATAACTTGAATGTGCTAATCATTTATTAAAAGGAAAGCGTACATTACTTACTTTTCTTTGCTCCAAAATAAAAGTTACAAAAGTAACCTTGTAGATATATAATAATACGAACGTTCAACAAATATAGGATAGCCTTTTAGGGTTAAAGAAAGAACAAAGCAAGATTTACTATTAAGTCTTTTGTTTATCAATAAATGTAAATTTCAAATTGGAAACAAGATAAATATATATACAAGTACAGATTTAATCATATAATTAGATTACTTATTGATGGAAGATAGAGCTTCAATTCAACAAAAAAACATTATTACCATAAAAAAACTGTTTTTTAAAAAAATTTAATTTATTCATAGTTTTTACTTACTGAACACAAGCTTGAAGAATTAAGCTGAGATGCATCAGGAGCTGGCCCTGAGAAGGACTCTTTTTCACAATTTTGATGAAACATACCGTTAGCGAAGGAAAGGACAAAGCTTACTGTTCGAATAATGATAACTGATCGTCAATGATTCTCGGATGTCGACTGGTTTACAATCGAGAATCGAGAATAAAATTTGACTTCAAAGGGTGCTCCTGATTGGCTGGTTGAGGACATACAAGCTTCACTCTCATTGGGTGTTCAGGGCCGCGGACAATCTTTTAGGCTATTTAAGTTCTAGTGATGATTGCGTTGGAACGGACAATTGAAAGGTTTCGGTTTTGAATAAGATTTTGGAATCCACGGATCAGAAAAGGCTTGAATGATAGTTAGGTTTGGTAAGGTTGTATCAGAATAATTAAAGAGGTTGGTAAATATTTTATTACTTGTTAATAAAGTGGTTTTGATAATAAATTTTCCTAATAGTATGTTTAGGTCAGAAAATTGAAACATTGTAAAGCAAAAATTTTATGTTTATTTTTTATTATTATAGAGGTGACGATTAGTTTTTTTTTATTTAAAATTTTTTGAGGTACTATATTTGTATATGAGTAAGTGGTATGGCAAATACAAAAATAAAAACGATCAGTTGTATTGTTGATTTTTAATGTGTAGATGAGTTTTGAGGAATAGTAAAAAAAATTTTCTTAAAAATGAGGACCTGATTTTCTTTTCAAATGTTATCAAATATAAGTGTACCTTATGACATCATATGCTGCTGTGTATCGCCAGAAGACCATTTGTAAAATCATCAGTGTTCAAGAACTTATATACATTACCTACATGAATACAGAATAGTGTCTTCATTTTACTCAGGCATGATTTGAAACAAAATTAACTGTTAGAAATTTGTGAATTCTATTACGCAAGAGGACGTGTGATTGTAAGTGTTTAGAATGAACATAAAAACAAAGTTAAGTGATGTGATCCAGATTTTGACTCTTGGTGTAAAAAAAATGGACTTTTTGGAGAATATGTGTTGTATGCAGTGAAAGTCATTTTTTTACAAAGTAATAGTGCTAAATAAGCCGATCAGACTACTATAATAGTTTGAACAGCATAAGAAATGAAAATTTTATATTATGTTGTGATTTTACGGGGTCGATGTCTGTAAACAAACTTATGTGAATGATTTTTTTTTTTTTTTGTTATAGAAGGATTACTGTGCTATGTATATTTATTGTACGAAGTTTCTCATTTAGGCAAGGTACACATTTGATGATTAGAAGTTTTGTATTTGTTGTGAATTTTGACATGTTTTGATTATGTACAAATGATTATTTTTGTTTTGGAGGAGGGAGCGTATGTGATGAGGCGATTTAGATCTGATATATAATTGTTTCATTCATAAAAGAAGTAAAATGTTCGGGATCTAAATCTGACCTCATCACATCTTTGTAGGTAGAACAAGGGCCATAAATTTCGATAAAAACGGATATGGTAGTCAAGTTCTGATTCCAGTCCCAGATTAGAATCCCGTCTCCGTACTTGATATTAAATAAGAATGTACCTTTGTGGAGTATTTATGAGTCTCTAAGGGACAGGGCCAAATTAGAGGGGATAAGGTTGTTTACGTTGGTGGTCTCAGGGCGGGGTTTGCTGAGACCAATGACTTTCTGGCAACTATCCCGATTGGAAGACAAGAAGAAGGAGGGGACTAAGTTTGAGACAATAAAATATTAAAAAAAAAAGGAGGAGAGTTTGGTTCGAAGGTCCCAGGGAGTTTGGATTAGAAGGACCCAGAGAGTTTGGTTCGAAGGTTCCAGAAGAGAAGTTCGGTTCGGAGGTCCCAGAAGAGTTTGGTTCGGAGGTCCCAAAAGGAAGTTGCTCGATACTCCAGCTAAGTCCGCCAGAAAGTTTCCTGCACAAAGTAGTACGGCCGCACCCCAGAGACTCAGGAGAAAGCCCCTGACGATGTCTGTAACAGATCAACGGATGATGTAAAGATTCCCTCTCATACCCTCCAACCAGAAGTGTTCCGGGCCAAACACTTTAGACCCACAAAGGTACCCATTTTTTGCATTACATTTTGAAATCGAGATTAGATCCTCTCTCTACTTACAAAATTTTCCTAAGTGTATAAAAAATTTGTCAGAAGTAATTTGAATAGATTGACTAAGCTTACTTATTTACTTATTACTGTTTTTTTTTTTTTTTTGTAAATAGATGTATAAATATTTTATAATTAATCTACTTTTTTATATTAAGCTAGTCTCAGTTGCTATCATTTTAGCGGTTAGTTTATTCTTCATATTTATGTCTGTAGTTGCTCATAACCTGTGGTTAAATTGTAGTAAAAAAAATATTTAACACAACGCAATTTATAATAAATCCCACTATACATTTTGATCACAGGTTGACACTTAAATATATAACGAGGACTACACGACACCTAACTACTCCAATATATGTATTATTTAAAATTTTATTTAATTGTAGATTTAATTTGGATTAGTAGTTCAATAAAAAAGTTACCATCTGGATGGTAGAATCTGTGTTTTTTCTTTAATGTTAGTGAATTCAATAATGTAAATAATTTTAAGTTTTGATATTGTTTTGTAGGCAACGAACAGGAAACAAAAGTCTATTAGGCAACAAGATACAACTTTGTGAACAATAACATTCCCAAAGAAGTTTACTCCCTCGATTGTCTTTCCCCAAAAGATAGAGAGCGTTATTTCTAGTTTAATCCATCTTAACATAATCATAAAGTGATGAGTTTGTAAATTTACCGAACCAAAAATTCTGTAAATGTGCATTTGAATATATGTTTATCAATAATTTATAGATTTTTTTCCTCCGAGAAAAACATTAAAGGTGGTAGATATATACAAAATCGATATAATTTTCAGTTATCACAATTTTCAATTCAAAGAAAAATTACTAATTACGTAAAGGAAGATGAATGCTTGTTTCAAACGAAATGGCGGACAATGGCCGAATCGTACTGGAATCCAAATCCCGCTGCTGGTATGGATGTTCGGAATCGTTTTAAAGCACGGCCATTCCATTGTTACGGGTGTGACAAATCGTACGACTGTTATCACTTTTCTAAAGTATTTAATGTTTCAAACATATATTTTT
Organism: Pardosa pseudoannulata; assembly: GCA_032207245.1. Classification (NCBI taxonomy): domain Eukaryota; kingdom Metazoa; phylum Arthropoda; class Arachnida; order Araneae; family Lycosidae; genus Pardosa; species Pardosa pseudoannulata. The sequence continues at coordinate 161,612,856 of CM063502.1, forward strand.
TCATGAGGCAAATACACCACCCAAGGAAGCATTTTGCAAAAATTAAAGATTTTCCGTTTCTTCTTCACATGTTTAAATTATAAATATGATGTTGCGGGTGTGACAGTTATTTTACCAGGTGTTACACATAGGTTCACAATTACGAATAGGTAATATCTGCGAATAGGTAATATCTAAAAGTCATTAAAATTTTTTTATAATAAAGAACGTTAGATGTTTAATATTATGTATTACTTGTAAATTTTCAAAGACAAACTTAATTACCAGATTTTTTAAAAAACATGTTAGACCAGAATTCTTTTAACAAATATTACATTAAAAGTTCTGTTTTCAATAGTAAATGAATAAACCAAGTCAGAAATGTTTGCAATAGTTAAATTAATTTATTTGTTCTAACTTTTTTCAATAAAAATGATATTGGCCTCTGTTGTTTGAGAATTTATTGCTCTACTCTATGTATTTTTCCATGCTTACAAATGGTGTTTCTTTTACTTCTGGCCAGACCCAGTATATTCCATTTTTTTTCAAGCAACTCAATGTTACTTCTGACCTGTTTCAGTAAATTCCAGTAACCTCAGCAAAAAAAAAATTTTTTTTTAAATCCCATTTTGGCTATTCCATAGTTACGGGTATGACACATCTATACGATTGTTATCCATTTTTCTAAAAAGTATTTAATATTTCAAATATATATACATCACTCAAGGATGCAAATTACCAAATACATTACCCAAGGATGCATTTTGCAAAAATTAAAGAATTTTCGTTTCTTCTTTGCATGTTTAAAAAATTATAAATATGTTGTTACGGGTGTGAAAGTTATTTTACCAGGTGTTATATATAGGTTTACAATTATTATTTTTCAGCTAATAAGTAATATTTAAGAGTCATTAAAATTTTTTATGAAAAAGACGGTTAAATGTACTATGTGTTATTTGTAAATTTTCAATGACAAATATAATTACCAGATTGTTTTCAAAAAACGTGTTACTGGTGGGGCAAAATATTACGGGTGTGACTCAGTTCAGAATGATTTTGAAAAACCTTACATTAAAAGTGCAGTTTTCTACAATAAATGAATAAACCAAGCCATAGATGTTTGTAAGTGTTAATTTATTTCTTCTAAATTTTATCAATAAAATTAAATTTGGCTTCTGTTGTCTATGAGAATTTTGAGCCTTTACTTTAAGAATGGTTTCCATACTTTCACATGACTTTTCTTTTTCTTATAACTAGATCAAGTATCCTTCAATTTTTTCGTGTAACTCAATGTTGATTCTGACATTCCTAGGAAAACTTCAGAAACCTAAGAAAAGAAAGTCATACATATTTTTGTAATCTACCATTTGCAAAAGGCAGGAAATCAGAAGCAGCAATTGAAAATTCCTGATTCTTATACGGTATTCCTGAGATGTTGGGATTTATGTTCACATTCTGCTTTAACTTTCCTTAATGCTTTACTATATGTCCGTTTATAACGATATATACCAAATGGACAGTTTTATTGATTTGTTTTACTGATTTTATAGACTAGAATTCTTAATTTTCTGTTTTCTTCTCTTCCAATATTTTTTTCTTTTTTTCAACATAACTCTTCTCTTTTTCCCTCAACTTCCTTCTATTACTAGTTTATGCATTCTCTATTTTTTTATTTATCTTCTTTTTCTATCATATCTTTTTTTTAAAGATATTCATGCAATTTGATAGAACCACGACTTTGGCTTTTCCTATATATCCCTACTCTAGTTTTAAGCAACAAAATTAGAAACCTGACAAGAAAACTTGAACAAGAAAATTAATGGATTTAGTAAGACTTTATATAAAAGAAATCAAAATAAATAATTTAAATCTTTCACAAATTTAAACTTGCATAACAAAACCATATTTTCAATAGTACTTGAAAATAAATTTATTTATCAGATATGCTGAGAACTAAAAAAGTGCGCAGTGTTACAATTTTTACATTAATTAACACAATATAAAATATTTATTTATTAAATTTAACCTTCAAACCATACATCTGAGAATAAGTTTTAACCAAGAAATCCAAAACAACAAGTTGTTATACAGATTTAATAAAATTGTTATCACATAGCGTTACGGGTGTGATCTTTGCACGTGTCTAATTAACATATTAAAAATATCCATTTATGAAATATAGCTATTAGATATGCTTGAGAACATATTTTATAAAGTGAATCCAAAAGATCAAGTTGATAGGCTCAATAGCTTTTTCTTAAAATAAACTTATTTATCTTTTATGTTACGAGTGTGACATCAAATTGATGAGTTAAAAGCATTTAACAGAAAATAATAATCTTACCTTGGTGTATATTTGCTTCAACGTCTCAAAAAACAGGATTTGTATGAATCTGAAATGATAGTGAACAAAAGTGTGCACCTATAAATGTGGCTGCAATTAGTATTGTAAAATCATCATCTGGAAGTGTGGATTATTCAATAAAAATTCAATCGGTTTTAGTGTAAATTTTTATTTATTTTACTCATTAGGAAATAAAAATTAACTACATATTCATAACCAGTGAACTGTTAGTAATAATTTGATTTATGACACAGGTGAATGGAACTAGTTTACAAATTTGGTCATTGAGTAATTGTTGACATGGAATGGCCGAACTGTAGGTCCCGGCCTTATTGGTACTCGTGTAGCCAAAAAACCCGGAACGTAGCATTCCAAACCCAAATCCAACAAGAATACCTACATCCTATAAATCTCATGTGCTCTAGAAAGCTAAATCTAAGCGAAATTTCGGACGATGCAAATCATATAACAGACAATACGCTACCAATATTGTTATTTGAATAGCGATTTTCTATTGGGGAATTGCAAGAAAATAGATGTTTTTTTTTTATCTGTAAGCATTTTAAATGTTTATTTGGCGATTAATAAACATTTCATGAAGTTCTAAAATTCAAGGAAAACTTTAATTTGATATCGTTCTCTATGTTCTTAATTGAATGAAAAGATGTCACTATAAACCGGGTGAAATTTAAGTAAACCACTCACAACACCTCTTGTCTTCGATTATATTTTATAAGCAAATGTTTTTATAGATACGAGCCCCCTTGTAAAAATATTATCTTGTGTCGCAATGTAGTATATCGAAGCCAATTTAATGGTGGCATTCCTTGTTAGATAAACGAAGTATCATTGATATGGAAGAGATTAGTTAAGCATTCATTCAGATCCGTAACGACTTCGTTCAAACTGAATATCAGAGTAAAAAGTTAAAACGAAAGTGGTCTTAAGGGGATGGTAATGTTTTCATACATTATTACCCCTAAGGGGTTTTACCTACTTTAGGTAAACAAGGGTGTTGCAATTCCGAGGTAACCTAGCAATCTCATTCTTAATACCTTTCCCTCTCATCTCGTCTCCTACTTTAGTCTTTATTTCTTCCTTGTTGCGGTTTACTTCTCAGAGGTGAGGGCTTATCTCGCAATACTATGTTCCACTCTGAACACAGCCTCTCACAATTTGTAAACTGCCTACGTGTTTGCTGTGTGTGGAGACCCGTGTACTTGGAAGAGAGAGTCCTGGTTCTTGAGGGTTCCTCAACCTATACACTCAGCCCTTGCAGAAGTTGTTCCCGATTCATTGCTTTGGCCCCTGCTTTGAGCAAATGGGAGATGCTTTTTGGCCCCTTTGTATCAATCAGCTAGTCATTTATGGCTCTGGGCTAAGCTTTGAGGTTTCTTTCTGGGCACTGCATTAAGGTTGGTAGGTGTGTCAGAAAGTCCTTGCATCCCCTTGTTGGGATCCTTGGTTAGTGGGGCAGTTGGTGGCTGAATTGATTTTCCATTTCTCATGGCTTTGGAAAAGCCATGAGAAATGAAAAATCTAGCTATAATAAAAGCAACACCTCTATTAATCCAAAAACAGACACAAATATTGTTTTTTAAATTAATAGAAACAATAAAAGACTCAAAAGGCGGTTAAAACCTTTACCACCGAACCATCAACTACTTCAGAAGCTACACCCTTCTGCAATAAAAATAAAAACAAAAATGAAACGTTCTGATTGTTAAATAATGACAAAGCCGAAGTTATATTTGATTATGAGCCTATTAAAATGTATGGCTTTCCTGAAGACGACACGGCAGCTGAATCATCATCTGGTTTCGAGGCGGAGTCTCCGAACTCCGTCCCTTAGGTTCCAGTTCTTTCCTCTTTCCTTTTTTGTTCAGAATGGTTCTCTTTACGTGGAATTGTCCCCGCTTCAAATCCCACGTCTGAGATCTTAGAGACTTGGTCAACAATTTCCACCTAGCTTGTTTTGCACTTCAGGAAACTTTTCTGGATGAGTGTAAAACCGTAAAAATTTGGCGTTTTAGCGACTATTGAAAAGATCACGTAAATGGCCCATTTTATTTCACATGTCTGTACGCGTCTTCTCCAATTACCCTTCAACCGACCTTCAAACAGTTGTAGTCCGATAGCAATGTTTATTTACCCCGTAATGGAAATATACCACAAACTTCGCTTGATAACTTACTTAGGCAGCTACCTGGTCCCTACATAATTCTTGGTGATTTCAATGGTCACAGCTCGTTGTGGGGTAGTTTTAATAGAGGTCACAGTGAGACAAAAGCTCGGATTCATAACATCCAATAGAAGAGCATCGGTGTGATCAAGAAAATATTTCCACTTTACCATTTAATAAACATAGAATATCTAGTATTATGAGGCATTTTTATTTGCTATTTCTTTCAAACAACACAACTTCACCTATATTTAAATTTCTCTTGACATTGGGTTTGGAAAACGATGGTGATTTCTCACTTGGAATAAATATTAAATTTTCCATTTTTTTTCCAAATTTGTCACAAAAGTCTTGTTTGGTACTGCTGTCGCTTCAGCAAACCTTCATTTGATGTAGAACCACTTAACGACTCAAAAAATTAAATGGGTTGTTATTTTTATAACTATATAAAACAAAACTTGCAGGTGTTAAAGGTTCAGGATCAGACTGATAGTCAGAAACGTAAGTGAGAAGTCAGTGATTTAAACCATTCTCAATTTCAGTAAGAATGGTCATCGTTCCTTCAAATGCAAGGTCAGTTTTTCATAGAACTTTTCGTCTCTCAGGGGGTTTACCCACTTTAGGTAAACATGGGTGTCGCAACCCCGAGGTACCCTAGCAATCTCAATCTTGATTCCCTTTCCTCTCTTCTTGTCTCCTAATTTATACTTTTACTTTTCTCCCTCGTTGTGGTTACCTATTCGGAGATGAGGGCTTTTCTCGTGATGCTATGTTCCGTTCTGAACATAGCCTCTCGCGAATTATTAATTGCCTACATGTTTGCCATGCGGGGAGACCCGTGTCCCCGGAAATGAGGATCCTGGTAATTGAGGGGTTTTCCAGTGGGAAATCATCTGTAGGGCATTTCCATTTTGGTGGAGAATCTTCAACACATTACTTTGGCCTTTGCTTCGTGTAAATCGGTGGTACATACTGGTCCATATGTATCAATCGGTTGGTCGTTAACTCTGTTCTCGACTTCGGCTAAGTGAGCGGCTTACTTTCTAGGCCACTGCGTTAAGGGTGGTAGTGGTTTCAGGAGTACCTGTGAGCGTATAGATTCTGGTTAGCACTGATGCAGTTCTCCGCATCCCCTTGTTGGGCTCCATGGTGGGCGGTGCCACCGGGGTCCGAATTAACATTTCTTTATCATGGCTTCTTTAAAAACTCCCCCTAATATTCAACAAACGGATCAGATCTCGATTAATAATGCAAGGTTTTTTAATATTAAAATGAATGAAGTTAGTTTGGATAATATTTCTCCTTTCATGATCCATAAGTGTTTATATCCGAAGTAAATGACGTTAAATCGGTAAAAAAAATTGAAATCTGGTGAGATTTTGGATGAGGCTAAGCCCTGTAAATAAGCCCAGTTAATATCTAAAATTTCCGCTCTTGGTCATATTCCTGTCATTGTTTCAGTGCATAGATCTCTTAATTTCTCCCTTGGTGTCATTTCTGAGATAGATGTGTTATGTACCAGCTAGAACGAGATTCTCCAAAAAACCTTCGAGAGCAAAATGTGTGCGCATTTCGCAGAATTACCATTCGGCGAAATGGGGAGATTCTAAAATACATAGCATAAAATACAATCTACTAAAATACATAATCCTTACCTTTAATACTCCGAATATTCCTTCCCATATATCTGCTGGCTACATCTCCACTGCCTAGTCAGAGTCTACATCCCCAACCCACTCTGTTGTTTCCAGTGTCAACGGTTTGAACATTCTAAGCTGTCTTGTCGTGCGACCCTTATCTGCGCTCGTTGAGGTGTGGTGGACATGACTGCAAAATCTGCAATGCTCCTCCTTTATGTGTCAATTGCAAAGGGCAGCATCCTTCCTTTCCTCTTTCGTGTCCATCTTGGCAGACTGAGAAGGAGATTCAGCCGCTTAAAGCAGAGAAGGATCTTCCTTATGTTGAATCACGCAGGCTTATTGTGTCCAGCATGCCTAGATCTGGCATTCATTATTCGACGGCTTTAACATTCAAACAATAGTATCAACAGCTACCCAGGCAGATTTGTCACAAGCCAACATCTTAATAACAAACCTAGCAAAGAAATAAAGTTACCTGATAAGAATTCTGTACAGACTTGTTCCACCAAATCCAAAAACCCAGCATCTATCAAAGAAAATACTTCTTGTGTTACAATTAATCAATCTAAAAAGGCTCTACCCAAACCCACCACAAAAGTTTAAAAAAAATTCAAATCTCAACCTTTATTTACAAAACAATTAACCAAAAAAGATTTCTTAAAAAATAGACCGTGTTCGGAAAATAATATACGGAATTCGGATAATTCCATTCAATTTTACGTGCCTCCCGATAAGGACATGGGGATGGACAGCATCTCAAGCTCAAATTCGGAGGCCTCTGGTGCCACTTGGTGCTAATCCGGTTTTCCTCTCCCCTTTTCCCTTTCATTATGGGCTCTCGTGTCGTGGAATTGCCCCGGCTTTAAACAGTACGTCTCGGAGCTGAGGGACCTTGTGAACACCTACCATCCCGCTTGTATTGCAGTTCAAGAAAATTTCCTCTGTACTTCACAGACTACAAAATTGCGTCGTTGCAACACGATTAGAAATGACGATGATGGTGATGAACGAGTTTCTGGTGGTATTGCTTTATTCGTGTCTCATAACTACCCCTCCTGCCTTCTTCATATTAATAGCGATTTGCAAGCAGTTGCTGTCCAAATTCACATTCACTCTCTGGTCACCCTTTCTAGCTTATATTTACCTCTAAATACCACCATATCACAGAATTCTCTTTGTAACTTAATAAATCGGCTTCCCGTGCCTTTCATAGTACTTGGAAACTTTAACAGCCATAGCCCTCTTTGGTGTAGTCCTGAGTTCAACTACCGTAGCAAGCAAATTGAAAAAGTCCTTTCTAAAGTCGACCTCTGCCTTTTTAACAGGGATGAGAAAACTTGCTTCCACTCTCCTAGCAGAAGCTTTCATTCCCTTGATCTTACTATATGCTCTCCTTCTACTTTTCCTCACTGGCGTTTCTCTGTCGATTCTTACTTGCACAATACTGAACATTTTCCAACTGTTTTAACGCACATGTTACACTCTAAGCACAACTTTGAAATACCTCGGTACATACTCCATTCTGCTAATTGGAAAACTTTCAGTAAACTTGCAAACATTACCCAAACAATGGTAGAAAATTTATCAATCGATGAATCCGTTAAAGTGGTCACTAATACCATTATATCTACTGCTGACGCCACTATTCGGAAGACTTCGGGTCGTCTTCTTAAACATTCTAAGCCTTGATGGAACGAGAACTGCAGAAGAACTTATTAGGAGAAGAGGAAAGCCTTTAATATTTTTAAAAGATATCCTACTGCTGATAACCTTATTTCTTATAAAAAATATAAAGCTTTATTCCGGACCACGTTAAGGAGAAGCCAAAAGAATTCCTGGAATAACTATGTAAGCAGTATCAATTCATCTGTTAGCAGTAAAGTATTGTGGGATTAGGTAAAACAGTGTTTTGGTATGTGTTCTAACAACCAAATTTCCATTTTACGTAATAATAGTTAAACTACATCCTCTACTAAAGATATTTCCAATACCATTGCCTCTGCTTTTGCTTACATTTCCTCTAGTTCAAATTATTCATCCACATTTAAGGCCATAAAAACGATTGCAGAGAAAAAGAAAATAAACTTACTCTCTAAAACTCATTTTCTTTACAACAACAGCTTTACCTTAAAGGAACCCAGCACAGCATTAAAAATACCCATAAGACTTCCTGTGTTCCCGATTTAATATCATATTCTATGTTGAAAAACTTGTTTCCCTCTTCACTTATAAACTTACTCACTTTGTACAATATGATCTGGCATGAACACTCTTTTCCCACCGTTTAAAGAATTGCTGTCATTATTCCTATTTTAAAGCCTGGTAAGGATCCAACGAATCCTCAGAACTACCACCCCATTGCTCTTACTAGTTGCATGTGTAAAATCATGGAAAAAATGATCGTCTCATGTACTATTTGGAAAATAACAGTTGTTTGGATACTTTTCAGAGCGGTTTTAGACGTGGTAGATGCACTATTGATAACATCATTCATTGACTTAGAAAGCAAAATTCGTAATGCTTTTGTGAGACGGAAACATATAGTCTCCATATTTTTGACGTAGAAAAGGCCTACAACCGTACTTGGCTACACGGTATTCTTCGTGCACTTTACAATCTTAACTTGAAGAGAAACCTTCCAAATTTTATTAAATACTTTTTACATTTTCGGAATTTTCGTGTTCGCCTCGGTTATACTTATTCAGACTCTTGTACCCAAGAATAACACAAATTTCCACAAGGTAGCGTGCTCAGTGTTACCATTTTTATTATTGCCATAAAAAGAATTTTGAATGAAATCCCATCTTCTGTTTCAGGTAATTTGTTTTATCTTTTAAAAATCATCCTTTTCATACTCCCAGTTTTAGCAGCTTTCTCACACGTTTATTTAATCATCGCCCATCTGACATTCCTTCGTTTCGTTATAGAATAAAGGAACTTTTATCCGATTTTAATCTGGACAACGTTAATATTTTAGCATTTTATACTTATCATCCTCCTTGGAATGATGCAAAATTTAGAATTTTAAATCCCTTTTCATCTCTCGACAAGTCTTCTACAGCTGACATCATTTTCAGCAGTTTTTAACCACCATAGATATTGTTACTCAAACTATATTCCTGTTTTTACTGGCGACTCCAAATCGGTCCCATCTTCAATCCTCATCGACCCTCAGGGGGTTTACATACATCAGGTAAACATGGGTTTCGCAATCTCGAGGTACCTCAGAGATCTTTCTAATTTCTTTTCTACTCTCCTCTATACTTCTACTTTATTCTTATTTCTCCCCAATCAGGACCACCCCAAAGAGGGCAATGAGCATAAAAGTCACCGAGAAGGATTATCGGAGGTGGAAGATGGATTATTATATTAGTGATATGTCGTAAATTAATTTGTTCATTGGGTGGTAAATTTAGGCTGCAGACAGTAGTGAGGCATTTAAGACGGACACGTGAAGCAACGGCTTGAAGATTGGTTTTAAGATTTAGAGGCTGAAAAGGGAGGCTGTTCGATATAACAAGTGTTACACCACCAGAAGATTTATTGCCAAGTTAATAATCGTTTCGTTTAATGGTGTGGTTACGAATTTGGGGAACTTTATTATGAGAATTTAAAAATGTTTCTTGGAGAGCAAAGCAAGCAGGATTATGATTATGAATGAAGATGTGCAAATCGTCGATTTTATTAAGAAACTCGTGGCAATTCCATGAAACAGCAGGGCCATGATCAAAAGGGGTTTGAAGTAATAGACAATGTTTGAGTAGTCCCCTTAGAATGATTTGGAGAGTCAGTATCTTACTGATCCATAGACTCTTCCGAGACTTCCGAAGCTGAAGGATTTAGAGTTAGAATTGTGTCATTGACATACGGCTGGGAAGGGATATTTTAATGTTTAAAACGTGTTTGTTTTCGATTAAAAGTTGATTCTTTGTTAATTTGAGGTCTGATTTCAGTGCCTTTTTTATTGAGAGTATTTGTCTTTACGGAAAATATCTTGAATAACAGTTTTAGAGACTTCTAGCGAAACAGGGCGTTTAGTCTTTTTCGATTGTGAGGACATGGGGAGAGTAATGACTTTAATAGGTATGTTAGTTTGAGTTGCTACGGATTTTGTAGGTATTCGAGATTTCGAGATATTCTGCTTTATTTTTAGAGTTTGAATTTCCTTTTTAATTATCCAGTTAAGGCAAGATCGTAAGTATGAGGGATGGTCACCTTTGCAATTAATGCATTTAATTGATGCAGAACATCCTTCACTGTTGTGTCCAGTATCGGAACAACGTGAAGAGGTTAAAGATTCAGGACAGGACGTCTAGGAAAGTCCAAATCTTTGACATTTGAAACAATGCAAATGGTTCGGGATGTAGGGTCTTACAGGGCAGTTTAAGCATCTTGCTTTGATGGAAGAAGGGAGTTTTGGCAGTTCAAATGTTAGGATAACATGCTTTGGATTGATGGCTCTATTGTTTCTTTTGATAGTTATTCGACGGACAGCAATGACATTTTGTGATTTTAAATTTTCAAGAATTTCAGATTCAGAGATATTCTGTAAGTCAGGTTCAGAAATGACGCCTAAGGATTGATTTAAGCTTTTATGAATGCTTACGGATACAGTTTTATCGTCTATAGTTTTTAGTTTAGTGATGCTGATGGTTTGAATGTTATTAGTTACCCCCACAAGATCACCAGAATGCAATATTTTAACATTACGAACTTGCTCTACATTAGATTGAATAACTTTATAAATTAAAAATGGAGACATATTATGAAAATTACCTTCTGTGCATTAGATTATGACAAAAAATGAAATAGAGCACTTGTTTCATCTCTTGTACACGACTTATTGACATGAGAGTGTATTTTTAAGGATCCATAGTACGAATATTAGAGATTTGGACCCGACCGCACATCCACCATGGAGCCCAACAAGGGGATGCAAGGTTCTGCACCAGTGCTAACCGAGTCTATACGCTCACAGTCAACAGACCGATTGCTTGAATTGTAGCAGATGACCAAGTCTAATCCACCAGTCGATTGATACGCACAGGAACTTACGTACCCCCGTTTACTCGAAACCGAGGTCAAAGCAATGTGTTGAGGATTCCTCGCGTAAATGGAAATGCCATTTAGATTATTCCCCTACGAGGAATCTTCTCAATTACCAAGATTCCCATTTCCGAGGAGACGGGTATCCACGAACGGCAAATACGTGGGCAGTTTGAACGCCAAGAGGAGCAGGAGACAGCAGAGTGGAAACAGCTTCTCGAGGGGTGCCCTCACCTCAAAAGAGGAAACCTCAGTGAGGGTAAAAGAAAAGAAAAAAGTAGACGGGAAGAGGAGAGTAGAAAAGAAATGAGATACAAGATCGCTGTAGTACCCCGGATAGCGACACCCGTGTTTACCTGAAGTACGTAAACCTCCTGAGGGGACAAATAGTATATAATATTGATGTAAGAAAAAACATTTGGTAATTTTTCTATACAGTTATACCATAGCACAAAATTGAGTGTTTATGTATTTTTAAAATTAATAAAATTCTTCTAGTCAAGATTATAGTTTCCCGTATTAAAATGTTACTTAATGTCAGAGGTTGAATGTACGAGAAAAAAAAAAAACAAGTAGTTACAAATTTGCTTTAAACTAACTTAGAAATCATTGATGTTATAAAGTAATCAAACATGTAGATTCAAGTATATCATGTTTAATAGGTAGTAAATAGTAAATTCGGATTTGACGTATTTATTCAAAATAGTACAAAGAAACGTAAATATCACACTTTGTGTCAAAAAGTAAACAAGACACAATGCAAGAATGGCGGAATCGCACTTCCAAATGATCTAACGACTTATTTCTACTTCTTATAGTGAGAACTTCGCTGAGAATAATTAAGTTTGATTCTTCAATTTTTAAATAAGATTCTTTTGATCTTTTTATCTCAAAATTGGTGACTAAGATAAGCATTCATTAATATTTAACTGCGTATTTTGAAGAAATTTGCTAGTTATGTCGACTTTCGTTAACATATCATATGCTTAAAAACGCACAAATTTAAATTGACTAAATTGATTTAAAAATACATTGACTGAAACTGCCATATTTATGTCTATTGTTTACCATATTATTTAGGGAAGTTGATTTTTCTTTTCTATTTAAGTTTCAAAAGTTGTCCTGCATTTACTCTTGAATTCCTCTCTGGTATCAATTATTATGTTTAATGTCAACTTCACTGTAATTTCTTTTAATACTTCAGGGCACAGAAAATTACAATGCCCTTTGACTAAATTGAAGAAAGAAACTGTTTCGAGATTAACCTTTACAACATCATTGGCTACAAGTTTAAGACGATGTACGTAAAAAGCATGCGAACTGGTGTTTTTAATCCTTTGTTATAATTCGTGATGATTGATAGATATATTATAGCGCTCATCACCTGAAATACATAATGCTGGTATAATATACATACTACTATATACATAAGTATGTTTTTTGAGTAAGTTTTGGAGAAAAAGGAATAAACTTTGGCATATAGCATCACAAACTGGACAAAATTCGAGAAATGTTCAGGAACGTACATGTCTCCTCTGTCACACGTTACAAAGAATTAGAATTGTAATTTGTGCTACTTAACTTATATCAGTTCCTAAGAGAAAAATATTTAGCTTTTTAATTCTTTGGTAATGTTTTATTTCAAGGTATTCGCTAATAAACATAAGATTTTGTGTTGGAAATGAATTCCTAAATAATGAGATAACGGGGAAATAAATTATTATTGATTTTTTTAATCTTGTTCATGCATTTTAAAATTCTAGAGTCAAATTTAGTAACCATTTCCATCTAAAATTTTAAAAATTTGCTCTCCAGTTTTCATTTTATTTTCAAATACTTTTTGTTTATTTGCTTCGATCACCCAGTTTTGCAGTATCCAAATCTTAAGTTCAAAATGTATCCTTTCCCACATAACACACAAGTTCCATAAGGTATCGCGTCGACGTCCAAAATGTCCATGTTGCGACATAGACACTATTACGACGCCTTTTTGACATCCAGAAAAGGATGTCGTATGGACTAGAAGCCATATAACGTCCCCGCGACAGTCATCACAAGACAGAAGGCCAGGCGATGTCGTCGGGAAAGCTGTTGTTTTGTGTTCCCATAACGAACGTTGTGGCGGTGTCCAAAAATCGACCAATTTGATTCTTTTCGCGAATATTGTTTATTGGTCGACATACGTTAATTTTTATTTTATGCTAAATTTTATATCTTTCTTTTTTATATACCTTCGATAAACGTTTACTTTTTTAAACGATTTTACAATGTATTGTTACACCTTTAAGAATATTAAAACTACATCCTGTAACAGTAAAACAGTAATGCTTTATAAAATATAACTTTTAGAGAATTATTTTAAAAATCGTAAAATTATTGCAGCGGGAAAAAAATTGATATAAAATATTATTTATAGTACATTTTTGTTTGAATGAACTATTACAAATGTTATTTTTGCTCGGGGCTAATTTTTTTCTGCAATAAATTCTATTTTTTAAATTTATATTGCAAGCCTCTTATATTATTGAACAATCCGAATTTTTGTCACTTATTTATAAATTAACATTTTTATCATTCAATGAATATTGAAATTGAAGAGAATATTGAGAATTGAAGAGTTTATTATTTGAAGAGTTTATTTGAAGCAATATTGTTTTCAGAAAAAAAAAAAAAACGCTATTGATATTAAATTTGTATAATATATATCTTATACATAAAAATAAAGTTAACCTTTTTTTAATTCTAAATATTTTGTCATAAAATGATCACATATTTTTGAAGAAATGTGTGATATAGAATTATATTTATGTTATACATGTTTTCCTGAGATTATCAGCTTGTTTTCTGTTAAAGGATTTATCTTGGCTGTTATGGGGGGGATACTTTTTTCAGTAAGGTAACCATGCTAGCAACCCTTATTATCTCATCAACGATTGGTCCAGATATCGGGTACGTCACTTTCCTAGTGACGAGTACATTGTAAGATATTTCGCCAAACCAATTTTAATGAGGTGATACATTTCTTTTCTGGAACTGGGAATTCTAGAGGTGTAACCTTTTTAGTAGCCACTTGGCTTCTTAAAGAAAGCTTTATTTACCATTCTGGTTTATGTTACTGTTTTGTTATATGTATGAGGTTGCAAATCCTAGCATTTCTACGAATAATCAGTGTAGGGGAGAGAAATTAACAAATTTCCCGAAGGGAAGTAATGAACTGAAGTAAAACCCTGCATAATTTTGACTATTAATTTAAGTAAATATCATACAGAAATAAATTATATTAAAATGAGGAATAAGTAAATACATCGCTTACACAGAACAAAATTAATTCGTTATAGTTTTACAATAAAAGCCTTAGGCTAAAGCTACACAGGATTTATAAGACCAAAAAGAATTTATGAGCAGAGCAACTTGTCAAATTAAATCTAGAACATTAGGAAGAGCTTAACAAAATAAGAAGTATTATATACAAATAAATTCTTTATTACATTATCATGATTATTAGATTAAGAGAAACACTAAAGTATTTAAAATTTTTGTGATTAATTGGGAGCAATTACTGTTAATTGGTGAACCTATTAACTGAACTTTGGTAAAAAATATTAAGTAAATTAAATCTGGTGTGAGATATATCAAGAAATAATACTAATTTCAAAATAACGTATTTTAATGATAAAAATTATTTAAACACATTTCTCAACGTCTAATTTATAGAAAATTTATTTCTACGTATAATTCTTCTTATTTTAAATTTTTATTCAAGAATTAATTTGTGTAGACTTAATGGACCACATTTGTAGACTTAGTGGGAAAAAATACAGATTTTTGTACTAAATAAAATTAAATTGTAGTTTGAAGGGAAATATTGATGCTATTAAGGTTTGTGCTCAGCAAGGAATCTAAATATGTTCCAGAATTTATGCTTAAAGTTTTGTGTTTTCGTAAACTATTTTTTTTCACACGAGGAGGATTTTCTAATCCTAGTCATCTGAAGACATAAATATTTAATTTTAATTTAGACAGTTCTATCAAAAGGAATTCTTGCGATTTACTCTCAATATGTATTAAAGTTTTTAAAACTTAATCTTGGAAGAAGGTGTCTTCTAAGAAACGTCAACAAAATAATAGTATATTTAATTAGTTTACCCAAACATAACCGGAGATCACTTAATTTAATAAATTTGATCCCCGCCGACTGATACACAAGGACAGTTTTATGTTAGGAATTCATTATAAAGGGGATTATACATGATGAATTATACTGAGATGAAGTATAACTAACAAGATTGCAACAGAATAGGCATTCACATTTACACAGCTGGTTGAAGTCGATTCTGAACATCCCTGTAAGCAGTGGGATTCGTACACACGGATTTTTATTCTGTAACACAGCGGTAGGCTGTTTCTTTGAATTACTTCAAACTGTTTTCATTCCTTCAACTTTCTTATAGAAATAAAAGAAAATTTTCAAAATTACTATTGTGTGGTTTTGTAATTCCGAGTATATCCCACATAACACAAAAGCTCCACAGAATGTAATTTCAGACAAAGATTGAAAATAATATAGGAATCATCTCAGAAAATCATAATTGCCTGATTCGAAAGCTCTGAAAATGTTATCAGCTGAATATATTTTATTTTAAACATTTAACCAATAATTCTAATGTTCTAATATCTATTATAAATTCTAATATCTATGGATTATAACAAAATGTGATTTTCATGTAATTGGTGTTTGTTAAAATGCCTAGTGTCGTTTTTCCTGAAATTTAAAGATTATTTTTATTAATTTATCTAAGCGTAGGAATCCACTGAGTAATCGGTTTCAGAATAAATATTAAAATATGAGTTGGTATTTTTTTCTGTTAGTTGCTTTGTGAAATGAATACAAAAACTCACTCACTCACTCGTGTTACTTGAGGTAGAGCATTGTAAAACATATTAATTCTATTCCAATAAATAAACGAAAAGATTTAACGATAACATTAGTTTGTTTATTAAAAAGAGTTAACTTATAAAATTAGCATATCACTTTGACGTGTTTAGCATATCACTTTGACTTTTGCACTTTGACGTGTTTTGCTTTATTCCAGAATTTAAAAAAATAAGACTAAAGGATAAAAAAATAATAAAACTGACTGACTTTCCATTTGATTTTCTGATAATTCGTTGTTTATTTTGAAAAATCTTCTTATAAATTTTTAAGGATTAAGACAACAGTGCACTTTCAGCATAAAATTCACTGCTTCTATCTCGATGAGTTGTAAACTAACTACGAATAAGAATAAAAAAGGATTTTTCAATATGCATTATCCCATAATGGAATTTTTTTTATCCTAACATATTCATTACAAATAATAACTTTACGCACTTTCTCAAAATAAAAATTTTTGTATTTTAAGAATATTTGAAACACTCTAGGTATATTTTTAACACTGAAATCCCTTTGTAAATTTAACAGTTATTTACCTTATAACAAATAAAATAACAGTAAGTCCTAATGAGTATGCCATTTATAATCTGTTCATTCTATACATTATCGAGCTTTTAAGATATTTTGTGCAGGTAAAATGGATTTTTTTTACTAATAGTACTTTCTTCTATTAAAATGTTCATGGCAGTCGTTTATATATATATATATATATATATATATATATATATATATATATATATATATATATATATATGTATACATACATATATAGGGAGAGAGGGAGAGAGATTTGTTAGTATGTAAAGTTGATGCGCGTTAACTATTTTCCGTTAAGAAACAATTGAAATAATAACTAAAAATAACATTTTATCTTAAAATTGTAATATTTTACATAAATATAGTGTCAATAATTTATTAATTTTTCAGGAGTGGATTTAAGCAATATGAATTAATAATGAAAATCCACTATTGCTTTAAGATGTTTAAAACTCAAACATCTAACTCCAACAAATAAACTTTCCAGAAAACAAATATTTTTTAGAATAAATTATTGTTCTGCAATTAATTATCAGTGCACTGAAAACTTCCTAGTAGAATACAAGTTATTTTGATTTGAGTATGTGTACTATATGTAAAAATATTTTACAAAGTATAATACTCCTTGCTTGAGAGCCTAGAATATAATTATTTTATATATTTTATTACATTAACCTGAAATGCCAATCAGTTATCGATACTACAGTTTGGCATTTAAAAGATTGTATAAATGTCTGAATATGTACTTTTTCTTAAAAAAAAAAAACAAGATTTCATTGTATATCGATTTGTGATAACAAGTATGTAATCAAATATAGGTAGGTATATTTTTATCGACAGGATTTTTGCTGCCCTATAAAAAAGAATTGAAGGGCAATTCTTTTGTGTTATGTGTGTTAACACTACTTTCAATGTGACAAATACGTACATAATTTATCGTTTCATTTATAGAATTCAAGATAATAAAAATTAATTATTATTGCTCAAACATATTTCGGATTAGTTAAATAAATGTCTATTTAATGTTTATGCTTTTTCCAAAAATGGCATATTTCTGTGGGAAAGTGTACAGTAATTTGTATCGGGAGGAGGGGGGACATTTTATACTTTTATTCTTGGTTAAAACTTTTAGGGAACTGGCCGTGACCTAACATTTTCTATCCTAACAACAGAAAAACTTTTTGCAAAATCTACATTGAAAATATCTGCTAGAGAATGGCTAGTTAGTAAATGTGTATAGCGTGTTAAATAGAATTTTTCATTTTAGTCGGTAATGTTTTCTCGGTAACTAAAAAGATGCTGTCATTGTTCGATTTACTCGAAATACAGTCAGCTTTATTTTAAGTAGTTTCAACGAATTTAAGCCATTTTAATGGTTTCTGGCTGGTGGGCAGAATCATTATGTCTCTACAATAAATAAAAAGCAATGTGGTACAACATATGTGCCTTAAAACTCCTTCCCTATTCATATATTTGCAGGGTGTTTTACTCCACACGCCGATCGTAATGGAAACGAACGAGCTTTGGGGAGACCTTTGTTCTCTTATCTTTTGTAACTACTGGTCAAAATGGCTGTATGCATACAATGGTGTGTAGTTTGTCTGTAACTACTCCTTTTTCTTTTGAATCCCTTCATAAAACATTAAAATTTCTAAAGCGAATTACAATAACACTAAAATCAATGTAGCTGTCTTTCCTTAAAAATAAAATAAATTGAATGCTAAGAAAAAAATGAGTATGGGATTTTTAAGATAAAAATCATATTCTATTTTCATAAAGGATCAAGTCAAGTCATTACGCATTCAGTAAAGAAAATGTAATTTCTTTACACTCCTAAAGGAGATTTTTCTTCTAAAAACTATTTATAAATCTAGTTGCAAGTTATATATAAATTTAACTTTATATATAATAAATATATTGCAAAGCAAATACATATTATTTATTACCTATGATCAAGACAATATTTATGAGACTCTCCCATGTGTCTATTTCCTGGAAATACACTTTAAAAAATGCTTATTGATTTAAGTACTTTTACATTTTGAGTGGTGAACTTTAATATTTTATAACAGACATAAAAATATGAGTTTAAAATAAAGACTCATTTCCTCAGTCAATTTATATTTTTCTAAAATTACCATTCTAATAATTATAGTTGATAAGAAACACTGGATATGTAAATGTATTATTATATGTATGAAACATTCTTAGGGTAGCAAACGTATTATTACTTTACCCCCATCTCCTCCCAGATGACAAAAATTTTAAATATCGCCTCTCTTCCGCACAATACAAATTATTAAATTGAGTTTCAATTAAAACTCATAGAAATATAAAATTTATTATATATTATTTCTTTCTGGCTTCAGATTCCAGAATTTAAAGCTACGAAGAATTATATTTTGTAGAATATTTTACACTTTTTTTTATAATGATAAACTTATTTTACAAATTCGAGAAAAATTCTGCTTCTAGAATTTGTCACCCCAAGCAGTGTCCTGTTTGTACATTTGTAAGCCATCACCTGGCATTAAATAAATTAGAACGAAAACAGCATTTAAACTTATAATACCAAAGAAAGCATAATAGTTTTACTTGCATTATTACAGTATTTTAAGTAATAAAACCAAAACACAGTCATATTCAGATGATTAATATTCATTGATGTTTGTCTTTCATGTCACTCTCGATAAGAAAAATAAAGTAACATTAACAGCAACAATTATCCACCACCTTTATCAAATGTAAAACTTTTAGTTTTATCTGAGAGTATATATTTCTCCCCCAGCCACCCATAGAATTTGGTCGTAATCAACACAAATTTTCATATACCTTTATTTTCTGTTATTCTCATCAGTTTTTAGAATAGTGCAATTATGTAAATTATCAATTATTTTTCAAATATTCTTTTATCTACTTTACTTAAAGAGGTTAAATTATTTTTAGTAATATACGTAAATATTTATTACCCGTAAATATTTGTTTAAATATTCATTTCTTCGTTTAAATATTTTTTAACTCTATGAAAGGCTTTTTTGTCAAGCAAGAACTAACATAAAGTTTTATAGTTTACATTTTTCTGTTATATGGAAGCAATTATTTCACAAACTATCCTTTAGTGTTATCAACTGATTATCTGCGAAAGGAAATCGCAGGGGGGAAGTATTACAAAGAGACCCAGAGTCGAATTTCGAGCATGCCTTCGTGACGTCATTTCCCCCTTCCCACATGGAATTCTCGGAAGAATGTCTTTAAAGGACGTTTCTATACTTCTTTAACCACGTTAGAAGAGCGGCGACTAGTTTCAATAATTTTCTGTTTTTCCTTTTCAATCCAAAAACGTGGAATCTCCTCTTTCAGTTTATTTATTTTTATAACCTTCTATTTGATTTTTCACCAGAAAATATATGACAGTAATATAATGCGTTCGAAATATATCCACTTCAGATATTTACAACTTTCTCAAACAGAAATGTTTTAGCTTATATGTATTATTATATCTTTTTTTTAACAAAAAAATTTAAATTAAAAACATTTTTATTGCACATATTTATAATTTTACGTTTTAAATATTTTTACATATGAGTAAAATATAAATTGTGAATTTTTGAAATAATTAAATTACCCAAAAAAGTAAATTAGTACCAAGAGCGATATATACATAAATTCGACATCAATAATGATTGGTTTATGGAAACAATATTGTCTAGGCAATTAAATTTTTTCCAAAATGAATGACCCAAAAGCTTATTTATAAAAGCCTTAATAAATAAAGAAAATATGGATTGTCCAATAAATTTAAAAGCATGCGTATTATTTTTTACTTCCATGCAATACTATTACAATATTAAAAAAAACTCTGTAAATGTAATATTAAGAAAAAATTAGAGAAAATTATGTCTAATAGATCAGATGCCTTAAAAATTAATATTCCTGATTTAATATTCAAAAGCTGTACAACATATTATAAAAGTACAAATGCATATGGGGAAGAGGAATGAAATGGATTATTTGTCAGTGAAAATAATAATTAAGAAGATAGTATTACAATGGGTATTCAAACATAGACAGCTGCTAAAAGTGGATTCTGAACATCTCTCTTAGCAGTGGGTTTCGAACACACGAACTTCAGTTAAAGTTAATTTGTCTGACTTAGTCCAACTATTCTCCTTCAATTTTCTTGTTGAAACACAAGGATATTTTTAATTTTCTAAATTACAATTGTGCTTTTTTATTTATAATGTATATTAAAAAGTGTAAATAGATATTGTGGAGAAAAATGAATAGATCATTTATTATTGAAAAAAATTAATAGAAGCGATATATAATATAAATGTAAACAGATCATTCTATGTATTACCTTCTTCGGGTTGTCCATCTGTACAAATACTGTTTCTATAAAATCTCATTTAAAAGACATTCATTAAAAAGGATTCAACACTTCCGGATAGAGTTAAAAATAAGTGCTTCACTAGTTGGTTGCTTTAAAATTGTATTTTTCTTTTAAATTTCACTCACTTTTAGGAATGATCCATAACCCATATTTTGAATTTAGTTATAAGTGTTAAAAACACAACTCATGATTCATATTTTAACAGTCTATTATTCATATTACATTAGGAAGAATCGTAAATTTCTGGTCACACTTTTTTTTTTTTTTTTTTTTTTTTTTTTGAAGAAAAATGGAAAATAAATTGAATGTCAAATTGACACACATCATGGTTTTAGAATCAGGAATTAAGTGTACTTTCAAAAAGTTTACAATACTAAAAGCTAACAGTTCTTCCTCACTGAAAACACAGTTTTGTACACCGTGGACGACTGAACGTCATTCATGTTCATCATTCTTTTAAGTTAAAAAAATATTTAAGAGAAGAAAGATGAAAGTAAAATAATTTCTGAAATGGCTGCTTATTTTTTTCAAATTTTGGAATATTTTAGTAATTTTAAATAGACTATATTTTAGTTCATAAAATTTTAAAATTCATTAAATATATATATATACATACACACACACACACACACATATATATATATATATATATATATATATATATATATATATATATATATATATATATATATATGAATTGTATACTTATTACTGAAATGCAATCGTTAGAATATATTATAGTACTTTTCGAGTAAATATAAATGGTTATTAAAATGTTAATAAGCAATCTATACTTTGATATTTCAATGCTCCACCTTTATGTTGTCCCTGTATCCTGTATACATGTATATTTGTATATCGAACTACCCAGTATGATTGTATACAGAGGGGAATTAAGTCCTATTGACGCCCTGTGTGCAGAAAGTGTATCTAGCCCCCACCCCTCCCACATACACACACACGCAAAAAAAAGAGATAATCAAGAAAATAAAAATATATATTAACCACTATAAAAATATTAAAACATTATGTAGTATCATTTATGTTATTTAAAAAAAAATATTCATATTATATAAATGAATAGAATTTCACTTGACATTAAAATAAGAACAGGAAGAATTTTTTTTAATAGTTTTTAAAATTTTTTATCTCTTTATAAGCTTTTTATATCTCTTTTTATCTCTTTTGAGCAGATATTTCTCTCTATAAAATAACTAGGGACCGACCAACTTATGCGACGCTTAGAGGGAAAAGTGAGTCCTTGAAATTCTAACATTTTGAGATTAGGGGGAAGGGGTAGCAATAATTGTGACATCATATATTTTTGTTAAAATAAAAAAATTTCATATCAATTGATTGAAATTTGAAGTTATCACCGAGAATGACAAAGATGTCAAAATAACCGTGCACTCTATGGAAAGTTCATGGGTAATATTATCGTACAACTAAAGAGTCATAATATTAAATGATTCCAATTCAATTCTAATTTACGACTGTATATAGTTTTCAGAAATGTTCATATAATTAATCTGACAGATGGTATGAGATCACATTTCCATTTAAGTAGGTTATTTTAGTGTATTTTGTAGAGATATGGTTTAAAGCAAAATATATTACATTCCATTTAAAATTCTAAAATACTTTGGTTTTCAATTGCTCTTTTACGTTAATAGTTTATTGCAATTGTATATTATGTCGTACAAGTTAAGTCCGCGAATCATTACTGTTACATTTAGTTATATGTCATAAAACACTTAGTTAAAATTATAAATAGCCTTTGGATAGTGATTTGTTTCTGAAGTGTACAGTTTTATGTAATAAAGAGGAAAATGGGAAGAGGGTGAAAATGATATATTGAAGTGTGATATTTTGTAAAAAACGGGGATGCGAACCAAAATATTGAAAAAATTGTTACATCTTTCATGAACACCACCTATATTATTTAATCTTTTCTCTGATATTGAATTTCTAAAATAATAATTATACTCTTTTCATAAAATATAATGAGAGCTACCCTGATGGGCTTCAAATTGGCATGAATAATAAAATTTTCAAAATAATTTTCTCATTGGAAAACATTGCCTTCCTATCTAACGCGTTGTATGTGTGTGTGTGTGTGTGTGTGTGCGTGCGTTTACAGATTATTAATTGATTGCATGTCTTCATCATCTAAAATATTTTTAAAATGTTCTAACTCATTTAAAAAATTTTTTCATTCAATTTCATCATAAAAATATTCAAATCAATGTATTATAATATTTCTATTGATATATTTTAACAGAAAAATAGCAAAAATATATCTTTGGTTTTTCCAAACGTATCTGTTCTCAATCATCTACCAATTGTTTTATATGCTAGTTCTTTAAATTCTAATTTAATATCATTAAAATTATGTCCAATGTGTTCATTTAGAAAAAAATTAAGATTTTTTCAATAATAACGTACTTTTAACACTTTTAATAGATTACAAAGATTTACTTGCTCCATTGATTCGGGCTTGGTGCCCATTTAACCCGCTGTTAAATCACCCTATATATATATATATATATATATATATATATATATATATATATATATAACGCCATTTCAAAAATTATTCTATTTTAATGCCAGATGTTTAAATGATACATCTTACGAAATTTGAAATACTAACATCGCTTTTAAAATATGGACTAATTAATTTTTTCTTATTTTTGAAAGAATTGAAATTGTAATACATATTGATTAAAACAAAGCATTTTGTTTTGCCTTATTGAAACTCTTTAATATAAATATAACAATTTTTTAAAGCCAGACGATTTTTTAAAAAGTTTCATAGCTTTTCTAAAGATTGTAGATTAATTTACTTAAGTGTAGTTGTTAGTTGCGTACAATTAATTTCAATCAAGAAAAATCTGTCCCCTTTACGTATATTTAAAAATATACTTTAAATATTAGCATAACAGTCTAACACTTTAGCCACTCATGTTTATTTAGTAATAAATCAGTGAAAGATTTTAATTTTTACCTTATATAAATAGAATAATATGATGATAGTTTTATTTTCTTTTTAAAAATTAACCTATAAAGTAAACATTTCTTTACTGATAATTAATTTCCTGACTAATTTTTGATAGTTTTCATTTTAATATCTAATAATTTAAATGTCTCCTTTGGTTGTGGACAATTTTTCTGGTATATTAAATAACAATTATCTGCAGTTCTGCCGAAAAGTTAATTCAATTCTTATTTTGAGGACTTCCATGTTAAATATTTTGGTTACTATTAATAACGAGTTTCTTTATCATTTATAGTTGTTTTATTTTCTATAATTATTTCACTGGTCTCCTTTTTTTCCTTGTGAATTTATCATTAAATTTTTGTGATCATTTTATGTTAGTTAAATCTGCTCACAAATCCTGTAATCTTTAAATATTTACTCACTTTATTATTTATTTATTTTTGAAAAAGGGATTAAAAACGTAGCTATCATTTTAAAAATATATTTAATGTAATGATCGCTAAACTACTTTGTAACAAATTCATATATCGTCTCTAGCATATTGGCTGGTACACACAAACATCCGTGCAGTGTAAAACCGCAAAGCAAAGGGGAAAAGCGGGTGAGCCGTGACCTTTGAGAGGGGTTTTCTGTCAAGGTCACGGACGAGGGACTTTTGAAAAGTAAGACCCAGTTTCTCAACTTGATGGAAAAATTATCCTGGCGCTTGTCAGAATTCGGAATGTAACTCGGGGCTGTGATGACTAATACTAAATTCATATTTACACAGAAAATAATATTTCATCCAACTATAAAAGGCTGATTTTAAACTTTACTTAAAACAAAATTTTTCTGTTTCATTTGAAATTAAATTACGTCTTAGTATAACGTTTTAGCAAATTTTTGATAATAACTAGTTTTATTTATGTTGTATCAATAGCATGAACAATTCAATATGCCCTAGAGACTACATACATGTATCTATTACACATCTTTCACTTAATACTAAAATATGAAAATAAATGTATACATGCATATATTATACTCCTTTCACTTAATACTAAAATATAAAACAATGTATCGTTTCAAAGGAGTTAGCAATTGATTACTGATAGTGTTATAGTGTCAATTTTAAAATTTTAATTTCTGTCTGGGATTTGTTGTGTATAAATTTTCCCCCCTTCTCGTTTAAAATTATCACTTCAAAACTTTGCTTAGACTAATTATAACTAAAGAGTATTCCTCGCATATTCATCTAGAAATAATTAATAACATAATTTTTTTATACACTTTCTTTTTCATTTTTATTTTTAGGAATTAAAAAAAAATCGACATCTTTTAATAAATTGAGAGTAAACCGCTTTTATTCAGTGTTTTATTGTTTATATATGTATAGCTTGCTTTCTTTGAAGAAGTCATTTAATAGTAAATTATCTATTGACTGAGACAGTTTAATGAAACATTTTTTGTTGACTATCGTTTAAACACTTGGCGGAAATATAGTAATAGGTTATTGACTAATAAGGATAATATCTCAGATAAACTAAACATTCCAACTGATTATTTTTGCAATAAAATTTAGACTATAGCTGTATTTATGATAGTCAATTATTAAAGCTTCGGTAAATGAAAACTTCTTTAGAAGGGAAATAATAGCAATAATAGTAGAGAACAGACTATAGTCATGGTTTGGTTTGGTTTAGAACACTACTGTCAACTTTTATGCAACTCAAGGGGTATTTTACTAGTAATGCTCGGGACCTACTGCTTAAAGCCGTTTCCAAACGTCTACGAACAACCATGCCACAGTGGGATTAGAACCCACGAACTCTTGTACCGAAGATCAGCGCCCTAACCTTTCGGTTATCGTTCGGTCTACAATCATGGATAAAGATTTTTCGATTTACAATATATTAGTTCACTAATTGTATAAATTTTTAGAGGCGTAAAAGACTAAAGTCATCCTATTACCTCAGTTGGGTGATTACTATTATAACAGTTTATTGCTTAAAAACATTGGAATTAAAAACATTTGCAAATTTGCAAAAGTGACATGATTTAAAATGGAATTATTCGAGTTTTCACATATTTTAGGTCAAATTATAATTTTATATTTATCTATAAAAAATATAGAGTTATTTAAAGATTATTTATATATATATCCTCAGTTTCAGTTTGATCATAAAATTTATTATAAAATGTAGAATTATTTTAAAAGGTTGCCTCGGAAAGACAGGCATATATGAAAAAATAAGCTTGACTTCTGAATTCCAACTAGTTAAAGGTTTGCGATTGCCAAACATGTTGAGCACTGTCTTTTGGTACAAGAATACATGGATCCGACTCCTACATTTGGCATGGATAAAGCCTTTCAGAACTAGCTTAAATCAGTAAATCGCTACTAACTATTTCTGTTATGCTGAAAGTAAACTAGCTAGCTCTCAAAGAACCACTACATGATAGTTTAATCTCAAAGAAGAGTTATGCAAATGATTCTAAATACTGCCCCATATATATTAATAATTAACCTATAGCTACAAAAATATTTCTCATTTTAAGCAAGGGATTGAGGTCAACTTTTCTCTTGTAAGTTGTTATCGTCTAAGTGGAATTCTTTTTTTTTATAACGTATCTACCTGAAACCCCAATAACTATTCGTAATTTAAAATTGCAGTAACAGTTTTCTGAAACGAACTATAAATATACAATTATATTTCAGCATTAAGGAACCAGATATTTTCTTAATATATTGGAACTTATATTCTGAGTAATTACCAAAATATTGTTTTATTTTGGATATAGAGTAGTAGAATTTATTTAAAAAATATTTGCGTAAAATACACGTGTATTAGGTTATTTTTCATTTTCGTGTTTTCACTTCAGATATTGGGTTCAGCAATTGTTAAACGAAAACAGATACATCTAAGTATTATAATTATGCCTGTTATGTATTCCGAAAACAGAACATATTAAATAAAAATAATGTAATGAAGAAGCTAGTTGCTTTAAAATTACAAATCGGTATAATTTTATCCAGTGTATTCTACAATTATCTTGCAATGATAGTGTTTTACTTATCCAACATTGAGCTTGCCTAAGAAAACTTAAAATTTAGCTTTAATTCTAAAAAATGGCGCAATAAAAAGGCATATCGACAATTTAAGTATAAAAGAATGTTTAAGAAAAAAATATCGAATTTTTCATGTTATATTTTCTTGTATAACAAGAGTATTCATTAGGTGCAAATAAATTTTATGCAAGAGCTTAATGTCATTCTTTTTCAAATTTTCATAAAAAAATAATTTACAAAATATTAAAATAAATTAGTTTTCTCAATTTATAAAGATAAGAATGTAACCATGTACATATTTTATATATTATGAGTAAAAACAACGTACGAAATTATATTTTAAAATATTAATCCTATTATAGGTTATAATAGGTTTTATAACCTATAATTATTTTTTAAAACTTATTATATTAAGGTTATATTTTAAAAGATTTATATACTAGAAAATCATAATTTAAAGTTCATTGTTTAATGTTTGCAATGTTGTAGAGGAGGGTTGTCACTATTCAACGCTGCATGCGATGCAGTGACCTTTGAAAACCAGATTTCAATTGAAAGGACACCGTGCACTGTCTTGGGGGGGAGAGAAAAACAGATTGAAAAACCACAGGAATGTACACATGTGTTTGAGTGGACAACATTTTCTTTATTTTTGGCACCCTTCTACAATCGGTTGGCATGCATTCTGGCGACATATTTTTGGCACCAATTTGGCGAGCTTGGCTGCCAAGTTTTGTAAGTTGCCCTCAAATCCTCATTCTTCGATTTGGATTATTTGACGAAGTGTTGCGATCTCTCGTAATCTATTTTTTTTCAATTATTACTATTTCCTTTTTTAATTATTACTATTTCCCATTGTTAGAAGTTATTCGTTATAAACTAAGGCAGTCTACTTAAGACGTATAAAAAGTAAAAGGTTTTTATAATTTTTTTACACTATATTGTGCTTTTTTAAAGTCTTCTGTTTACATTTTTTAAGGCCTTTAAAATATCTTGAGGCTTTTGCATTATTTTATTTTGTTTTAAAATTTTTCCAAATGCTGGTTTTTGCATTCAATGTCGAAAGCTTCTTTTCATATTTCTTAAATATTTTTAATAATATTTTTCTCAAATTTATTTTATCCCAACATAAATTTATGTTTAAAACCATAATTTCTGTTTATAATTTTTCTCCTTCCAGACTTAATTTTCCCTCGAGATTATTTATGTCTCAAAACATGTTTCAAAGTCTAATACTTTAAAATCCTGTTTTAAAATATTTAGTTTTTTCTAAGGTGTATAATATATTTAAAAATTTTTTTTTATTTTTTCGTTATTTTCAAATTTTTACAGAAATTAATTATTTTTAATTTCAACCTTCTTTTTATAATTTTTAAAAAAGTTTTCAAATTATAGGCTTTAATTTCTCCAAGATATTCTAAGTCTGAAAACACGTTTCAGTTAAACTAAGTAGTATTATTAATCGAACCGTTTATCTCTTGATTCGTCTGACTCAAGTAAATCACGCCCACAAAATGTTGGCGTAAAATTAGATCGCCAAAGTAGAAAGGAGC
The DNA here is from genome assembly GCA_032207245.1 of Pardosa pseudoannulata. Taxonomy (NCBI): domain Eukaryota; kingdom Metazoa; phylum Arthropoda; class Arachnida; order Araneae; family Lycosidae; genus Pardosa; species Pardosa pseudoannulata. Next base: position 161,641,513 of record CM063502.1, read on the forward strand.
CAAAACAAGTCTGGTAGATCACCTCTACAAACAGTACTGCGTGTGATTATAAGTATAGTATCGTCAGGGTAAAAAGTTTTTTGAAAACAATATTTTTTGTGCTAATTTTTATTTCTTACAATACAAAATGTACAATTAAACAATTTACAATTAAATAGAAATTACAATAAAAACAAAGAAATAATTTGACCTTAATTCTTTAGCTCCTAGCTCATAACATTTGATGTATTTTTTCTCTTTTGTCCAAAGCAATGTGTTAAGACCAGGAATGCATATTATGTTTCAGTGTTTAGGGTATAACTTGTCTTTCTATTTCTTAACACAATACTTTGGGCATAAGAGAAAAAAATATATACATCGAACGTGATTTCGCTAGGAGCGAAAGGGTTAGGGTATTATTCGAAGCATCCTCTGGATATCCATAAGACATCTGGATATCCAGAAGGCGACCTATAATGAACGTCGGATATGCATCTCAGACATCTATATAATATAAAATATAACATCCTCACGATCTCTATAAATGGACGTCCAATTAAAGACGTCCTTTCGACATACTTTGGAAGCGGATAAATGTCCAGAGGAAAGCCCCTAGCAGTCCACAAATCGATGTCGCATTTAAGACACTCATACGATATCCATGCGACATCATGTCACACATCGTGACGACCCTCGAACGACCCAAAATCGAGGGAACTTTTTGACTCCCCGCGACATCGGGGAAGACGTCCGAAGGCAAAGTCGCGACATCTTGTGGACATTTGGCCTGCCCAAAAGAGAAGTCCATACGACATTCTGTGGAGCTTTTGTGCTATGTGGGATATATATATATATATATATATATATATATATATATATACACACACTCAAGTATCAATAACAGTGTCACCCAAACAATACTTACTTAATTTAATCACTTAATTTAATAAATTTGATCCCCGCCGAGTAGAGACCAACTGATACACAAGGACAGTTTTATGTTAGGAATTCATTATAAAAGTGATTATACCTCATGAATATACTGATATGAAGTACAACTAACAAAATTGCAACAGGATAGGCATTCACATTTACACAGCTGATTGAAGTCGATTCTGAACATCCCTGTAAGTAGTGGGATTCGTACACACGGATTTTGATTCTGTAACACAGCGGTAGACTGTTTCTTTGAATTACTTCAAACTGTTCTCATTCCTTCAACTTCCTTATAGAAATAAAAGAAAATTTTCAATTTTCTAATTTACTATTGTGTGGTTTTGTAATTCCGAGTACATATTATAAAAGTACAAATGGATACGGGGAAGAGGAATGAAATGGATTATTTTTCAGTGAAAAAAAATAATTAAGAAGATAGCATTACGATGGGTATTCAAACATAAGCAGCTGCTAGAAGTGGATTCTGAACATCTCTCTAAGCAGTGGGTTTCGAACACATGAACTTCGGTTAAAGTTAATTTGTCTGACTTAGTCCAACTATTCTCCTTCAATTTTCTTGTTGAAACACAAGGATATTTTTAATTTTCTAAATTACAATTGTGCCTTTTTTAGTTATAATGTATATTAAAAAGTATAAATACTGTGGCGAAAAATGAATAGACTATTTATTATTGAAAAATTTAATAGAAGCGATATATAATATAAATGTAAGCAGATCATTCTATATAGTACCTTCTTCGGGTTGTATATCCGTACAAATACTATTTATATAAAATCTCATTTTTAAAAGACATTCATTAAAAAGGATTCAACACTTCAGATAGAGTTAAAAATAAGTGCTTCACTAGTTGGTTGCTTTAAAATTGTATTTTTCTTTTAAATTTCACTTACTTTAAGGAATGATCCATAACCCATAATTTGAATTTAGTTATAAATGTTAAAAACACAACTCATAATTCATATTTTAAGTCTATTATTTCATTCATATAACATTAGGATTTTGGTTTTGGAGTGCTACGGTCTACTTTTTGAAACACGAGGGCTAATGAGACCAGGATCTACAGCTTAAAGCCGATTTCGAACGGCTACAAACATCCATGCCATTGTGGGATTCGAACCCACGAACTCCGGTACCGGAGGCCAGTACCCTAACCAATCGGCCATCGTTCGGCATATAACATTAGGAAGAGTCATGAATTTCTAGTCACACTTCTTTTTTTCAAGAAAAATGGAAGATAAATCGGATGTAGGTGTCAAATTAACACACATTAGGGTTTTAGAGTCAGAAATTAAATGTACTCTAAAAAGGTTTACAATACTAAAAGCTAACAGTTTTTCCTCACTGAAAACACAGAGTTTTGTACGCCATGGATGACTGACGTCATTTAAGCTCATCATTATTTTAAGCTTAAAAAAATATTTAAGAGAAAAAAGGTGAAAGTAAAAGGATTTCTGAAATGGCTATTTATTTCCTTCAAATTTTGAAATATTTTAGTAATTTTAAGTAAACTGTGTTTTAGTTCCTAAAATTTTAAAATGCATTATATATATATATATATATATATATATATGCATTGAAAAGTTCGTTGATACATTATTATTTAATAGAAAAATTATTTCAAAATTTAAAATCATATAGAGCTTTTTTAAAATATTTTCTGTTGATAATAACATTCTAAGGTTCATATATTTATGCAAGATACAGATCTTTTTTTTTTTTAGGTGACAAGGAATTAGATGTATTCCTTGAAGTGAAACGTATTTTCTCTACTGAGAATTAATTTCCTGACTAATTCTTTGATAGTTTTCATTTTAATATCTAATAATTTAAATGCTCCTTTGGTTGTAGACATTTTTGTCTGGTATATTATATAACAATTATCTGCAGTTCTGCCGAAAAGTTAATTCAATTAAATATAATTCTTATTTTGAGGACTTTAATGTTGAATATTTTTGGTTACTATTAATAACTAGTTTCTTTATCATTTATAGTTGTATTATTTTCTATAATTATTTCACTTCTCTCCTTTTTTTTCATGTGAATTTATCATTAAATTTTTGTAATCATTTTACCTTAGTTAAATCTGCACACATAGCGTGTAATCTTTAAATATTTACTCACTTTATTATTTATTTATTTTTGAAAAAGGGAATAAAAACGTAGCTATCATTTGAAAAATATATTTAATGTAATGACCACAAAACTACTTTGTAACAAATTTATATATCGTCTTTAGCAATCTGCTGGTGGTGTCCACAAACCACAAACATCTGGGCAGTGTCAAACCGCAAAGCAAACAAAGGAGCAATGCGGGGTGAGCCGTGACCTTTGAGAGGGGTTCGAAGGTCACAGGTGAGGGACTTTTGAAAAGTATGACCCATTCAGTTTCTCAATTTGATGGAAAAATTATCATGGCTCTTGTCGGAATTCGGAATGTAACTCAGGGATGTAATGACTAATACTATATTCATATTTACACAGAAAATAATATTTCATCAAACTATAAAAGGCTGATTTTAAACTATACTTAAAGTAAAAGTTTTTCTGTTTCATTTGAGATTACATTACGTCTTGCTATAAAATTTTAGCAAATTTTCGATAATAACTAGTTTTAGTTATGTTTATATCAATAGCAGGAACAATTCAATATGCCTTAGAGACTCCATACATGTATATATTACACATCTTTCACTTAATACTAAAATAGGAAAATAAATGTATACATGCATATATTATACGCCTTTCACTTAAAAATAAAATGTAAAAATAAATGTATCGTTTCAAAGGAGTTAGCTATTGATTATTGATAGTGTTGTAGTGTCAATTTTAAACTTTTAATTTCTGTCTGGGATTTGTTGTGTATGAATTTTCCTCCCTTCTCGTTTAAAATTAACACATCAAAACTGTACTTAGAATAATTATAACTAAAGAGTATTACTCTCATCTTTATCTGGAAATAATTAATAACTTAATTTCTTTTATACAAGTTTCTTTTTTCATTTTTATTTCTAGGAATTGTAACGCACACTCTTTTCTTACGGTGTGCTACGTTTTAGCGTGAGACCTGCCAGCCTACTTTACTGGGGCAGGTACGTTCTTAAACTGTCGCTGGGATGCATATATACTAAATAATTCCTCGGAAACCTCTTACAGACGAAATAACATTTTTATTTACACAAAATTAAAAAAAAAAACAATTAAAGAAAATGACATATCAAAATTGAGTCTCAGAGCCAGTCCTAGCTAGATATTTTTCATGACCGAGCGTTCTCTTTCTTTTCACATCAGCGCAGAGAGATGTTTCTCGGCTGCCGGCCCTATCTCGACTCCCCCAATCTCTCTTCTCTGCTGAACTCCAACAGCCCCCTTCCTTCTTCGGGGGGGGGGGTTGTCTGGAAACTTGAGCCCTGCCGAAAAGGGCATACACTCCTCCTCCGAGAACCTGCAAAAACATCCACCAGTGCCTCCGAAAAACGTTATCAGCCCCCTTTGCCGGCCGGCTTCTTATTTCTCCTAAGAAAAGCCGCGTGGAAGGGGTCAAAATGGGGCGATTCTCCCAATGTCATTCAGAGCACACAAAGTCGTGGGTGCAAATTCCTTACAGGAATTAAAAAAATAATTGGACATCTTTTAATAAATTGAGAGTAAACCGCTTTTATTCAGTGTTATATTATTTATATATGTAGAGCTTGCTTTCTTTGAAGAAGTTATTTAATAGTAAATTATCTATTGACCGAGACATTTTAATGAAACATTTTTCAGTTGACCATCGTTTATACAGGCGGAAATATTGTAATAAGTTGTTGACTAATAAGGATAATATCTCAGGTAAACTGAACATTCGCGCTGATTATTTTTGCAATAAAGTTTAGACTACAGCTGTATTTATGATTTAAAATGATATTCAATTATTAAAGCGTCGGTAAATGAAAACTACTTTAGAAAGGAAATAATATTAATAATAGTAGAGAACAGACTACAGTACTACTACTACTCATGGTTTGGTTTGGTTTAGAGCGCTGCGGTAAATTTTTTGAAACTCAAGGGGTATTTTACTAGTAACGCTCGGGACCTGCTGCTTAAAGCCGATCCCGAATGGAAACGAACAAACATGTCATAGTGAGATTCGAACCCACAAACTATTGTATCGAAGATCAGCGCCCTAACCATTAGACCATCTTTCGGCCTACAATCAGGGATAAAGATTTTTCGATTTACCGTATGTTAGTTCACTAATTGCGTAAATTTATAGAGGCATAAAAGACTAAAGTCATCCTATTACCTCAGCTGGGTAATTACTATGATAACAGTTTGTTGCTTGAAAAGAGTAGAATTAAAACCATTTTCAAAAGTCACATGATTTAAAATGGAATTATTGGGATTTTCACATATTTTAGGTCAAATCATAATTTTATATTTATCTATTAAAATTATGGAATTATTTAATATCATTTATATATATATATATCCTCACTTTTAGTTTGATCATAAAATTTACTATAAAGTGTAGAATTATTTTAAAAGGTTGCCTCTGAAAGACAGGCATATATGAAAAAGTAAACTAAATCCCAAGTATTTAAAGACTTAGGATTGCCGAACAGGTTGGGTACTGTCTTTTGGTACAAGAATGCATGGATCCGATTCTTATATTTGGCATGGATAAAGACTTTCAGAACTAGCTTAAAGAAGTAGATCGCTACTAATTATTTCTGTTATGCTGAAAGTAAACTAGCGAGCTCTCAAAGAACCATTACATGATAGTTTACACTCAAAGAAGAGTTACGTAAGTGATTCTTGCCAATGTATCTTAATAATTAACCTATAACAACAAAAATAATTCTTATTTTAAGGAAGGGATTAGGGTAAATTTTTCTCCTGTAAGTTGCTGTTGTCGTCAAAGTGGAATTCTATTTTTATAACGTATCTCCCTGAAACTCCAATAACTATTCATAATTTAACTTTGCGGTACGAATTTTCTGAAACGAACTATAAATATACAACTATATTTCAACATTAGTGAATCAGATATTTTCTTAATATATTGGAACTTATATTCTAAATAATTACCAAGATATTGTTTTATTTTGGATATCATAGAGTAGTAGAATTTATTCAAACAATATCTGCTTAAAATACACGTGTATTAGATTATTTTTTATTTTCGTGTTTTCACTTCAGATGTTGGGTTGAGCAATTGTTAAAAGAAAATAAGTACATCTAAGTATTATAATTATGACTGTTATATATTCCGAAAACAGAACATATTTAATAAAAAATAATGTAATGAAGAATCTAGTTGCTTTAAAATTACAAATCTGCATAATTTTATCCAGTGTATCCTACAATTATCTTGTAAAGATAAAGTGTTTTACTTATCCAACATTAAGCTTGCAAAAGAAAACTTAAAATTTAGTTTTAATTCTAAAAAATGGCGCAATAAAAAGGCATATCTGGACAATTTAAGTATAAAAGAATGTTCAGGAAGAAAATATCAAATTTTTCTGTTACGTTTTCTTGCATAACAAGGGTATTCAAAAGGTTCAAATGAATTTTATCAGAAGCTAAATGTCATTATTTTTAAAATTTTCATAAAAAAAATTAATTTACACAATATTAAAATAAATAAATTTTCTCAATTTATAGGAATAAGATTATAATTATGTACATATTTTATACATTATGAGTAAAAACAAAGTACGAAATTATATTTTAAAATATTAAACCTATTATATGATAAATTAATTTTTATAACCTATAATTATCTTTTAAAACTAACTAATTATATTAAGGTTATAGTTTAAAAGATTTATATGCTGGCAAATCATAATTTAAAATTCATTGTTTGATGTTTTCAATGTTGAAGAGGAGGATTGTCACTAAACAACGCTGCATGCGATGCAGTGACCTTCGAAAACCAGATTTCAATTGAAAGGTCATCATGCACTGCCATGGAAAGAGATTGAAAAACCACAGAAATGGAAACATGTGTTTGAGAGGACAAAATTTTCTTTGTAATTTGGCGCCCTTTTATAATCGGTTGGCATACATTCTGGCGACATATTTTTGGCACAATATTGGCGACATTGGCTGCCAATTTTTCTAAGTTGCTTTCATTCCTCATTCTTCGACTTGGAATATTGGAAGGAGTGTTGCATTTACGATCTCTCGTAAACTTTGTTTTTTCATTTATTACTATTTCCTTTTTTTATTACTATTTTTCATTGTTAGAATTTATTCGTTAAAATCTAAGGCAGTCTACTTAAGGCGTTTCCGGAAGTTTGAAAATTAAAAGGTTTTTATAATTTTTTTACACAATACTGTGCTTTTTTAAAGTCTGTTTTAATTTTTTAAGACCTTTAAAATATCTTGAAGCTTATGCATTATTTTATTTTGTTTTAAAATTTTTGCAAATGCTGGTTTTTGCATTCAATGTCCAAAGCTTCTTTTCATATTTCTTAAAAATTTTTAATAATATTTTTCTCAAATTTATTTTATCCCAACGTAAATTTATGTTTAAAACCATAGTTTCTGTTTATAATTTTTCTAATTCCAGACTTAATTTTCCCTCGAGATTATTTATGTCTCAAAACACGTTTTAAAGTCTAATACTTTTAAATTCTGTTTTAAAATATTTAGTTTTTTTCTAAAGCGTACAATATATTTTAAAGTTTTTGTATTTTCTGGTAATTTTCAAATTTTTACAGAAACTAATTATTTTTAATTTTAAGCTTCTTTTTTATAATTCTTAAAAATTTTTCAAAGTAACGGTTTTAATTTCTCCATTATATTCTAAGCCTGAAAAAACGTTTCAGTTAAACTAAGTAGTTTTGTAAATCGAACTGTTTATCTCTTGATTCGTCTGACTCGAGTAAACCACGCCCACAAGATGTTGGCGTAAAATTAGATCGCCAAAGTAGAAAGGAGCCAAAACATGTTGGGTAAATCACCTCTACCAACAGTACGGCGTGTGATTATAAGTATAGTATCATCAGGGTAAAAGGTTCTTTGAAAACAATATTTTTTGTGCTAATTTTTATTTCTTACAACAAAAAATGCGCAATTAAACAATTTGCAATTAAATAGAAATTACAATAAAAACAAAGAAATAAATTGACCTTAATTCTTTAGCTTCTAGCTCATGACATTTGATGTATATTTTTCTCTTTTGTCCAAAACAATGTGTTAAGACCAGGAACGCATATTATGTCTAAGTCTTTAGGGTATAACTTGTCTTTCTATTTCTTAACACAATACTTTGGGCATAAGAGAAGAAAAATATACATCGATCGTGATTTCGCTAGGAGCAAAAGGGTTAGGGTATTTTTCGAGGCATCCTCTGGATATCCAGAAGGCGACATATAATGTATGTCGGATATGCATCTCAGACATCCAAGGAATATAATATATAACGTCCTCACAACCTCTATAAATGGACGTCCAATTAAAGACGCCCTTTTGACATACTTTGGAAGCGGATAAATGTCCAGAGGAAAGCCTCTAGCGGTCGAGAAATCGATATCGCGTTTAAGACACTCATACGACACCCATGCGACATCATGTCCCACATCGTGACGACCCTCGAACGACCCAAAATCGAGGGAACTTTTTCACTCCCCGCGACATCGGGGAAGACGTCCGAAGGCAAAGTCGCGACATCCTATGGACATTTGGTCTGCCCAAAAGATATGTCCATACGACGTTCTGTGGAGCTTTTGTGCTATGTGGGTAAGAACTTACATCTTGGATTTTTAGAGTTGATGCACTCTCCGTTTTTTGGTGTGGGTGGGGAGAAAGGGGTACTACTGATATAGTTTAGAAGCTTTCCTATAACTAGACTTGGATAAGATTATCTAGGAAATTATAAGTCATTTTTTGTATGCGTCTACGAAGATTCTATTTCTGGTAAAAATCATTAAGGTGTCTTTGAGAAAAATAAAATCCGTTGATTCATTTATACGGTATTATAAAAAAAATACGGATAATATAGGAACTATATCCATTAAAGGGAATTTATAAATGTATTTTACTTTTTTAAAAATGATTATAAACAAGATTATTTTTTTGCATAAAACATGAATAATGAATAAATATGTGTGATTTAATTTACGTGTAAGATTAACTAAAGATGAAATTACAACAGCTATACTGATATAGAAAAAAATAAAAATGTTTTCCAAAAACAAATATGAGCACTAAAAATACTTAAGTAATGTAACGTGAAAGATGTAATGGTGACATTATGAGCCCAGATCTTTGTCAAATAAGGGTTTATCTCCAACATTTATCTCCAGCAAGCATACCGAACGATGGCAGAATGGTAGAGAACTGCTGTTTGGTACTGGAGTTCACGGGTTCTAATCCCATTGATGTCATGGTTGTTAGTAGCAGTTCAGAATCGACTTTGAGCAGTAGATCCCGGTCTCATTATCCCTCGTGTAGAAAAATAGTAGACCATAGCGCTCAACACAATCGCCAACAATCATGTTTTCTGTAGAGGTTTCGATGGGTTTTTAGTTACTTCATTTCATACTTTTATCTGCATGTTCTCTCGGGCGAAGGCTAGGATTTTTTGTACCAGGTTTCTTGAGTAAGAGGACTGAACGATGGACAAATGGTAGAACATTACTCTTTGATACTGGAGTTAGCGGGTTCGAATCCCGCTTTTGTCATGGATGTTCGTAACTGTTCGGAATCAGCTTTAAGCAGTAAGTCCCGGTCTTATTAGCCCTCGTTATCAAAACTGTAGAGCGTAGCACTCCAAACCAAACTAAACCAAACCGTGAGTAAGACTACCACTCCTGGCTTGGATGTTCCGAATTAGCTTTAAGAAGTTGATCGATGTTGCAATAAGTAGATTGCAAAAAGTAGATTATAATGCCAGTATGGTAACGCTAGTAGACAGTAAACATATAGAAATTGGGTCAAATTTTGATAGGGGCTGCGAAAGGACAGAACCGGTCGTCACTTAAAGTAATTTTCTTTGCAGTAATATATCATATCGACCAGGAGTAGTTTTTAAAGGTAGATGTGTAATAAACTTTCATTGGTTTGAAAGGCATTATACAAAGTGCAAATTAGTACATTATTTTTGTTAATGTGACATTGTAACAATGTTGTTTTCTATGACGCATCTACTTTTATTCAGGGAGCAAAATTTGAAAGAAGTGAAATTCCTAAAATGAGTACTAGCTTCTGAGGAAAAGGGTACTCAACAAATTTTTAAAATCGGAAAACCATGTTAACACCTAATTTGCAAACATTTCACATATAGATCTTGAAAAGTCAAATAGGATTAAATAATAAGGTCAAGAATGAAAAACCAGCAATTAAGTAAAATTATAACAAAAAGTAATTAAGTATTATAAATCAAATCAGAAACAAAAACCGTAATCATTTTTTCTTTAAAGAATAATCACATATCTAGAAATATTATTCATTTAAACAAATTTAGATATCTTTTCAAGAACAGAAATTTAATATAATAAGGACTGGGAATTCTTTTAGCTGGTATATATACTCATTCCGAAGAGTTCTTTGGGTGGCTTGAGAGGGTATTCCGGGATCAGATACAGAAGGCGCTTTGTTGTAGGGAGCATGTAGGGTTCTCAATGCTGCCTTCCCAGGCCAGCAGGATGGTCTCGTCGACTCAGAAACAGAGCAAGTTGGCTCCTCGGAGGTCTCACAACTCTCTCTGCAGACGGCGAGTGGCTGCCATTATTTTGGTTGTTATCAGAGTAAAAAGAAAAAGCCTGAGTTTACTTGGTAGAAATAGTTATGTTACTTTTGTATTCACAGTAATGACTGCTCCAGCAGTATTAAATCCAAGAGACACATGTGTAATATCAAACAACAGCAAAATGAAATGATCAGATTAATCATCACTACTATCCAGAGATAAAAAAAAAGTTCGCAAAAGTCCTTGAAGTAAAATCCCCTCGGAAAAAGTCCACCAGGAAAGTAGTTTTCCTCGTAGGGAAAGTCCTGAAGGCTTTTATAATCCAGAGAAAATTAATTCCGCCTATCAGAATAAAATTGTAGCCTCTATTGTTTTTACTTGCCCTGGTGACTAGGCAAGGAGAATCGTAAGAAACTAGACTATTGAAGAATATGCACTCGGGCCATTCTATAGAAAGAAGATGCAGATTTCGTATCGGAAATTAAACTTTTATTAAGCTAAGAGAACAACATTCACTTTCAAAGGCAGAAGATAGAATGAATATGAAAACGTGTGGATTTCAGGGATGAACCCCAGAGCGAGTCAAAGGAGAATTTTCCCAAGGAACTGGCAACATAGTAAATTTAACAGTCAGACAGGAACTTAGATCATTAAAAAGTGAACATGGAACAACAGCTGGAAAATGGGGAGAGTGGGCAGAAAATTAGCATGTATGCAGGACTAGCTTGGGGAAATGAGTTGGAAGAACTTCAAGTCGCGAATACTCCTTTAGATAAGACATTTAAGGGCTGGGAAAATAGATTTTAAGGAATAAGAAGGAGAAAGAGAAGAATTTTTAAGCGATATTAAAGTGTGAAAATTTTGATATATTTCATATATGTATATATACTGCAAGTACACAGGTATCAGCCAATTTTTCCGACCCTAGAGGCAGCATTTATTTCCTACTATGCTTTATCATTAATTACACCTTACTCTTTTAAACACATTACAAGAATATATATATGTTATATATATATATATATATATATATATATATATATATATATATATATATATACAACACACCTAAATATACAAAAGACAAAATATTAATATCTATACACGACATTATTATAAATTTACACATACCCTTCACTGTCTAGGTTAGGGTTTTCTGCTTAGACAGTCAACATAGTTAACGTCTTTCCCCGCTCTATGAACACTTGTGTAATTAAAGGGATTCATTGCCAAATCTCATCTCATAAGCCTGGGATTGTTTCCTGATTTATTTTTTAAGAATACTAAAGGATTGTATCCGTTTCGATTGTAAATTTTTACCCGCCTAAATAATGTCACAGTTTCTTTAGTACATATATTATGCCTGCGCATTCTTTTTCTGTAGCACTTAATCTCTTTTCAACAGCTGTGAATTTTCTACTTAGGAAAAGGATAGGGTGGTCTGTTTTATCCGGCCCCTTTTGGGGGAGGACTACCCCTATGCCGGTATCAGATAAGTCTGTCTTCACAATAAATTCTTTAGAAAAATCGGGTGCAAAAAGCACTGGTTTCTCGGTTAGTTTTTCTTTCCGAATCTAAAAAGTTTTCTCACATTCCTCCGTTCATCCGATTTTTTCTTTCTTATTTTTCCCCTTTTAAAGTCCTGGTTAATGGTTCTGCTATAATGGCGTACCCTCTTATATAAAGAGAATAACAACCACTTAATTCTAGGAATTGTCTGATTTGAGTTTTTGTTTGGGGTGTAGGAAAATCTATAACGGCCTCTACTTTTGCTTCAGCGGGTGTTCTGCAACCCCCTCCTACCATGTGCCCCAAATACTTTATTTTATTTTGAGCGAACTTGCATTTTGAAGGTTTGATTGTTAGTTTCGCATTTCCTACTTTCTCTAACATGATGTCGATGTGCTTGATGTGCTCTTCCCAGGTGTTAAGGGATGAAATTTTAGAGGAAAGAAAAATAAGAGCGGTTAATATTAACCCCAAAATGTTTAAGGCTAGGGAAGAAGTATTTGATATGGAAGATTTCAATTTAGAACACTTACCAAGAGAGATGAAAAATAAATTTCAAAAATTGTTGCTAAAGAATAAGGTGGTTTTTTCTAAATCTTTTGACACTATTGGTTGTACAGATAAGATTAGACCCAAAATACATTTAAGGCATGACAGACCAATTTCTCAGGCCCCGCTGCCGATACCACAAAAATTGAAAGAAAAAGTGCACTCGGAATTAAAGTTAATGGAGGAATCAGGTATAATATCGAGAACGGACTCTTTATACGCTTCACCCTTAGTTATTGTGGACAAGAAAAAGTCTGGAAAAATCAGGATTGTTTGTGACTTTCGATTACTAAATCAGATAGTGGAGTCAGACACTTACAAACTACCCAAAATATTTGAAATTTTAAATAATCTGTCTGGGTCCAAAGTTTTTGCTAAGGTAGACTTACATAGTGCGTTTCACCAACTTTTGATTCCGGAGGAACATCGACATTTATTTAGTTTTGCAAGTGAGTTTGGAAATTTCCAATATAACCGTTTGGCTTTTGGATTTAAAAATTCTTCAAATATTTTCCAAAGGGTCATGGACAATGTGTTACAGGGATTACAGGGATTAAAATTTTTTCCCTACATTGATGACATAGTGATAGGCGCACAAAACTTGGAGGAGTTATACGAGAAGGTTAAAATTTTATTTGAAAGATTAAAAGTAAATAATCTAACAATTTCGGCTAAGAAATGTGTGATCGGGGTTACTGAATTGACGTTCCTAGGATTTAAAGTGGGGGAACAAATATTGGCACCAACAGAAGAAAATAAACAAAAAATTTTAAATTTTCCGGTTCCGAACACTATCCGTAAGGTCAAACGTTTCTTAGGAATGTCGAATTTTTATAGATCGCTTATCCCAAGGTATGCAGAACTCGCAAAGCCTTTAACGAACCTAAAGAGAAAGGGAGCAAAGTTTAGACACCAAGATCCAAAATTCATTAAGGATTTTAACAAATTGAGAGAGGCTTTTTACCAACCACCGTTTATTAGGCAACCAGATTTTGACGAAAAATTTTATATAAACACGGATGCGAGCAAAATTAGGATAGGGGGCATATTAATGCAAAAGGATAAGGAAAATGACACTTTACACCCAATAGCTTATTTTTCGAGAGCTTTAAATTTGGAGGAAAGCAAGTATCCACCATTAAAACTTGAATTAATGGCAATTCACGATAGTGTAATGCACTTCAAACATTACGTATACGGAACAAATTTTATCATTTTGTCTGATCATAAACCGTTAGAAAATTATAAACACAAAGAGAATCCGGGAAATTTAATAAGTAAATGGTTGATCAATCTAGCGGAATATGATTTTTCATTTAAATATATAGCAGGTAAACAAAATGTATTGGCGGATTATCTGAGCAGGGATCCAATACAGGATGATAATTTAGAAGGTGAGTCAAGTAAGATAGGTAAAATTAATGCACTAAGATTAAATGAGAATAATTCAAACTGCCAGGTAGAAATTTCGGCGGATAAATTACCTAGGGGAAGCTTGGCACAAAGAAATAAACAAATTAGTGAGATTGTACATATCATGATGAAACAAAGTGTAAGAGAAAATTATTTGGATGTTCCAGAAGAGAGATTAAATGTTTTGGAAAGTGAGAGATTTCAAGACTTATTATCGGAAGAAAACATTGCCAGAGAACAAAATTTTGATGACAAGTTATTTAAAATAAAAAATGACATTAAAACGGGTAAAAATTTAGAAAAAAATCAGATCCACAAATTACTTTTTAGATGAGGATAGAGATTTATTGTTATATCTAGCAAAAGAGAGCCAGAAACAACAGGATTATTTTGATAGAAAAAAAATAGTTTTGCCCAGAAAATTACAAAGAATTGTATTAGAGAGAGCGCATAGGACCCATTTAGGTATACAGAAGACGTTTTAATTTCATAAGAAAGGGCTTATATTGGTCAGGATATTATGATGATGTTAGAAATTTTGTTCAATCATGTGAAAATTGCGGAAAAGTAAAAGGTCACGAAAAGAAGAGGGAATTGGGAAATGTTGACATAGCTAATAGGCCGTTAAAAATTATATTGATGGAAATTTTGGGCCCAGTAGCGGAATCAGTAAATAGAAACAAATATGTTTTGACAATTTTTGATAATTTTTCAAGGTATTTAAAGTACTATCCTTTAAAATCAATATCGGCTGAAGAGACTTCAAATAAGGTATTAGATTATATTTCGATACTTGGAATTCCGAACGAAATTTTAACTGACAATGGTGGAAATTTTAAGTCTACGTTATTAAGACGAATATATGATCTTTATGGGATAAATCCGCGTTTTACAACCTACTACCACCCTCAGAGTAATGGGAAATCAGAAAGGCTAAATTTTCGGATTAAAAGAGCGCTTCAGGCAGCGGAACAAAAATCGAGAAACTGGGAGCCGATGTTAGGTGTTTATTCTTCGATTTATAATGCGCAATTACATCCAGCCACAAATTTCCCTCCAGATAAATTAATGTTTTGTGAAGATAGAAACAGACTTTTAAACTTAGAAATAAATCCATTGAATGATCAGGAGTCCTTGAAATCATATGTACAAAACCGTGTAGATGATATCAAAAGAAATTACATTATAGCATACGAAAATTTAAAACAAGCACAAGCAAATCAAAATTTGAAATTTCAAGAAAATGCACAAAAGAGAAATTTAAAAGTTGGTCAGAGAGTATTTTTAAAAGAAGGCAGAACTAATTTTGGGAAATCAAAATATGGGGGTCCATTTACAATTGTGCAGAAAATCAGTGACCAAGTTTATGAAATACAGAATTTAGATAAACCAAATGAAAAGAAAGTAAAAGTAAATATTGACAGGCTTTATGAAATAACGGAGAGAAAAGAACATTTGAAAGACAATCACAGTAGAGATGTTATAAAATCAAATGAAGTTTGAAGAATTAGTAAATCAGAAAGATAGAAAAATTGCTTTCCTAGAGGAATCCATAAATTCAATGAGAGTTGGAAATAGCAATGGTGGTAGCACAAATAAAAACGGAAATTTTAGGAGAGAGTTTTGTAATTATTGTAAAGTGCATGGACATACAATAAGAAATTGTAGAAAATTAGGTCATAATAGAAGCGCGGACGTAAAAGAATGCGAAATAAATGCTTTGAGAGTTTTTGAATTAGCTCCAAGAGATATAAGTATTAACTGACAAAAGTTAAATTTTGGAAATGCGGATGGCAAATCAGAAAATAGAGATGATAAGCAAGTCATTAAATTAGTAAATAAATTACATTTGGGACCAAACGAAACTAAGGTGGTAGAAGTTACAGGGGATATTGACATGAATAATATTCAAAACATAAATTTTAAACAAAAATATTTTGATACTAATCATATTGAATGTGAAAGAAGGTTGATCAGTAGAGATAAAAAGCCACATTTGCGTATTAAAAATCACAGTTGGTATGGTGTAACTCTAAATAAAGAATCAATTGTGGGAAAAATAAAACTAGTTAAGAAAGAGATAGCTAGAGAAATTAGAGTAAGGATGCAAAGTAAAGATAATATAATAAATGAAGTTAAAGAAATAAATGAAAATATAGAAGCAGTTGATATAAATCGTTTGCAAAATGTAAGTCAGTTAGAAACGAATAATCAAAATATGAACACAAACAGGGGACCAGCTAATGTAATGATAAATGATGAAGTTTTGCAAGATAGAAATGATCGTAAAAAGGGAAGTAATAAATTTAAAAAAAAAAAAAAGGAATCAAAGCCAAATAAGAGAGATAAAAGCAAATAAATTACAAAATGAGAACTTTGGAGAAAACCAAAATAAAGAAAAATTAGGTGTTAATTGGTTAAATGCAAATAATGATCAGGTGATAGTGCAAACGAAAATTACGGCGTACAAATTACCAAGAGGTAGTGTCGAACAGAGAAAGAGACAGATTGATGAAATAGTGGAGATTATGAGCAAGCAAGGTACAACAAAAAATAATTTAGAGGGACCGGAGGTAAAATTAAACGTTTTGCAAAGTAAAATGCATCAGGACTTGCTATCTGACGGAAATATAGCGAGAGAACAGAATAATGATAAGTATTTGTATAAAATTAAATGTGAAATTAAGTATGGATTAAATCTTCAAAAAATTAAGTCAACAAATTTTTATTTAGATGAAAATAGAGATTTGCTCTTATTCAAAGTTAATAACGATAAAACTAATGGGAAATATTTTGGTCAATGTAAAATTGTTATACCGAACAAACTACGACGAATTGTGTTGCAGAGGGCACACAGAACGCACTTAGGTATACATAAAACATTTGAGTTCATAAGAAAGGAATTTTATTGGAAAGGTTATTTCAATGATGTTAAAAATTTTATACAGTCATGTGAGGTTTGTGGAAGGATTAAATGTAATGACGTAACAGAAAAACCAAAAATTTCAGATGGATCAAAACCAATGATTATAACATTCAGAGAAATGCGGACAGCGAATAATAATTCCTTAAACAATAATACATATGGGGAGAGTAATGTTAATTTGGAGATTAAAAATGTTGAAAAAGACATGTCAACTAAGGAAAATGTAGATTTAAGTGAGGTAATTGCAGAAAATAAGCAAAATACGAGCAAATCGTTAGGCAATAAACACAAGGCGAAAGAGTTAAATGCCCCAGACACAAATATTTTCTGAGACCACGAAAGAAGGATTATTAGGGAAATAATAATTAATTATTTAAAAAAAAATGAAGTATTTAAAAGCGGTGATAAGAGAGATGGTTTTTGCGGTTAGTTTTGTTTACATAGTCAAATTAAAAACGAGTGACAGTGCATGTGATTTAAATTTTGTTTCCCCCACCCCATTTTTACTGTCAAATACAATCTTTCATAGTTAAATATACAATTGCCCATGATTATAAGTATCCCGGAGTTACGTGAAAATAATAATTCAGAAAGGGAACAAAATACGGAAATCAACAATGGTACGGAAGGTGATAATCAACCTATGGGAATAGAGATTAGTGACGACATGGTTTCCTCACATAAGGGAAGAAAGAATAAAGGCGAGACAGTCAAAACGTCGAATCACGATTATTTTCTAAGGTCAAGAGCGAATAAAAATAATTAAAAATAGGCAAGAAAATTTCACTAAATCGCGAAACGCTTTGTAAGCAAAATAATCTAGGGTTACCCCACCCCAGAGAAAAAGAGGTGTTTGTTTATAATGTTATCCCGTATGCGATAAGAAGGAAAAGGGGGACTATATATGCTATGCAAAATGTGGTTGATGGGTGATATAAGAAGAAATAATAATAATAGTAATAAAAAAATGTGTTGCCTATAGGAGATTTAACTGCAGATAAATCTAAAATAGACAACAAGCATACAAAGCAATGGAGATATTATTGGAAAATGAGATATGATTTCTGGCCAAAATTACATTCCATTTTTCTAATGATATTCAAAAATAAAAGATATTATATAAATGGAGTGATAAATAACACATATTTTTTTTAAGCGAGAAGTGTAAAAATAATGGGTAATTATTTTAAAGCATTTTATGATGTAAAATAATACAGAATAATGGCAGTATTATAAAAATAAGTGTATAAATAAGACATATGAATGGTGATGCAAAAATAAAGAAATAAATAAGACATGAATAGTGATGCAAAAGGGGTATTTTACACAATGTGAATAATAATGGTAAATCATAAAAATTATAATAGAGATGAACTGGAATGATCTTACCAGTTTCGTGGCAGGACTTTCAAGAATCCATTTATTATCATAAAAAAATGTTTTATAGTCTTGCAAGGCATAAAAAAAAGTAATTAAAAAATATATTAGTTCAGAATAATGGAAAACATGATTATATTACTGAAAGTTTAATGAAATTGCTAAAAAAACAGAAGATTAAAAAACAATTATTCAATTTAAAATAAATAAATAAATAAATAAAAAGCAAGAACTTGACTTAAAAATGTTTGAGTACTAAAATATATCTATCGTTATTAATTGCTGAAATAATGATAATAAATAATGGTATGAATTAAATATAATAAGTTGATCGTCAGGCATAAATACAAATAGTAAAATTAGAATGGTGAGGATAGAGTATTTGAATAAGATAAAAATGAATAAGGTATTTAAGTCATAAAGGGTATCAAACGTAGATACTTAAATTTGAGTGCATAATATAAAAAGAAAAATTGAAAATAATTAAAATTTGGACGAAAACAAACCACCGTAAGTAATCCGTAGGGCACGGTTTTTTTGGCCCACGTGTAGCCCGTGTGACAGAAGCGAAAATAGTTCCTTTCGGAGTTGAGTATTATATGACCTGTATGGGTGAAAAAAAAATCGCTAATTGTTTTTCTAGTGGGGATAATTCGCTACTCATTTCCCTCTGAGAGTGGGGTGAAATGATTCATTCCGGACCGACCCCGAAGTTTGAAGGGATGACATTGATGGATTGTGGTACGAGAGATTGTGTTGGAACGAACAATTGAAAGGTTTCGGTATTGAATAAGATTTTGCAGAGATTCCATGGGTCAGAAAACTGAAACATTGTAAAGCAAAAATTTGATGTTTATTTTTTATTATTATAGAATTGACAATTAGTTTTTTTTATTTAAAATTTTTTGAGATACTATATTTGTATATGAGTAAGTGGTATGGCAAATACAAAGATAAAAACGATTAGTTGTATTGTTGATTTTAATGTGTAGATGAGTTTTGAGGAAAAATTTTTTCTTAAAAATGAGGACCTGATTTTCTTTTCAAATGTTATCAAATATAAGTGTACCTAATGACATCGTATGCTGCTGTGTATCGCCAGAAGACCATTTGTAAAATCATCAGTGTTCAAGAACTTATATGCATTACCTACATGAATACAGAATAGTGTCTTCATTTTACTCAGGCAGGATTTGAAACAAAATTGACTGTTAGAAATTTGTGAATTCTATTACGCAAGAGGACGTGTGATTTTATGTGATTAGAATGAACATAAAAACAAAGTTAAGAGATGTGCTCCAAATTTTGACTCTTGGTGTAAAAAAAAAGGACTTTTTGAAGAATATGTGTTGTATGCAGAGATAGTCATTTTATTACAAAGTAATGGTGCTAAATAAGGCGATCAGACTAGTATAATAATATGAACAGCATAAGAAATGAAGATTTTATATTATGTTGTGATTTTACGGGGTCTGTAAACAAACTTATGTGAATGATTTTTTCTGTTATAGAAGGATTACTGTGCTATGTATATTTATTGTATGAAGTTTCTCATTTAGGCAAGATACACATTTGATGATTAGAAGTTTTGTATTTGTTATGAATTTTGACATGTTTTGATTATATACAAGTGGTTTTTTTTTGTTTTGGAGGAGGGAGCGTATGTGATGAAGCGATTTAGATCTGATATATAATTGTTTCATTCATAAAAGAAGTAAAATGTTCGGGATCTAAATCTAACCTCATCACATCTTTGTAGGTAGACCTAGAGCCATAAATTTCGATAAAACGGATATGTAGTCAAGTTACGGTTGTCTCTGGCGAAGTTCTGATTCCAATCCCAGATAAGAATCCCGTCTCCGTACTTGACATTAAATAAGAAGCTACCTTTGTGGAGTATTTATGAGTCCCTAAGGGACAGGGCCAAATTAGAGGGTATAAGGTTGTTCAAGTTGGTGGTCTCAGGGCGGGGTTTGCTGAGACCAATGACTTTCTGGCAACTATCCCGATTGGAAGACAAGAAGAAGGAGGGGACTAAGTTTGAGACAATAAAATACTAAAAAAAAAGGAGGAGAGTTTGGTTCGAAGGTCCCAGGGAGTTTGGATTAGAAGGACCCAGAGAGTTTGGTTCGAAGGTTCCAGAAGAGAAGTTCGGTTCGGAGGTCCCAGAAGAGTTTGGTTCGGAGGTCCCAAAAGGAAGTTGCTCGATACTCCAGCTAAGTCCGCCAGAAAGTTTCCTGCACAAAGTAGTACGGCCGCACCTCAGAGACTCAGGAGAAAGCCCCTGACGATGTCTGTAACAGATCAACGGATGATGTAAAGATTCCCTCTCATACCCTTTAACCAGAAGTGTTCCGGGCCCAACACTTTAGACATACAAAGGTACCCATTTTTTTGTATTACATTTTGAAATCGAGATTAGGTCCTCTCTCTACTTACAAAGATTTTTCTAAGAGTATAAAAAATTTGTCAGAAGTAATTTGAATAGATTGACTAAGCTTAATTATTTACTTATTACTTATTACTGTTTTTTGTAAATAGATGTATAAACATTTTATAATAAATCTACTCTTTTTTATATTAAGCTAGTCTCAGTTGTTATCATTTTAGAGGTTAGTTTATTCTTCATATTTATGTCTGTAGTTGCTCATAACCTGTGGTTAAATTTTAGTAAAACAAATATTTAACACAACGCAATTTAAAATAAATCCCACTATACATTTAATCACAGGTTGATACTTAAATATATAACGAGGACTACATGACATTCCCACATCATCGAGATACGACACGCTAAAATCCTCGTATCCCTGTAACAGCTGAGCCATAAATTTTGAAAAACTAAAAAGAGCGTTTACCAGACTGAAGGGTAACACTAAGGGTTTATATGTCCCAAAATTAGTCATAAAAGCTGCTAGTCTCTGTGTTTTCGGGGATACTGGAATTTGCCAGTATTATTTGGTTAAATCAATCACTGTAATGTATTTGCCGGAACAAACCATCTCAACTCTCTCCTCTAAGTTTAGAAGAGGAAAAACGACTAATCGAATTAGAGAGTTTAACTTCCTATAATCAATGCAGAGGCTTGGATCTTTTTCCGGAGACTCTACTAGTATCTTTGGTTATATGTATTCAGACTCGTCGATCTCAATTATTTTTAGATCTAATATTCGTTTGATCTCCGCTTTAATATCATTTTCTCGAGGCAAGGTCCTATAGGGTTTGGACCTGACAGGCTGACTACTCATTAGGTGTATGTCATGTTCGACCAGGTCAGTCCTACCTGGATCATTTGAAAATATTTTCTGGTGAGAACACTTGTGTCAAAATTTCCACCTGACACTTCGTATAACGCTCATGTAACTCACTGCCCTTAGCTATTTCCTCGAAATCGAAGACATTTGGGTTCACCGAGGGATATGAAATTTCCAATTGAGTCATTCCCATCTGTAATAACACCTCACTAATCAGTAAATTTATCGTCTCTTCTCTCTGGTGGTAAGGTTTCAATAAATTTACGTTATACACCTTCCTCTTTCCGCTTTTATCTTTCATGTTAACGATATAATTTGTCTCTGACAACTGGCTTTCTGTTGTTCCTGGGCCTACCCATTAACGGGTAATTTGTTCGGTTTGGATGCGGCCTAAACTAAAACTTTTTCTCCTGGGCCGACCGTTCTTTTCACCCTCTCTCGGTCATAATAGGTTTTTCTCTTTCCTTGCATCTTCGTTTGCGTTCTCAGCGGCTAGCAACACAAAGGGCTGTCACCAGATAACGATTTCCCCTTTCGCTATGAGGAAGGAGTCCTACAATGTCAACATAAATTTTTGTCAACACAAATTAAAAACACCTCTCTAATAATAGGGACCAATTTTAATGGAACCTTTTTAGCTTATTCCCTATTCTCCTTGGCTTCTTTAGTGCAATTGGGCTAACAATAATGTCTCAATTTATCTTTTATTTTCGTCACTCCCAGATGTCCACCTAAACCGTTATGACTTAAACTCAGTATTTGCTTCCTATTACCTTCTGGCCATATTGTTTTCTCTCGTTTCTATGATGATCGAAAGATTTCCTAAACAATAATCCCTTTCCCACAACAAATGTGTTAATCTTTCCTTCATTTACTCTTTCCCAAAGTGATTTTAAATCAGGACATTTTTCTTGCTCTACAAGGAAAGATTTAAAGTCTATTTTCACTAACTCCCTCTCTATGCTTTCAACAGCTACGGGTAGATCGAATTCTACTTCATTTTTGTCACCTTCAATATTTTCGGGACACTGTTCAGTGTCAAAGTAACAATCGGCTTCTTTATTAAAATCGGGTTTCCTTAACCATTTTCTTTATGCTCCGACTCCTCGTTACTACATCATTTATATGTTCCAGATTCGTTTTTATTGATTCCATCAGCTCTTGAGTGTACTTACCCCACAAGTAGGGGTCCATTTCTACCGAGTTATCCACCACTGCGGCTTTAGTCATAACACTGCCAAAATGCTCTCCCTCTAATTTAATCCTAGCCAATGGTAGATATTTAAAATTATTTTCCAACACAATTATTACCCAGATGACTTCCTCAGTAAAATCCTCTTGGGTTATAAATTTTGCGGGAGTGAGATCTATACTGGATCCGCAATCTCGAAGAGTTGTAGTATTAATGGAGTTCTCTTTGCCCTCGCTTAGATACGGAGCAAAAACCTGGACAATTTTTTCTGCGGTACTTACATTATTGATTCTCTCTGTATTCAAATTTCGAAGCTCGGGGCATTGGAGCCTAAGATGTTCCGTGGAACCACATTTATAACAGGCTGCTCTTTTTTCCTCTCAAACACCTTATCACGCCACTTAAAATCTCTTTTCGACGGATTCCTCCAATTTACTTCTTTTTCTTCCCCTCTCTTAATCGTCCTCCCTTTATCATTTGCTTTCGGTTTTTCAGCAAACATTTTCTCTGTGGGTTTTAAAGGTATTTGTTTCCCAATTGAGCGCCGCGTGTCCTCGTACGCATCTAACTTTGTTACTAATTCTTTCGGATTTACTGGTGTCCCCCAAACGTCTTTAAAATGGTCTTTCATTTTACTTGGGACTCGTTTCTTAATCTGGTCCGCGATTAGTAAATTTTTAAGCACTTCGAAGCTTTTAACTTGGACGCCTGCTAACCATCCATCTAAATAGCTTCTAAGTTCGAATATAAGGTCCTTCCAAAGCTCACCGGATTTTCTCTGATGATTAGTAAATTGTTTGGGAAAAGTTTCGGGACTTAATTTGAAGCGGTTTAGAAGAATCTCTGTTACTTTTACTGTTATCATAATTAATTCCGCTATCTCAAGGGGCAAAACCAATACTTGCTGCCGATACTAGTTGTCAATGATATTTAATTTGTGAGCTTGGTGCTGGAACAACTTCAGAAAGAGCACCATATCCGATTTCTCCGGGTCATATTTTTGCATCACGGTTTTGATATTTTTTCCTAGTCTAGTCCCCTCACTATTTGTTGACGCTTCACTATTGGTTACTAAGGTTAGAGTAATCCTTTGTTTCTCAACCTCAAACGCGCGTTCACTTTCCACATTCTCTCTTTCTTTACGTTCACTTTCCAATTCCTCTCTTTATGTTCCTCTACTAACATATTCAATAGTGCTTTAATAAGTTCTTCCTCAAATTCTGCACTGGCCTGCATATTGTTTTTAATGCTTACATTACGGTCGGTCTCTACACGTCTATACCCATATTATAAGTAACGGTTTGAAGGTCTTCTTTTTTATATTTCATTAGAAACGCCATATTTAGTATCATAGAATTAAATCGTGCAACTAGTAAACTTCTAACAATTTATATAAATAAAAATACTGATATTCCCCCAAAATGATATACTAGTAATAACTGCACTTGTGAAATATCAACTTCAATAATGATACATTGAATTTACATGCACTTTTCCAATTATTAACTTCAGCCTAAACTAAATTCAAATATACTTTTCAAAAATCATAATTCATAGAATCTTTTTACATTCACAGGTTTTTTTCCAGACAATACTTTTAAATAATATGTAACGATTTAAAGCACATTTGCAAAACTGTATAGAAATAATCAAATCTTAAAATTGCACTTTTACTTAAGTTTAAAATTTTATCCATCCTTAAGCACAATACAACACAATTTTATCTCTAATCACAATAGAAATATAATCCTAACAATTAAAATCTTAATTGTGAATATGTACACTTTTATAGTTTAATACAATTTTTAAACTTTTAAATTACTTAATTTCAATTAAGGTCTGTAAACCACAACCATAAAATTCACTGAAATTCTGTATTTCACCACACAAATACTGAAATACTCAATATTTATTTTTAAGATTTAGTTATATCATCGCCTCTAGAATCGAAAATCCAGCTTACCTTGCCTGCTTCTTGTCTGACTCTCATGGTCGTCATTTTTTTTTCACCAAAAGTGAGGTCTCCAGGATTCAAAGTTCAATTTCTGAAACTCAATTCTGAAGTCTGCTGCACCACACTTTTCTCCGAAGGTATTTTTTCCGAGATAGTCAGTACACTTGTCAACATACAAAGTTCTGAGCAAATAGATTATTCACTAATAATGTTCTTCAACTACAAGTAGGTCCGCATCCCACCTTTGCCACCAAATTATCTAGTTTACTGTAATGAATTAACTAGGGATCACCTAGACCAAAGTGCACAGGTGATTAGGGAGGCGACTCAGACAACTAGTACACTAAAATTCCTTTTATTGAAGGATCTTGGATAAATGGGTATATACACAAGCTATATACAAAGGTCCACCGGAAGGAAATCCTCTGATGTCGATAACAGGTGTAGACTGCTTTCGCAGTTTCTCGAACGGGATGAAGTTGATCGCTTTTCAGGCAACTTGGTTGCAAAAGGAAGAAAACCTTCTCTCCTTAGACTCTAATAGTCTATAATCAGGACCTCGTTCACAGCCCAAGTCCTCAAAGAGGAAAATAAATCATGTAGACTTCTTCTTTGCTTCTCGAAAGAGATGAAGTTCATCACTGTTCAGCCAACTTGGCAGCAAATTAAGAGAAACCTTCTCTCCTAGACTCTAATAGTCTATAATCAAGACTTGGCTCAAAGCCCAAGTCCGCAAAAGAAAATAAAGCCGCCCCGTGACTTACCAAGGCTTACCTCTCTGTAGAGGAGTGGACAAGTCGCTCTGCAAGCGGCAGCCGTTAAAAAAAAAAAAAAAAAAAAAAAAAAATAGCCTCGAAACCGGTCCAGCTCCAGTTTTTTAAGTTCCCCGAAGTGATGTCGGTACATCATGTGTCGGTACCGATGTGATGTCGGTACTCATTTTCTGGGGCCCTCATAGGCTGGGGAGATTAGGAGGGCTATCGATATGTCTCGATATTAATTTTTATCGGCCAGCCATCAGGGCCGTGATCGTTATTGTGTTATAGTGTCACAACCCTAGACTTTACGACTCTACTCCATTGTTACCGAGGTCCCACCTACCAGAGAATAAAAGCAGGGCATCAGCTGATTTTATCGCCTGTAAAAAGTCGGCCATTGCACTTCGAGGCATGCGGCTGGAACTCCACACTGTATACAATTTGAGGTTTTATTTGTGGGATGCCAGTAAAAGGTATGTATTGTCAATAAGAATGTAAATCCTTTCTGTTCCGACCTTCTTCGCTTTCTTTAATTTCATTCAAGCAGAAGGAGACTCTCTTTCCAACGTTATTTTACTATTTTTTCTTTTTCAAGCCTGGTTATTCACCTCTTTCCCATATTCCTCATTTTTCCATTAGAAAGTTCTGAACGAATTGTATCGTTGGGCACTTTCCGCTTTCTTCGTTTAAACTGTGAAAATTTAGGAAATTGGCTTGAAATT
>CM063502.1:161667879-161772608 GCA_032207245.1 Pardosa pseudoannulata
CGTTTTCGCAAAGCCAAGATGCCCTGCGGTAGGTGCGTCGTGAAAATGCTTCAGTATGTCTGCTCGCAGATGTTTGGGAATGACGGGCAACCATGTCTTTCCATCTGGATCAAAATTCTTTCTGCACAGGACTCCGTCAATTAACTCAAATTTATTTTCGGTGGATGAGCCGATCTTCGGAAGGATCATTTTTGCTATGTCTGGATCTTTCTTCTGCTCGACAGCGAGGTCTATACTCGTGGTTACAGCTAAAAATTGATCTTGCGTCTCAGTCTCTTCATCTACTGGATTCCTGGAGAGAGCGTCGGCATCGTTATGCTTCCTACCGGATTTGTATTTTACTGAAAAATTATGTTCCTGGAGTCGAAGAGCCCACCTTGCCAGTCTGCCTGAGGGATCCTTTAGGGTCATAAGCCAGCACAATGAATGGTGATCTGTCACGACGGTAAAATGTCTTCCAAACAGGTATGGCCGGAATTTATTGATAGCCCATACGACGGCAAGGCATTCTCGTTCTGTAGTAGAATAATTTTTTTCGGCCTTTGTCAGGGTCCTAGAGGCGTACCCTATGACTTTTTCCACGTCATTCTGAATTTGAACCAGAACTGCTCCAATACCATATCCGCTGGCGTCTGTATGAATTTCTGTAGGGCATCTTTCGTCGAATATCCCCAATACTGGATCAGATGTTAGCGCCTTCTTAAGGTTGTCAAAAGCCTCTACCTCTTCAGGACCCCAATGAAATTTCGCATCGCCTTTCAACAGCATCTGCAGGGGCTCGGCGATATAGCAAAAGCCTCTAATAAACCTTCTGAAGTAGGAGCAAAGCCCAAGAAAGCTTCGTACGTCATGTAAGTTCTGCGGAGTAGGAAAATTGGTCACTGCTCTCACTTTGTCAGGATCTGGACGGACACCGCTACTGGATACGAGATGGCCTAGTATTTTTACTTCTTGAGCAGCAAAAAGGCACTTCTTGGGGTTAAGCTTGAGTCCAGCTTGTTGAATGCATTTCAAGACTGTCCTTAATCGGATAAGGTGATCTTCGTAACTTTCTGAGAAAACTACTATGTCGTCCAAGTAACATAGGCACATAGTCCATTTAAGATGGCGTAGCAAATTATCCATCATTCTTTCAAAAGTCGCCGGTGCATTGCAAAGTCCAAACGGCATGACTTTAAATTCGTATAAACCTTCTGGAGTAATAAAGGCAGTCTTTTCACGATCCGCTTCATCCACTTCTATCTGCCAGTAACCAGATCGGAGATCCATGGAAGAAAAGAACTTTGCGCCTTTTAAACAGTCTAGAGTATCGTCAATACGGGGCAGAGGATAAACATCTTTCTTCGTGATTCTATTCAGTTTGCGATAGTCCACGCAAAAACGCCAGCTTCCATCCTTTTTCCTTATGAGTACGACGGGAGATGACCACGGACTCTCAGATGGCTGGACAATACCTTGATCAAGCATTTTCTGAACTTCTTCGCGAATTATGCGTCTTTCAGTCGGTGAAACTCGGTAAGCCCTTTGGTAGATTGGAGCATGGTCACCCGTATTGATCCTGTGTTTCACATTTGTCTTTGAGGCTGTCGACTTGTTGGCTTTTGTAAAAATTTCCGAAAAGGTTTGTAAGAGCTCGACTAATTTGCGTTTTCTTTCGCTGCTCAACTCAGGGGATATCATCATTGTATAATCTGTATTGGAGTTCGTCGGCTCCTGCAGAGTACTTGTACTTTTTGTTGTTTCCGCAATCTCGCATATCTGCCCTTCATCCAGGAGCTCAGCTTCGCCTACGTACATTCCTTTAAGAATGACTTGATCTTTGGCTTGCATGTTGGCAATCCAAATTTCACTTCGTCCATTATGGTATAAGGATACCATAGATGGTGTAGCAAGGTTTCTTTCGAGCAGCAAGTGTCTATTGCCCTCCACGATTACGCTTATGTTTCTTCCGACATCTAAACCTGATACTGCAATTCTTGTCAAGGATCGTGGCTTAAGCTTGTAGTCTTTCGTGGCATACACCTTCCAAGCTTCTAGTGCTTTGGTTTCTTGGCCAGGATCTTCTAACAACAGTTCACTTCTGCCACAGTCTATCACAGCTTGAGAAGCTTCCAAAAAGTCCCATCCGAGGATTACGTCGTGACTACAATGCTGTAGGACGATGAATTCAACAGGCAGCTCTCGTCTATTTATAACGACACGCAGAACACATTTTCCCAGTGGCCTAACAAAATTGCCATTAGCGACTTTCAGCATAGTGTTCTTGGCGTCAGCGAACATAACTTTCTTTAAGGATCGACGAAAACTTATCGGAGACGACAGAAAACGAGGCTCCAGAATCTACTAGAGCACGGATCGGCTGATTATTTACTAGAACATCGAGGTGGTTACCCTTCATCCTTGCGGCCGAT
The DNA here is from genome assembly GCA_032207245.1 of Pardosa pseudoannulata. NCBI lineage: Eukaryota > Metazoa > Arthropoda > Arachnida > Araneae > Lycosidae > Pardosa > Pardosa pseudoannulata. Next base: position 161,670,291 of record CM063502.1, read on the forward strand.
GGAGGATTTTCATAACATGCGGCCTCACCTCCTCGAAAGGTCGCTCTGCTTAGTTTTCCTCGTTTCTACGGCTTGGAGATTGACCTGATCGACGATATGGCGACGGCGATCGGAAACGACGGGTTGGTGATCGGCCTCTAGTAGGACTAGGAAAAGAACAGCGTTCGGGGCTGGGTCGGCGAAACTCATCGTCAGCGTCATCGAAGTTCTGTCGGCGGGCTCGATAATCGTCAAAAATGGCCTTCCTCTCACGGCAATAGCGTACGACGTGTCCAGGGCGTCCACAGTGGAAACAAACTGGTCTGTTGTCGGTCGTTCTCCATAGGTCCGTTTTCCTGGGCTGCGGTGCTGATCTCTGGACAGAACTTCTAGGTTTCCTCGTCACAGCGGCTGCATACGTGGGACGTCGTTGGGCGTCTGCAGACTTTACGACCACTGGCGCCAAAGCTCTTTCGACTTCGTCTTGGATGACGGTCTGTAGCGGCTGGGAATAGGGGTCCGGAAACTCGTCGACTTGATTTACTAATCGATTTACCTCTTCGCGTACAATTCTACGGATAAGAGACACTAAATCTGTCTCTTCTTCCATGGTTGCAACTGGTACGACGTTTGGAAGTCTCTCAAATTTTCGGCCAATTCTTTTTTGCCTCATGTCCTCAATGTAGTTACACCACTTGATAAAGTCAGCTGTAGTCTTCACTTCTTTCATTAAGAGCACTTGGTACATATCTTCAGCCACTCCTTTCATTAAGTGAGATACTTTCTCGTTGTCGGACATTGAAGGATTGACTTCTTGACAAAGCCCTAATACACTCTGAATGTAGGACTGAGTACTCTCTCCTGCCCGTTGAGCTCTACATTTTAGTTGTTCTTCGGCCTTTTTTGTGTACTTGAGACGATCGCCCAAAAGTTCATTTAAACCCCTCTTGAATGCGTCCCAGGAGTCCAAGGTATCTTCATTATTTATGTACCACTGTTTGGCAGTACCGTCCAGGAAAAAATAGACGTTTGCAAGACACATCATTTCATCCCATTTGTTGAACTTTGCCACTCGATCGTATTCTGCAAGCCATTTCCGAGGGTCATCTCCAGGCTCCCCACGGAAAGTTGAAGGGTTTCTTAGGGGCGGGTAGGTAGGAGTTACCACGACAGGCTTTGTATCTTCGGGCATTATCTGCTTCTTTCTTTTTTCTGGGTCGTACAGGCCAAATTCCGGAGGTAATCCTCTTAAACGGAGACTTCTGCGAACACTGTCAGAGTTATCCACAATGGCGAAATCGGTACCCGGCGCCTCCACCAAATTTGTCACGAAGATTTGAATGAACACACCGTTTAACTTAACAGAACAATTTATTGAAGCTAAGTAGCAACTCGCAACCTTACAGGATCGAGAAGTTGCCTACAACTAGTGGGTATCAGCTTTTATACCCGAACAGAATATTCGAGAAATAAATAATTTACATATTAAAGAAAGATCTAGAAAGTTCAAGAACATAAGGAAACATAAGGAAACAATAAATAACATTTTTAAATTAAAAATCCGTACTATGGATAAACAGCCACGGCAAGGATCGAACCCACAATCTTCGGGTCTGGATCGCGTGCTTTGACCATTCGGCCACTTAGCTCGTTGGCTCAGCTTCTTTATGCGGCAATATGGGCGGTGTTCATAAATGATGTAACACTTTTTTTTTCAATATTTTGGACCCCTCCCCATTTTTTACAAAATATCACACTTCAACATATCTCTTCCCATCCTCGTCACATTTCCCTAAATATTTCATAAAACTACACACTTTAGAAATAAAGCACTATACAAAGGCTATTTTCAATTTTAACTACGTGTTTTAATGATATATACCTAAATGCATCAACAATAATGATTCGTGGACTTATTTTTGTATGACATAAACATGATTATTATACAATAGCAATAAATTATTAACGAAAAGAGCAATTGAAAACCAAAGTATTTTAGAATTTTAAATAGAATATAACATATTTTGCTTTAAAACTTATCTCTACAAAATACAATAAAACAAATTGAATTAAAAATTACTTTAATAATATAGTTTTATTTAAATAGAAATATGACTTCATTTCATTTCAGATTAATTACATAAACATTTATTAAAACTATACAAATCGTAAATTAGAAATGAAATGGAATCATTCAGTATTACAACTCTTTAGTGTACGATTAAATTAGTACGACTCTTAACATTTGCTTTCCATATTTTAAATATTGCTACTCCCACCCCTAATCACAAAATGTTACAATTTCATGGACTTCCTTTTCCCTCCAAGCATCACACCATTTGTGGTCGGTCCCTAGTTATTTTATAGAGAGAAATATTTATTCAAAAGTACTGATTGCAAAGAGATAAAAAACTTTAAAATCTATAAAAAAAATTCTTTCTTTTCCTATTTTAATTTCAAATTAAATTCTATTTATTTTTAATTTTTACATAGTGGTCAATATGTATGTTTATTCCCCTGATTTTCTCTTCTTGTTTAGGGGGGGGGGTAATTTTATTTTCTGCACACGAGGCTTCAACCGGACTGAATCCGCCCCTGTATACATACATACTGGATAGTTCGTTAGATAAATATACATATATACAGGATACAGGGACAACCTGAAGGTAGAGCATTAAAATTTCAAAATATAGACAATGCTTAGTAAATTTTTAATAAGCATTTATATTTACCCGAAAAGTACTATAATAAATTTTAATGATTCAATTTCAGTAATATGTATACAATACATACATACATGTATATATATATATATATATATATATATATATATATATATATATATATATATATATATATATATATATATATATATATATATATATTTAATGCATTTTTAATTTTAGGAACTAAAACATAATCTACTTAAAATTACTAAAATACTTCAAAATTTGACAGAAATATACAGCCATTTTAGAAATACTTTCACCTTTTTTCTCTTAAACATTTTTAAAACTTAAAATAATGGTAAACATAAATAACGTTCAGTCGTCTACAGCCTACAAAACTCTGTGTTTTCTGTTAGGAAGAACTATTCTCTTTTAGTATTGTAAATCTTTTGAAAGTACATTTAATTTCTGACTCTAAAACCGCGATCTGGGTCAATTTGATACCCACGCCCAATTTATCTTCCATTTTTCTTGAAAAAAATATTTTCATAATATTTCCTAATGTAATATGAATAATAGACTGTTAAAATATGAATTATGAGTCTTGGGTTTTTAACTCTTATAACTAAAATCAAAGTATGGGTTATGGGTCATTGCTCAAACTGAGTGAAAGTAAATTTAAAAAAAAATACAATTTAAAAACAACCAACTAGTGAAGAGCTTATTTTTAACTATACCTGAAGTGTTGAATCATTTTTAAGAAATGTCTTTTAAATGAAATTTTATGTAAATAGAGTTTGTACGAATATACAACTCGAAGAAGGTACTACACAGAATGATCTGTTTACATTTATATTGTTTATTGATTCTATTAATTTTTTAATAATAAATAACCTATTCATTTTTCACCACAGTATCTATTTATACTTTTTAGTATACATTATAACTAAAAGAAAGCACAATTGTAATTTAGAAAATTAAAAGTATCCTTGTGTCTCTACAAGAAAATTAAAGAACTAGTTGGACCAAGTCAGACAAATTAACTTTATACTGAAAGACTCTAACACCTGCATATGAATCCAGAGTACGTACTAGAACTGAAGTTCGTGTGTTCGAAACCCAATGCTTAGAGAGATGGTTAGAATCGACTTCTAGCAGCTGTCTATGTTTAAATACATATCGTAATGCTATCTTGTTAATTATTTTTTTCACAGAAAAATAATCTTTTCCATTCCTCTTCCCCCTATCCATTTGTACTTCTATAATATACTCTAGTTACTACAAAACCACATATTAGTAATTTAGAAAAGTGAATTTTTTTTATTTATATATAAATTGGAGGAATGCAAACAGTTTTTAGTAAATCAAAGAAACAGTGTACCGCTGTGTTCCTGAACTGAAATCCGTGTGTACGAATCCCACTGCCTACAGGGATGTTCAAAATCAATGTCAGTCAGCTGTCTAAATTTGAATACCTATCCTATTTAATCTTGTTAGTTGTACTTCATCTCAGTATAATGCATCAGGTATAATCGTCTTTATAATGAATTCCTTACATAAAACTGTTCTTTTGTTTGAGTTTGTCACCACCCGGTGGGGACTAAATTTATTAAATTAAGCGATCTCCTGTTATGTTTTGGTGGAAGCGTTATTGATGCTTGAGTGTATATATATATATATATATATATATATATATATATATATATATATATATATATATATATATATATATATATATATATATATATATGTGGTACCCCCGTGTACGTCCAAACGGGATACCAGCTGAACGTCAGTCAGTCGACTCCAAATGAAACACTGACTCAGAATTAACGTAACGTAAACATTTAATGACGGACATGATAGAAATATACTAGAAGTTTCACAATTCCAGCTAATTGCCGGGAGAGCTGCCGTCTGCACGCTCTGTTCCTCGTTAGGGCCGTCGTCCGCCCTCTCCAAAACACCCGAGCGTCTCCCCGTCAAAGATACGTCTCTCCTCTCTCGCGTCTGCTGCAAGACTTCCCTCGTTGCCAGATGCGCGCAGCGAACCTGGTGTTGCGTCACTCAGGCTACCACAGCGGCCTTCCTGACTCTGGTCTGCGCCCTCGCGGCCATCGTCGTCTGTTAGCTGGAAAATGTGCTGGAAAAAGGAAAAGAAAGGAAAACAAAAACAAAAAGAGAAAGAAAAAAAAAAGTTGACAAACTATATACAGATAAGATGAAAAAAAAATAAAGTCTTTAGTCCTTGCAAAGTCAAAATCAAAAGGAGTCATTGTCCGGGGAAATGTCGTAATTAGGAAGAGTCAATTGTGTTGGCCCACGGCTTGATTTGGTCGGCTGCTGAACTTGTCATGTTAGGACCCTCGTGGCTGCCAATCTTTTCAACATCGTAACGATCGTTGTTCTTGATCTTGGTGATCTTGTAAGGTCCGAGAAATTTTGGTTTCAGCTTCAGACCCGTACCGAATTGGGTTCTTTGAATAGCGACTATGTCTCCGACTTTATACTTTCTTGCCGTTTTTCTGCGACGATTGTACTGCATGCGGTTTTCTTCTTGTATTTTGGCTATGTTCTTCTTTGCTTCATCTCTCATCCGTTCTCTGTCTTCATGCAGGTTCTTAATGTATTCTTCTTCGAGAAAGTTCTTAATTCGTAGGTCTTCGGGATTTCTCATCTTCACACCAGTCATTAATTCAAAGGGTGTAAATTTGGTGCTACGGCTGGTGGTACTGTTAATCATTCTTTGGACGTCGGGGACAAATTTGTACCATTTAGTAGGATCATTTATTGCTAATTTAGACAAAACTGGTATTATGGTGTTGTGTAGACGTTCGATCTGACCATTGCTTCGCGGTATTCCAGTTGTAATTTTGATATGTTCGATATGTTGTTCTTCACAATACTGTTCAAAATCTTTACTTGTAAAAGCGGATCCTCGGTCTGAGACAATGCGGGTTAGGTTTCCAAAAATATTTTGCTGAAATCGTAATTTTGAAATAGCTTCTTGTGTCGAAGTAGTTTTTACAGGGTATATCCAAGTAAATTTAGTGAATGCGTCAATGATAGTAAATAAATGTTGGTACTTTTTATTGGTTGATGGTAACGGTCCTAAAAAATCAACATGGTAGGTGGAAAGAGGTATCGATTCTTTGGGAATTGGATTTAGAAATCCTTCTCCTTTTCCTCGTTTTCTATTACAAAGTATGCAGTCGATGCAATTATTAATTACTTTCTCAATTTTCTGTCGCGCTTTAGGAATGAAATAATTTAAATTTAAGACTTCTTCGGTTTTTGAAACAGCAAAATGTCCTTTTTTGTGTATCTCTTTTATGATATCGAATTGCATTGCTTCTGGGATAACTAAAAGTTCTCGACCGTCTTTAAATTTGTACAATACACCTTGTTTAACTAAATAATCACTATTTTGATTTTTGTCAATCATGTCTTTTATTGCTTGAAGGTGTTCATCATCATTTTGTGCAGCAATAATTTTTTGTGTGGTTGAATCGTCTGATCGTGTTGTAACTAATGCTACATTTCTACTAAGCGCGTCTACGTGTTTCATTTTCGTTCCTGATCTATGTTCTATTTTGTAATCAAAGTCTTCGAGTGTTAGAGCCCATCGTGCAATTTTAGCACATGTATCTTTTTTTTGCATCGTCATTGTGAATGCATTGCAATCTGTAATAATTTTAAAGGGAATGCCCAAAACATAAATTCTGAACTTCTTAAGGGCTTCTATTACCGCTAGAATTTCGAGCTCATAACTAGATAACTTACGTTCGGATTCTGTTGTTTTTCGGCTATGATAATACACGGGATGAAATTGGCCGTCTGTTGCGGATTTCTGTAGAAGTACAGCACCGTAACCGTTAATGCTTGCGTCTGTGTGAATTTCAGTCTCTGCGTCGGGATTATAGAGTGTTAAAACAGGCTCTGTTCGAAGTATTTGCTTAAGTTTATTAAACGAATTTCGTTCTAATTCTCCAAATTTAAACTTGCGATCTTTTTGAAGGAGGTCGGTTAATGGTTTTGCTATGATAGAAAAGCCTAAAATAAATTTTCGAAAATAACCAGCGAGTCCTAAAAATGATTGAATGTTCTTTGTATTTTTTGGTTCAGGGAAATTCAGAACAGCTTTTGTTTTGTCGGCTGATGGAGAAATTTTGCCATTGGTTATTCTGTGTCCTAAAAATTCTATTTCGGTTTTAAGAAACTGGCACTTTTTAAGATTTAGCTGTAATCCGTAATCTGAGGCTGTTTGCAGTACGCGTTTTAATTTTGTTATACCTTCTGCTTCGTCGACTGACGGAATTATGAGATCATCCATATAAATTAAAACAGTGCCGTCGCGTAACAATTCTCGAAATACGTTGTAAATATACCGTTGAAAAGTGCTGGGACTATTAGCAAGACCAAATGGGACTTTAAGAAATTCAAATTGACCATCTTCTGTCACAAAAGAAGTGTATTTAGTACTGTCCTTATGAACATCGACGTGAAAGAAACCATTTTTAAGGTCTAATGTACTGTAAACTTTTGCAGATTCTAATTTTTCAATTAAATTCTCGATGACAGGAAGTGGAAATCGGTCTCGAATTATTTTCTTATTTAATCGTCGATAGTCAATGCATAAACGTTTTGTTCCATCTTTTTTCTTCGCTAAAACAATCGGTGAAGCAAATTCGGATGTACTTTCGCGTATTATTTTATTTTTTAACCATTCTTCTATTTGTTGTGTTACTAATAATTTTTCTACTCTAGGTAATGGTCTTGGAGCACTAAAAATAGGGAGTTCATCCGTTAAAATAATTTTCATGGAAACGTCAACCGTTTTGGTTTTATTAGGCGAATAGCTCAAAATCAGAGTATTTACTTCCGCTCTTCTTTTTTCATCTGAAATGTGGTTTAAATCAATGAGCTGACCTTGCACCGAAGCGAGGTGCGAAAAAATGAATGAGTCATTTTCGCAGTTGTGTATATTTGGCTTGTCTAAGCGAATTCTGCTTTGAAACAACGAGCAGTTTTTATCTGACATTAGATTTTCCACTGACCAAAGCGAAACCTTCGCTGAAACATCTGTAACTTGAAAAGGTAAACAGTTAAGTTTGCCAGAACCCCTCCGTGCCATCGGCATCGCGTTTGAGAAACATCCGGTTGTAATTTCTCTTTCGTGTTCAACACGGGTTGTCATCTGCGTTAATTTATCGTTTTCTGAGGGATTACATTCAATTTGACAAATATCGACATTGCAATTACTTCTTTTGCCATTAATGTGTAAATTATTAGCATTGAAAGAAAAATTTAACTGACTTAGAACATCCATTCCAATTATTACACTACAATTTAAGATTTTTAAAACATAAATATCAGTACAAACAAAGTATTTGTCAAGGCATACATTTGAAGTAAAATAACCAACAGGTGTAACTGATTCCGTACTTAATCCAGACAAAGTTATTGAAGTTTCATTTAACTGTGGTGATCCTATTTTTAAATAAGTATCGTAATCAATCATTGTAATTTCGCTACCAGTATCAATTAAAGCTGGGAAAGAAAAATTAAAGATTTTCACGTTCTTCTGAATGCGTTTGTCGTTTTGCGAAATTGCAACTTTATTAACTTCTTTCTCGGGACACAAAGCAGCTTTATGACCGAAATTTTGGCATTTTCGACATCTTAACCCTTTATCTTTAAATTTACAAAATTTGGATACATGACCTTCGGCCAAACAATTATAACAGAAATTCTTTACATTAACGTCAGCCCTATTGTGAATGTTATTCGGGGATCGAGTACTGTTTCTAGGAATTGCCGGCTTCAAACTTGTTGTTTCACTAACCACTTCGGGTTTCGTCTGCCATTTACGTCGTGTATCATAAGAATGAGAATGCTGACCATGTGAAAACGTAGATTTATGTCTGTCATTGAAAATTTTCTCGTAAACTCTTAATTTCTCTTTAAATTCCGAAATAGTTTTACAACCGTAAAGAATAATTTTGTTTGAAACTGAATCAGGTATGTTCGTTATAGTATAATCTAAAATGGAAGCATCATCTATATTTCCTCGACTTGCTAATTCTCGAATAGCTGTGAAATAATCTAAAAGAGTTTCGTTTCGTCTGAGCGTTCTTTCTTGCAATAATTTATGTAAATATGCGGAATTTATAGTTTCACCATATTCATCAATTAAAATTTTGCTTAATTTGGACCATGTAATTACGTTTCTTTGAGTTTGCATAAATAATTTAGCAGAACCTTTAATTAAATTTTTAGCGAACACAACTTTCTGGTTTTCAGTTAATGCAGGAAAAAGTGAAAAATTGTCATTTACATCTGTAATAAATGCATGTACACTATAAGAATCGGATCCAGTAAAATGTCGCATACAAGACAAAGTATCGCGTAGCATAATATAATCATTTGAAGTATTTACGTCATGGACTGATTTAGAAGGAATTTGGTGTATTTCGTTTTGTACAAGAATAGAATTTTGGTTTTGATTTGGCGGGCTACTAGGCCTAGAAGAATGTTCATGGTCACTTTCGCTTTCGGAATCGCTCTGCTCCGTAGAATTTTGTAACTCATTTAAATTTGAAAAGGCATGAAATAGTCTATTACACAACTCTTCTTGGGAACCATCAGTATCTAAATTTAGCACACTACATAAAGCAATGAAATCATGTAATTTAAAAGTTTCGAGAACACGTGCTTTCCTCGACTCAAAGTCAAAATCTGAAGGAAAAGTTCGAAAGCTTCGCAACTGCTTTCTAGCATTTCTAGTATATTCGTCATTGAAAATAAGTTCATACAGCAATTTAATATGTTTAGTGGCACCAGTTTTCAGCAAACTTGCAACTTGTGGAATGTCATTTAGAGTAAGGTGTGCCATTATAAATCAAAACAGAAACAAAGTCACGTACCTCAAAATTTGAAAGTCGATGAAAATCGGTAGAGGTATTCCGGCTCTGATGATATTATCCAATTCAAAAAAGAAAAGTTCTGTCCGGCTCCGAGAAAAGGTCTGTCCGGATCCGAGAAAAGGTCTGTCCGGCTCCGAGCCCCCAGGATGTGGTACCCCCGTGTACGTCCAAACGGGATACCAGCTGAACGTCAGTCAGTCGACTCCAAATGAAACACTGACTCAGAATTAACGTAACGTAAACATTTAATGACGGACATGATAGAAATATACTAGAAGTTTCACAATTCCAGCTAATTGCCGGGAGAGCTGCCGTCTGCACGCTCTGTTCCTCGTTAGGGCCGTCGTCCGCCCTCTCCAAAACACCCGAGCGTCTCCCCGTCAAAGGTACGTCTCTCCTCTCTCGCGTCTACTGCAAGACTCCCCTCGTTGCCAGATGCGCGCAGCGAACCTGGTGTTGCGTCACTCAGGCTACCACATATATATATATATATATATATATATATATATATATATATATATATATATATATATATATATATATATATATATATATATATATATATATATATATATATATATATATATATTGTGAGCATTATTAGATTTTGTATTAACTGATTAAATAAACTTTTATTTTGTTGACTTTTTTAGAAAACATCAAGATTTAGTTTTAAAAACTAAAGACACATCTTGATAGTAAATCGCCAGAATTCATAATTTAAATTGAATATTTGTAATTTCAGATAACTAGGATAAGAAAATCCTTGTCATGTGGAAAAAAATTAGTTTACAAAAACACAAAACTTTAAATATAAATCCTGAAGCATATTTAGGTTCCTTGCTCAGCATAAGCCTTAATAGCATCAATATTAAGGCTCCAAACAACAATTTATTTTTATATGGTACAAGAATATGTATTTTTTTTCCCATTAAATCTACATATGTGGTCGTAAATCGAAATATTTGAGTTATTAAACAAATTTTTCAAAACCTATGACATGATAAATTCATTCTTGAATAAATATTGAAAATTATAAGTAGAAATAATTTTTCTATAAATTAGACGTTGAAAAATATGTTTATATAATTTTATCATTAAAATAAATTATTCAGTTTAAAAATTAACATTGATTCTTTTTTTTTATCTCATACTAGCTTTAATTTACTTAATATTTTTACCAAAGTTCAGTTAATAGGTTGACTATTTAACAATTATTTCTCTCAATTAGTCAGAAAAAAATTTAAATACTTTAGTGTATCTCTTAATTTAATAATCATAATAATAATCATGTATTTATTTATTCCTCATTTATTTTAATGCAATTTATTTCTGTATGATATTTACTTAAAATAATAGTCAGAAGTTTGCAGAGTTTTACTTAAATTCGTTATTTTGTGTCGTGAAATTTCGTTCGTTTGTATCCTCTAGGCTAATTATTCGTAGAAATGCTAGGAATTGCAACCCAATACGTACACCAGAACACAAAATGTATCAGAATCGTAAATAAAGCTTTCGTTAGGAAGCCAAATCGCTACTAAAAAGGTTATAATTCTAGAACTCCCCGTACTAGAATAGAAATGTATCACCTCTTTGGCGAAATATCTTAAAATATACTCCACACTAAGAAAGTGACGTAACCGATATTTGGACCAATCATTGACGAGATAATAAGGGTTGCTAGCATGGTTACCTTATTGAAATAAGGTTCCCCCTATAACAGCGCCAAAATGAATTGATTGGCAGAAAACAAGATGATAACCTTACGAAAATATGTATAACATATATATAATTCTATATCACAAAGTTATTGGAAAAATAATTGTGTTTTTTGTTTGTAAAATTGTGTTTTTAAGATAAAATATTTAAAATTAAAAACAAATTACTTTTTTATGTTTATGTGTAAGAAATATATTGAGATAAATTTAATATCAATAGTGTTTTTTTTTATCTGAAAACAATATTGCCTCAATAATTAATAAACTATCCCAACGAATAATAAAAATGTTAATTTATAAATTGTGACAAAAATTTGGTTTCAATAACATAAGAAGCTTGCAATATAAATTTTAAAAATAGAATTTACTTCAGAAAAAAAAATTAGCCCGAGAAAAAATAGCGTTTGAAACAGTTAATTATGACAAAAATTTATTATAAATAGCGTTTAATATCAATCTTTTCCTCAGCACTAATTTTACGATATTCAAAATAGTTCTATAAAAGTAATATTTTATAAAAGTTTTACTGTTTTAACTAGACGAAGTAGTTTTAATATTCTTAAAAAATGTAGCAATACATTGTAAAATCGTTACAAAAAATAAACGCTTATCGAAGGTATATAAAAAAGAAAGAGATAAAATTCAGCTTAAAATAAAAATTTAAGTATGTCTAATAAAATACAATATCCACAAAAAGAATAAAACTGGTCGACTTTTGGACACCGCCACAACGTTCGTTAAGGGAACACAAAACTTCAGCTATCCTGACGACATTGCATGGTCTTCTGTCTTTTGATGACTGTCGCGGAGATGTTATATGGCATCTAGTCCACACGACATCCATTTCTGGATGTCAAAAGGATGTCGTAATAGTGTCTATGTCGCAACATGGACATTTTGGACGTCGACGCGATACCTTATGGAACTTGTGTGTTATGTGGGATATATATATATATATATATATATATATATATATATATATATATATATATATATATATATATACATATATATATATATATATATATACATATGTATATATGTATATATATATATTATATATATGTATATATATATATGTATATATGTATATATGTATATATATGTATATATATATATATAATATATATGTATATATATATATATATATTATATATATATATATATATATATATATATATATATATATATATATATATATATATATATATATATATGTTAGTACTTATTCAGTACTAAGAATTATGCCGAGATCAGATCATTTTTAATAACCATCTTTGACACAACGAAAAATGAGGACTTAAAACATTTTCATTCGATTACGTTAGAAGAGAAGATATAATTTCGTTTTTCACTACAAAATTATCGTGTGCTACGAGACTGAAATTAAATGAAGCAGATATCATCGATTAATTAAATTTATCTATGCTCGGAAGTCTCAGAAATTTTATGCTATCAAAGAAGTGAAATCGACAGCAGAATGGATAGCGGTAGCTCGGGAATTATTTATCACCAACAATTCGACAGACAGAGGAGTTACAAACCGCTTCCAAGGTCATCGCCGGGATGGAGTTGTCGCCGAATGTCACCAATTTCGAGGCGAGCAGAATCAAAACAACCAGCGCGGTGAAAGACAACAGCCTGATAGACAAGAAAACACAGGATACTATAGATCAACGAACAGGAAAGACACGACCGGACATTACGGACAAAACAGATATTCCAACAGGGAAAACCACAGCTGACAGATGGTTGTCAAGTCGCAGGTATCATCTTCAACATTTTTAAGTCTTATTGACACTGGGTCAAGTGTGTCAATCATTCCAAGTAATCTTTTTCAAAAACTTAAAATTTTTAAATTTCTTAAGACAAAAAATAATGTAATAAAACAAACTAAAGGTGACATACAAGTGTCACATACAATTTCAGTAATGTTAAGAATTGGAAAATTAGTTAAAAGTGTGGAATTGTATGTTGTTGATACTAGTTTACCATATATATTGTTAAGTTTACCACATATTAGATTATTTAAATTAAGCATTGATTTTCAAAATATGAAAGTGTTACAATTTGGTAATGAAATTCAACTATGTAATAATTCTAAATTTTATAAAATAACCTCTAACCATGTGCATGAAAATGTGTATAACAATTCTAAGAGAAATAACATAAGTAAACAATGTGTAAATAAAGGTTTTGATGAGCATCTGACAGGCAGTAAAGCCATGGATAAATTTTATGAGAATAAATATGAACAAGAAATTAAAGAGAGTACACAAGAAACTAAATGTAAAATTTTGATGAGGGGGGTGAAATTCAATTTTGTGATTATTTGCAAAAAACTATGTTTACCCAATCCAGTGAGGTTTTGGACCAATTGACACCAGATCCAACATCTGAGGATTGGCACAAATTAACAGAAATTTTGAACAAACATAATAATATTTTCTCGAGTAATAAATATGATATAGGACAATTAAGATGTGAACCCCAACGAATACACTTGACTTCAGATTTACCTGTGACTTTAAGACCATACAGAGCATCACATGCAGACAATATTGAAATTAAAAAACAAATTGATGAGTTATTAGCAGCAGGATTTATAAGACCAGCCAGCAGCCCATATGCCGCACCAGTAACTCTTGCTTATAAAAAGGGGGAGGGAAAAACCAGACTTTGTATTGATTTCAGAAAACTCAACAGTATTAGTCGAATTGACTCTGAACCAATTCCACGAATTGATAAACTTTTGGACCAACTAACACATGCAAAATTTTTCACTACTCTAGATTTAACATCAGGGTATTGGCATTTGACCATTCATGAAAAAGATACAGAAAAATTGGCATTTACAACAAACTGTGGACTTTATGAGTGGGTTAGACTACCTTTTGGTTGGAGAAATGCTCCAAGTGTTTTTCAAAGAGCAATCAGACAAATTCTCAACAAATATCAAATTAAATATGCTCTGAATTACTTCGATGACATTATAATATTTTCAGACAATTTTGATGAACACATGAAACACTTAGAAGAAATTTTTGAAATTTGTAAACAAGAGAACATAAAGTTAAAGAAATCAAAATGTCAGTTCGCTCAAAAGGAGATAAAATTTTTAGGTTATGAAATATGACATGGGAAATACACCCCACAACACAAACATTGAAACAATTAAGAAATTGCTACCGCCAAGGAATGTTAAGGACTTACAAAGATTTTTAGGGTCAATAAATGTTTATCAGAAATTGATAAAAGACTATACTAAACTTAGAATCCCATTAAATAAATTACTTAAAAAAGACACAAAATGGTTTTGGGGCCGGATCCTGACTGGAACATTGCGTCCACAACTAGGTCACGTGGGGTCTTGTGGCCGCAACTTTCTGAAATTTGGATCCTGACTGGAACATTTTCAGGAGTCCGCTCCACAAAGTTGTGGAAGTTGCTCTAAATTTTGCGGGACCTCGGGGAGCTCCCACAAGCTTCCACAAGTACTTGAGAACGTAAATAAAGATGGCGGAACTTATTGTGGCGCGTAGAATTCTCAGATGATATTTGGAAAAAATCAGTTAGCGATTGAGAGACCATCAAAATCCATTTGATTTTTCTGAAATGGAATTTATCCGATGTTTTAGGATGATTAAAATTGCTGCGACGGAGTTGATAAACTTCGGCAGTAAAAATAAAAATGAATTTTTCATAATCAAAATAAAAGGATTACTAGGAATTATTCGCTTTTAGTCGAAATAATGCGGTACAAGTAATGTTTATATTGGTTAAAAATTAACTTATTTTGTTAAAGGATATAAGTTTAAAGTAATATAAAAACATATCTTTAGTAATTTATTATATAAATTAATTAAATAAATGACTATTACATATACATACTTCTTCATATATACATATATGTGTGTTTGTTGTTTAAATTGTTTGTTTTTTCTTTTAAACAAAACTTCCAGTGTAAAAACTTAAATAAAAATAACTATTAGATATACATACTTCTTCATATACATATATCTTTTTCTACACACACACACACACATATATATATATATATATGTGTTTATTAAATTGTTTCTTTTTTCTTTTAAACAAAACTTCCAGTTAAAAAACTTCAATAAAGGATAACTATTACATATAAATACTTCTTCATATACATATATCTTTTTCTACACACATATATAATATAGTGTGTGTGGTACAAAATAAGTGTGTGTTGATTGTATTGTTTGTTTTTATCTTTTAAATAAAACTTTCAGTTGAAAAGCTAAAATGATGCAAAAGACTTTAGTATGTAACCATTAAATAACAAAGTATAAGATATAAATAAACCAGTAGTGACTGAAATTTCTATCTTGTTGTGAAAAAATATATATATCTGTAGGGTATCATATGTTTACAATACAACAATAAATTCAGTTTTAAATATTTGCTTTTTAGAATAGAATTTGTGGAAGAATGCTTGTCCTCGAATATGTGAAAATTTTTCCCTCAAGCTCATATCACGTTAAACAATATTTTGTTTACAAATTTAAACATTCCCTTTTAAACAGTTGAATACATTTTAATTTTTTGTAAACAACATACAATTAGTTTCATCTATGAAATAATTTTTAAACTATCTAATCAATATTAGCTATAATGAATCATTAAATTTATTTATATTAAATTATAATGTGGCACATTAAATTATAATGTGGCATTAAATTTATTATTTTATAATTCATTGTATGGTTTATTGTTACTTTCATTTTTCTTGCTATATTATATTTGTAAATTAAATTTAGTGAAAGATTAATATTTATATTTCTTTCACTTGAATCTTCAAATCACATTTTACTTTCTTTCTACACTGTAATTAGTATAGTGAAAAGTGTATAACTGTAATTAGTATATTAAAAATTTTGGATTTTTTTTTTTTACTACTGGTAGTAACCAATCATAAGTTATACTACTAAATTAGCAGTAAATGACACCTTTTCATAAATGTGCCAGTGGTCAGTCAACAAATGTGTCTTAGAAACAACACAATACATTCCAAATAACAGATCCTTAACATTTATTTACACATTATGTATTATGTGTTGCGTGCACACACATATACATATATGTATATATATATATATATATATATATATATATATATATATATATATATATATATATATATATATATATATATACATATGTAGTGTGTGCATATGAATTTAATTTGCTAATGGAAGTTGAATATATGTTAGCTTTAATTGAGTCTTCAAAGCACATTTCTGTTTGTTTTTACATTATCATATATTAAAAGATTTGAGTTCTTTATCTACTGGTAGTTACAAATCAAAAGTAATAAATGATGCATTTTTATAAATGCCATTGTGCAGTTGTCAGATGTATCATATGAAACAGTAGAGTAAATGTCAAATGTCTAAGTCATATATTTATATATATCATATATGTGTGCATTAATATAGATGTGCACACACACACATATTTACACACACACACACACACACACACACACACACACATATATATATATATATATATATATATATATATATATATATATACTGTGTGTGTGCATGTGAATTTAATTTCCTAATGAAAGCGTAATAGATAGTTGCTTTGCTTGAATCTTCAAAGCACATTTCTGTATATTTTTACATACAATACATTAAAAACTCTGATTTCTTTCACTACTGGTAGTTACCAATCAGCTGTAGAAAATGATGTATTTTTATAAACAGGTCAACGGTCAGTCATCATATGTATCATATGAAACAGCACACTAAGTGTCACACATGCTTAAATCAGATATTTATACACATATAAGTGTGTGCTTATATATATATGCAGTTGAATTAATTTTAGTTTTCTAATGAAAGTTTAATAAGCATTTGTTTTATTTGAAGCATAATAACATTTTACTTTATTTTTACAATATCATATATTAATAGCTTTGAACTGCTAATTACCAATAATCAGTAGTAAATAAGTAATAATAAATCTGTCTAGTATACCAATATTTAGTTTTGGTCTACTTTGAGCAGCAAACTTTCATCTATCATATTACAATTTTTGTTCCATTTAACTTACAATAAAAATTCATACAAGTTACTGAAAAAAATATGTAACTACATATTTTCTGTTGGAGGGGGGGGTGAAAAAATTTGTGAAAGAATATGGCAATATTCTATGTTCAATATGATATCCATCAGGAACTAAGCTGCTTTTTATTTCTTTAAAATACACAGTTTAGATGAGTTATTCTTTAATGTATACACATAACTGGCCCTCTCTTTTCTTATTAAATTTTATTTACTTAGCTTATTTTACAATTAGACTAATCAGATGATATTTGCAAAGAAAAAAATTTAGTTTACAAAATCTATTTCATTTCAATAAGTTTGGGTAAAATTTAAAACAAAGATAATAAAAAACTTAAAAACAAAGCAAATTTTAAAATATTGCATTAGTAGTTTTTTCTTCCTAAAATTGCTAAAACAGTTTAATTGACTACATATTAAAATATGAATTTTGATTGAGCTATTAATTATAAAATCAATGTTAGACAGTTCCATGCTCAGCTTAGATATATTAACATATTTCCTTTAATAACATTTCTATAGCATTATATATAACATTTTTATGAGAGAATTTCCCATAATTACAATATTAGTTTCTTTAGATTTCCCCTTTTCTCTCACAGAAAACACCCTATTTATAATATCGCTGGGAATAAATAGGATAGTTATACAGTAAATATCATTTATAATTATTAACTCTAAATCTAAATTAGAGTACAAACTTATTTTCAGATTCTAAAAGAATCTTGATGTGGAATAGGGGTTTTCATTCATAACTTAAATTCTAAACAACTCTTTAAAAAAGAAACTTGTAAGCAATTTCTTTTAAATAATTGATAACATAATCATCAGTGCTGGATAACCCATTAGGTAAATAAAGCAATTGCCAATGAGCTCCATACTTTTTAGGGGTCCTACAACATTAGATTAAATTATGTGTATGTGTGTATATATATTTATAATTCTTTGTTTGTATAAATATATGTATACAAAATTATATTTCTTCACACACAAAAGAAAAAAAATATTATTTGAAAAAATTTTAGTTATAACACAGAAATGTTTAATTGCAGCATTAACAAATTTTACTGAATGCAGGAATTTTTACTACTGGTAATTACCAATCATCAGTAGTAAATAAGTAATAATAAATGCATTTTCACAAATGAGCCAGTGGTCAGCCATCAGATGTATCATAAAAAACAACACTGTAAGTGCCAAATGCCTAAATCAGATGTTTATACATATATGTGTATGTGTACATACATATATATATATATATATATATATATATATATATATATATATATATATATATATATATATATATATATATATATATATATATATATATATATACATGTGTATATTTGTTTACACACAAACTAATATTTAGTTTTCTATTGAAAGTCTAATAGATATTTGTTTTACATGAATCTTCGAAGCACATTTTACTCTTTTTAAATCATCATATAATAATTAAAGTTTGAATCCCTTTGCCACTTGTTTTATTTATAATTTTTTTTGGTGGGGAGGGAGGGAGGGGGTAAAGTTTATGTACATAAATATATATATATTCTTTAACTTCTTTAGGTTAAAAAAAATTACCAATTTCTGTATTACATGTTTGTATGGTATCAAGAATATGTTAGGTTCTTACAACATGATCACATTTTTGCATAAAATCAAAAGTAAATGAAGCTTTGAGGTTTCCAGATGTAATTTTTGCTATTGATTGCATACTTTTCTATAGTTTCTGCACTATCATCAGATAATTCTCCAAAATCTTATATGAAATGAAAAGGATTCACCAGACTGAATGTGCAATAGATAATATACTTCATATCTTTACTGTGATTTTTAACCTATTTTTAAAATTATTTATACTTAATAACTGGTTTTTGAAACAATTAATAAATTTACATTATGTAGGTTTTATGGTTAGCTTTGTTAAGTAAATAATATTATAAACTTTAAATACACATTTTATCATAAATTGTTGATTCTGACTTTAGCAACAAATACAAAATTACTAGGAAATGTACATGATATATTTATTTGAAAGAACAGTGCAGCAAATCTCCAAAATAAGAAATGATCAAAATAAGAATCCTCAATAATTTAATAAGTAAACTCCCAAAATATACAATTATAAATTTCTGAAATATATCAATTAGTCTTGTAACAGTCTTGTAACAGTAACAGTCTTGTAGTCTTGTGAAGTACATATGAAATTTGTCTATAAATAAAAATTGTAAACTTTGTATGACTTTTCACACTAAACTTGTATTTACTATACTATCAATATTTTGTCTTAAAGTATTTAAAATTAAAATTAAGTAAAATGCCAATATTTATCGCATTGTATTTTATATAAATTTAATTTATTTACTCAGATTATTCTTTCCATTTAACTGGAAAAAAAGATTTAGTATAAATAATTGCAATAATAAGTAATGTGGAGATTTAAATATTTGTTTGAAGTATTTAAATAATAAAGAATTCAAGTTCTAAATGCAAAGTATTCAAAATTCTAAATTGCAAGTGATAGTGGATATGGCTGGTTACTATATTACTTAACCCCATACCTAGCCAATGCCTTTTTTTACTTTATTTCAAGTCAGTCCACTTGTATTTTATTCCTTTTCAATCCCATGCAGCAAGCATTTACATAATTTGCAAGATTGTCCCACTCTTTTTCTGCAGATGGGCAGTTTTTATTCAACTCACCAGATAATATGTGCAAAGTTTTTTCAATGTAATAATCATTTCAATCTCTCTTTTTTTTTAATGGATATTGCTGTTCAAATAAGTAGCTGTTTCAGCAATGCAAGGCTTCAAAGCTAATATTTTTCATTCACGTGGATCTGTTTATTTTCATCTATCTGTACTCTGATTGGTTTAACGCAAACGATTATCGATATTAAAAATCCCGCCCTTCACAACTCCTAGTTGTGGACCGGTTGTGTGTGGACGCTACAAGCGTTCCAGTCAGGATCCAAATTGAGTATCCACACGCAAGTTTCGGAAGTTGTGGACGCAACTTTGTGGACGCAAGTGTTGCAGTCAGGATCCGGCCCTTGGTCAGATGAATGTCAATATTTCTTTCAGAAACTAAAAGATATACTAATTTCTAGACCTGTGTTAACATTATATAATCCAAATTATCCTTGCCAACTCTATGTTGATGCCAGACAAGAGTCTGTTGCTGGAGTATTAAAACAAAAACATCCTGATGGAACATTACATCCAATTGTTTTTCACAGTAGACAGCTTAAACCACATGAAAAAAACTATGCAATTACAGAATTAGAATGCCTTGCAATAATTGATGCCATTGATAAATTTCATTGTTATTTACATGGGAAAAAATTCACAATTTATTCGGATCATTCTGCATTACAATATCTTAACAGTGTTAAAAATTTAACTGGGAGACTGTTCAGATGTCATTAAAACTTTCAATGTATGATTATGAAGTAGTCTATATAAAAGGTACTAGCAATCACGAAGCTGATATGTTATCGAGAAACCCAATAAGTCATTTTATATCACAATACTGTTATTTTTTAAGCACTGATGAAATTAATGAATTTCAAAAATCTGATAATGTAAATGGTAAACACTTTAAAGAATATGATGGTGTATTAACTGTAAAAAAGAAAAATTTGGTAAAAATTGTAGTACCACCCTCACTAAGGACAAAATTGATTAAGTTAGCACATGAAAAATTTGGTCACCCAGGTGTGAAGAAAATGTTAAGTTTAATCTCTCCTATTTATTTTTGGCAAGACATAATCATAGACATTTCAAATTATGTAAAATGTTGTACAACCTGTCAAATGAACAAAAAGTCAACACAAAAGAAATTTGGACTTGTTGGCGCCGAAGCTCAGTTCCAAAAACGAAAGTCACAAAACATAACTAGCAAATGAACGAGAGCGGACTGTATCTTAATCATATTTATTGCAAAACCAACTAAACCAATACTTCAACGATAAGAAGCATAATTAAATCCCAATGAGGGAGTTTTCACAAAAGCAGGATCGGATCCCCATAGAACCGAACGTCTGCTCTAGGTGACGATAAACTAGCGACTACACCTACTAGCGACAATTTTCACTAGATGGCGCTTTATAAATACAAACAAGACTTTGCAACGCAGGGGCTCGAACATGCCGTCCCACGTTGCATGTCTATGATATGCAAAACATGATTAACATCTTTTTCTTTTTTTTTTTACAACACTTAATACATGTACACAACAATTTTTCGAACAAATCTAAAAATATAAAAATACACATTTACACAGTTAACATTTAAATTATATACAACAGTTATATACAATATTTACAAACAAAATAGTAACTTTACATCCAAATGTAATGATAATTAATATTCAAATTCCTTATTTGGAAGCAAACAAATCTTTGATATGGGCCTTTTATAAATACCTCGTTGGGTTTTAATCAGGACTACACGAACCTTGTTATCTGGACCTAAAAATACTTCTGTAATTCGACCAAGTGGCCAATCACACATAGCAATATTATCCTCTTTTATTATTACTAAATCTCCTATTTTTACATTATCTTTGTTCAGATACCATTTAGTTCTTTGTTGTAAAGTATTTAAGTAGCTATTCGTCCATTTTTTCCAAATTTGTTGAGTCATTTTTGTCGTTTTTTGCCATGATGTTAATTTGTTATCTTCAATAGTCGAGATGTTAGGTTCTACTAGAGAATTTATAGGCCTCCCTACAAGGAAATGGGCGGGCGTTAAAACATCTAAGTCGTCTAAATCAGATGAAAGTGGGATAAGTGGTCTAGAATTCAGGATACCTTCGACTTGTATGACTACTGTTAAAAATTCCTCGTAAGTTAATTTAGAATTTCCCACAACCCGTTTAAGGTGATATTTTATAGACTTAACACCAGCTTCCCATAAACCTCCGAAATTTAGAGCCCGAGGGGGAAGGAACTTCCAATCGATATTTTCAGATGATAGGTAACCGGAAAGAGTGTCATCCGGCCGAGAAACTAATTTATGTAACCTCTTAATTTGAATATTTGCACCTATGAAATTAGTTGCATTGTCAGTAACCAATTTAGCACATTTACCTCTTCTAGCTATAAATCTTTTGAGGGTTGCAATAAATGCCGCAGAAGTCAAATCAGTGACTATATCTAAATGCATGGCTTTTGTTGCAAAGCAAATAAAAATACAAACGTAAATTTTGTTTAGAGTGCCTTTTCTCTGGTTACGATATTTAATGTAAAATGGGCCGCAAAAATCTACTCCTGAGATAAGGAAAGGGCAATTTTTAGTTATACGTTCTTTGGGTAAATAACCCATTATTTGTTGTGCAGTCACTGGCTTTACTTTGTAACAGGTTATGCACTCGTGAACTACTTTACGACACATGCTACGTCCATTTATGATCCAAAATTTATCCCTGATGTGATGTAACAAGCCTTGAGGGCCGACATGTAGATACTTATGATGATAATATTTAACAATTAAATAGGTTAATTTATGTTTGGAAGGCAAAATAATGGGGAATTTTTTGTTGACATTTAAGTCACTATGTCCTAGTCTACCGTTTATTCGTAATAATCCATTCTCATCAAGAAAAGGGTTTAACAGTTTTACCTGACTCGTAGCTGGGATTTCACCTAAGGTTCTTAAACTTCTTACTTCTTTTGGGAATTGCTCATTCTGAACATATTTGATTAAGAACCGTTCGGAACTATTCAGCTCCTCAACATCAAGGGGTCCAACTTTTGATGTTTCTTTCCTACACTTCCTAAGGAATCTAAAAATAAAACTTAAAACTCTAATTAATTTAAGATAATTATTAGTGAGATTAAGAAAATCAGTTAAAAAGGTATTGGTTGTGACAGTTAATGATAAAATTTCATTAGAAGTATTCTTCATTTCACAGTCTATGTTCCTTTGAATGTCCTCAGTAGGTAAAGGTCTGGCTGGAAGCACACTGTCCGTATGGATAGAGGGACCATGCCACCACATCTTGTTTCGAACCAGGTCCTTCGGGAAAAGTCCGCGGGATACACTATCAGCTGGGTTGTCACTCGACGAGACATGTCTCCACTGGTAAGAACCTGTTAGCGCTTGGATCTTGGAAACTCTGTTACCGACGAAACATTTTAATTTATGAGGTTCTGTCTTGATCCATTCCAAAGCTATTGTAGAGTCGGAATATAGAATTACTTCGTCAACTGGTGTTTTAAAAGATGCACACACCTTGGTTACAAGTTGTGAAAGCAATAGGCAAGCACAGAGTTCTAGCCTTGGTATTGAGATAACTTTAAGAGGAGAAACACGAGACTTACTAGCTATTAGATGAGATGCCACAGAGTTCGTAGTTTTGCTTTCTAAATACACAACTGCTCCATAAGCAGATTCTGAAGCGTCTGAAAATCCTCGAAGTATGAATTTAACTGCATTGTCCAGCAAAACATATCTGTTTATCTTAATTTCTTCCACATGTTTTAACTCAGATACAAATTGTAGCCATTCTGAAGAGAGTTTCCCAGGCAAGGGATCATCCCAATTTAATTTTGCTATCCATAATTTCTGAAGAAAAATCTTAGCTTTAGCTATAACTGGGCCAATGAAACCAAGAGGATCGTATAATCTAGCTATGGTGGACAAAACATCACGTTTTGTATAAATCGTCTTTTCAATTATTTCTACCTTGAAACAAAATTTATCTTCTTGAGACTTCCAAATTGTTCCTAACGTTTTAACAGTGTGATCTAAATCTGACGTGAAGTAATGTTCATGATGTTGGTTTGAGGAAGAATTTAAAAGTTCACTGGAATTAGAATGCCATTTATGAAGGTGCATTTTGCAGCTTTGCATCATCTCTATGAGTTGTGTTTGGAGCTCTTTAGCAGTTTTTAAATCCTTTGCTCCTGCTACTATATCGTCCATGTAAGAATTGTTTAATACGGCCTCAGCAGCTAATGGAAAAGTTTTCGAATTATCTTCCGCTAATTGTATCAATGTGCGTATAGCCAAAAACGGAGCACTCTTTGTACCGTAAGTAACAGTTTTGAGCCTAAATGTTACAGGAGGCTCATCTATGCTAGTTTTCCACAAAATTCGTAGTAAATCTCTTTGAGATTCGTCAATTAATATCTGACGGTACA
Organism: Pardosa pseudoannulata; assembly: GCA_032207245.1. Lineage (NCBI taxonomy): Eukaryota > Metazoa > Arthropoda > Arachnida > Araneae > Lycosidae > Pardosa > Pardosa pseudoannulata. The sequence continues at coordinate 161,694,841 of CM063502.1, forward strand.
TTTTTTTTATGTCCACAGAAAATGCGAATTTGAATTCTCTAAACCTGACCATTATTTCAAATATGTCTTCACGCACAGCACCTGTAAGGAGTAAATCGTTTAAACTAATACCCAAGGTAGTAGCTGCACTAGCATTGAAGACTACACGAAGTTGAGTTGACGATTTTTCAGGTTTGTATACACCGTGATGTGGCATGTAGTATGTCATTTCATTATTTATTTCATCATGAACCCTTTCCATATGGTCCAAAGTTTCATATTCTGATATAAATTCCTGACACAAATTTTTCATATTAGGGTCTTTATCCAGTCGCTTAGTTAATTGATTTAGCCTACGGTTTGCTAAAGGTTTTGATTCGCCTAATTTTTCGTTATTTATTGGCATAGTAACAATAAATCTTCCTTCTTGATTTCGTTTGTGAGTCTCTTTAAAATGTGTCTCACAAAACGCTTCTTCTTTACTTAGAATAGGTTTGTCTTCATTAATATTTTCTATTATCCAAAATTTTTCTATTACATTTTCAATATTTTCATATTGAGTAGCAAGCCCACAATAACTAGGTGAATTATGAGTGTTTTCCACACTCCCGCTTGCTATATAACCAAATACAGTGTTTTAGAATACAAGAGAATTTGACGAGCTACGAATTTGTTCTGCTCTAAAAATATCAAAATATTTTTCTGCGCCCAGGAGGATGTCGATTTTAGAAGGGCAGTCAAATGTTGGATCAGCAAGAATTCCACGGGGAGGTATTTCTAAATTATGCAAATCTAATTTTTTCGATGGAACCATATCCGTTATTCGAGGAACCACTAATAAGTTTATAGATGCAGAAAAGGAACCATTTCCATTAGAAATTATGGCGGAAGCCTGTGATTTTATTGTAGTTATCGTTCCACCTAAACCTGAAACATTTATTCTTGTTTTTCTTAAACAAGCACGATTAATAAAATCGGTAGTGACAAAATGAGATTGGCTTCCAGAGTCCAGAACAGCTTTTGCTTTGACATACTGCCCATAAATATTTTGAACCCACACGATAGCGGTTGCTAGAATTGTTGTTTTGGTTTTCCGAGAAGAGGCAGGCGAATGACTCACCGCTCTCTGCATCTCCCCGACTAGAGTTGCTTTGATACTGGACACTGAGGGGTGGCTCTTCAACACTTTTTTATTTTCTTTTTCGAGGGGAATGTTTCGGTTATCTGGTCTATGCAGCAAATCATGATGTCTCAAGTGACAAAGGCTGCAGTTTCTGGAGTGGCACATTGCAAGTTTATGGCTTGGGCTGAAACAGTTTATACACAATGCATGTTTTTTGACCAGATCGTAACGTTCTAGAGGGTTTAATTTAATGAACTCATCACACTTCTGGATCGTATGAGATTTTTTGCATACAAAGCATAATGTAGATTTAACCTTTGAAACTAATTTACGAGATTTATTGCAATGAAAATTAACTTTAGGATTTGCAAAATTGTGCTTGCTTTGTATATTTTCTAAAATTTGGCACCTTTTTTTGGAGGAAAGTAAGGGAAGTCTCCCATTTTACTAGCTCATTTGAATCTAATGACATTTCAAATTGTTTTTGAGATTCCTTGTCCAATTTATTAAAAACAATATTTATCAAAAATACTTCGCTTAATTTATCCAAATCTAATTTCATTAATTTTAAGGATCTCAAAATTTTCTCTATATTGTCAATTAGAAAGCGAAAGTCTTTTGCATTCTCATTATGTAATTTTTGAATATTAAGTAATTCGTTTACATGCGTGTTTACTATTAGTCTTTTAATTTCAAATCTAGCTTCAAGAGCTTTAAAGAGTGAATCAAAAGAATCATCAATATTTTGTAATTGCTTTGCATTTCCAATTAAACATGATTGTAAATAATGTAATTTGTGAGCTTCTGACAGCTGATTATTACTTGCAACTAACAATGAAAATTGTTTTTTGAAAATACTCCATTCTTCAATTTTACCCGAAAATTTAGGTAGTGAAATTTCTGGCAACTTAATATTTACTTTAATTACACCAGTAATATCATCAGTTTTATTTAAAGACTTAGAAAGCTTAATAAGACTTAATTCGATTTTCGAGCTTTCTGTTTCGATTTCTTCCAAACTGTCTTCTACGAAATCTATATCCTCATCTTTCACAAGTTTGTAATATTCTGTCTTTAATTCATTCACACGAGCATTTATATCCTTCAGTTTATTAAACTTGACTTCTAATTCTGTAGGATCAACTTTACCAGCTTTCTCTACGTCAAGCACAAATCCTTCAATCTTTGTCAATTGTGCTTTGAGTCCACCACGTTTTCGATTCAAAACCGTTAGTTCAGCCATAATGAACGATGATTTCAAAAAGTTCTAAAATCCCTCCGGCAGTCGAGGAGACCAATGTTGGCGCCGAAGCTCAGTTCCAAAAACGAAAGTCACAAAACATAACTAGCAAATGAACGAGAGCGGACTGTATCTTAATCATATTTATTGCAAAACCAACTAAACCAATACTTCAACGATAAGAAGCGTAATTAAATCCCAATGAGGGAGTTTTCACAAAAGCAGGATCGGATCCCCATAGAACCGAACGTCTGCTCTAGGTGACGACAAACTAGCGACTACACCTACTAGCGACAATTTTCACTAGATGGCGCTTTATAAATACAAACAAGAGCTTGCAACGCAGGGGCTCGAACAGTACTAATGGAGAGTGTACCCATTGCAAATGAACCATTTGATCTGATTTCTATTGACACAATTGGTGGGTTTAATTATTATAATTCAACAAAGAAATATCTTCATCTTGTAATTGATCATGCCACAAGGTATATTTGGACTTTTCCTTCAAAAAGTGTAACCAGTGAAACCTATGCAAATTGTTTAAAACAGATTTTTAATATTCAGACCCCAAAACAAATATTAAGCGACAGAAATAGAGCATTCGCATCCAATAGATTTAGAAAATTTTTGCAACATAATAATATTAAACAACTTTTAACTTCTGCACATAGACCTCAATGCAATGGAAAAAAATGAAAGATGTAATGGTACAATAGTAGCCAAATTAAAATGTAAGGTAAAGTCATCATCCAGAAAAATTTCCATGGACTAAAATTTTAGAAAGAGTAACTTTCGAATATAATAATCAACCTCATTCAGTAACTGGTTTTCCACCTGCTTACCTGATGTTTGGAACATTGCTTTATAAATCACCGTTACCTAATCGAGTAACTTTAAATTATCCTTTAGTTGATAGAGCTAGACAAATTGCAGTCCAAAGGACAATTCAACACCATAAAATTAATAAAGCTAGGTATGATAGACACTATGTTGACACAAATTTTAAAATTGGAGATTTAGTAATTTTTGAAGAATTTAAATATCTAAATTAAAAAAAATTAGATCTACCATATTCAGACCCATATACTATTGTTAAAAAATTATCAAATGTGAATTTTTAAATTACAAAGCCAAATCAATATGCAGGGAAACAAACTGATGTAGTTCATTCTACAAGGCTGAGACATTTTAACCCAGCAAACAAATTTCAATTGAAATAATAATGTGATGAAACAACTGAAATTTTTTTTCTCATTGTGAGGGGGGTAATATACTGGGGATTTTTAGAATATTGTTGAAATTTTTGAAATTGTGTTTTGATTTAATTATGATATTGGTATTACATAAATTGTTTTTTTAACTGTCCAGGGAGTTTTCTGTTCTAAATTTAATATACCCAAGAAGAAAAACATCCCCAAAAAATCCTACTACTTTTTCCATTAGGAAAATAAACCTAATGACATTAAGATTGATAACTTTGTAACCGACTTGGCCTGGCTGAATGTTCCCAGCCAGAAAACGTCTAGGTTTTTTACCCTTTATACAGCCCAACGTCCCGCCTAGGAGTGTGTGCCCTAAGTGCCACTCATCACACATAACAGGATTTTGTTCTTGTCATGATTCAATTTGCGAATGGTGTGTGTTGACAGGGAATGTCACCCACCAACAGCACGTCTTCTGCTGGGGAAGACAAAAAACAAGAATCACACACCTGTTTTAAACAAAATGTATACACTATTGTAACCACTATATTGTTTTAATAATATTTTTGCCACATAATGAGTGATTTTCATTATGACACCTTTTTACTTTTGAGATTATAAGTTATCGAGTGATTTTTTAGATAAGTACTATGATGAAAGTTGTTATAATATTATTTTTGGTATAGATTGAAGTTGTCGACATGTGATATATTTTGTATTTTGATGAACCAACGAAGAATAAGAAATGAAGTGAAATTTTGTAATTAAATTAGATTATGGTGTTTGCTGACAAGAGATCTCAACACAGTGTACATTTTTTATCAAACGTAGGTTCCTTTTTTGATTTTTATTTACTTTTTACTGTATTACATAATATCCTACTACTGATTGCGATAAGAACTCAAGGACATTACCCAATACTGTTGGACTGTGCTATAAGAGAAACTATTCTCACATTCATCTGTTTTGTTTTCACCATATATTAGTGATGTTTTAATATTGTGTTTTTTTTTATCTCTTATTATACTCATAATGTTATTTTTGAGAGCTCCTAAGATTGTTTCACCCAAGGTGTTTTCTATGACCAATATACTATTATTCCTAACATATATTATTCATATTCAACCATATATTTCCAAGTTTATGTTCTTTTACGACTCCGACGGTATACATCGTGTAGAAAACAGCATCGGAATTAGTCGCATGCAAAATGCCGCTCAGTTCGGAGCTCTCTGATTTCGAGAAAGGTATAATTATCGAGTATCACAAATGTGGCCGATTCTTAAGGAACATATATAGCGATCTGAAGTACCCAAAATCGACAGTGGCCTGTGTGATAGGGAAGTGGAAGGTGAGCGGTGATTGTCGGAATGTGCCCAGAGTTGGCAGACCAAAGAAACTGGGAGATAGAGACCGACGAGTACTGTCTAGAGAAATTCGGAAGAACCACACCCAACCGATGGCCCTCATGCGCGAGGAGTTTCAATAGGCATTCGGGAGTATTGTTTCAAAGAATACCATCCGTAAGGAAGCACATCTGCTTCATTTTCATGGTCGTGCTGCTGCCCATAAGCCTTTGATCACAAAGTCCAACAACTCTGCTCGGTTAATGTGGTGCAAATAACATCGAAATTGGACCGTAGATCAGTGGAAACGGGTTCTTTGGAGCGACAAATCAAGGTTAAGCCTTTACCGTTTGGATGGCAGGGTCTGGGTCTGGCGTCTTTCCTGGAGAACGTCTCCTGCCAGAATGCATTGTGCCAACAGTCAAGTTCGGCGGAGGTTGAATTATGGTCTGGGGGTGTTTCTCCTGGTATGGCCTGGGACCCTTGGTCCCCATTCATGGTAAGCTCAACGCCGATGCCTACTGTACTATTTTGAATGACAATGTGCTTCCTACGTTGTATCAGTTTTACGGGTTGGACCCCTGTTACTTTCAGTTGTCATGTTTCGAGGTTAACCACGGCTTGGTATGGTGCCAATGGAGTTCATCGAATGGACTGGCCTGCCCAGAGCCCAGACCTGAACCCTATAGAGAACCTCTGGGACGAGTTTGATCGCCGAATTAAAGGGTGCACTGCTCGTCCAAAATAAGTGAAGGAACTTGTATGTCTACTCCAAACCGAGTGGAAGATAATGCCACTAGCTGTAATACAAAGACTTGTGGAAAGTATGCCCGGGAGGGTTCACATTGTAATTGCCTCTCGTGGATGCTCTACCAACTATTGATTTTGAATAAAGTTAGTTTTTATTTTCTATCACAGGTGTCCAAATACTTATTGGTAGACAGTGTAGAAGGGGGTACTATTGTCCATATGGGTATAAATTTCGATGTATCACCAAATTTCCATAGGAAAGCTCTTTTTGTATGTATGGTAAATTGTGATATGTTTATAGAAAATGGCTTTCTAATTCAAATGATGGTGATTCAGCATTTTTAAACAAAACTTTTATAGACTAAGGACACAGCTTATTATTATGCCGCCGCCTTCAAAAGTGTAACAGAAACTGTCAATCTTTCTACCTCGGCGCTGGCGTCAGCGCCCTCTCGTGTCTGAGGCAATTATTCAACAATGTGTATTTTGAGCAAGTAAAGTACAGACCTTGAAAAAAATCTTGAAAATATGAAAAGGACAAAAAAGTGGATTAACAGGGATTCACCCTTTTGGGTCGGTTTCAAGGGAGGGGCTAAGTCTGACACCCCCCTATAGACTTTCATGATAGCAACAACCATAATTGAATTTGATAATTTTGGATTATTTATATTTTATTTATTTATTTTGTTTTGGGAGGATGAGTGCATTATAGAAGAGGTTTGATTTGCTAAACAGGTAGATTCCTTTTCATTCTGTTCCTCAAATTCAAAGGATTTTACATCAATTTTAGGATATTTATGTAAAAGTGTATGGTGTTTTTTGTTGCATTCTTTGCAACGTACACTTAATAAACAGTTATCAACAAAATGATTATTACGAAAACAATTTACACAAAGTCTGTTATTTTTTACAATCTCCCATCGTTGATCCAATGACAATTTTTGGAAATCTGGACACTTGTGAATAGGACGAGTTTCCCGACAAATTAAACAAATATTTTGTTACTTAAATACCGTATCATTAACTGCAGCATTACTCAAAACTTTGTGTTTAGGAATAAAACTAGCTTTCGATTCCACTTTGACATTTGATTCTTTAATATTTTGAATATTTCGTGCATGTTTTTCCAAAAATTCAGTTAATTCTGAAAACTTGGGAAATTCCTGAGTGTCACATTTCAATTCCCATTGTGATCGAAGATGATCATCTAATTTAGTTTGTAAAATGTAAACAAGAATTAAGTCAACAAAAGTATTAATATTAAACCCTAACATTTCTAGATTTCTCACCGATTCATTACAAGTGTCAAGAATTTCCAAAATAGTTTTATAGGTACATGATTTCATAGATTTAAGATTAAATAATTTGTTTAGTTGATTATATGCCAACACCTTTTTATTATCATAACGATTTACGAGGGTTTCCCAAGCCTGTTTATAATATTCTCCTGAAACTGGAAACCCTTTAATCAATCTGAATGCTTCCGATTTTACCGAAGAGGCTAAATACTGGAATTTTTGAAGATTCGTTAGGCTAGAATTTTGGTCTACAGTTGAAATAAATATTTCCTTGAAAGTGAGCCAATCATCTAGATTTCCACCAAAAGAAGGAATATTAAATTTAGGTAATTTAATATTTGAATTTGTATCTGTTGATACAGACGCATTGGCACTAACATTTTGTTTCGAAAAAGAATCTTCAATTATGGATAGGGTTTCTAACACTTTATCCGCTACATTTGTGTACTCATCATAATAAATATCGATTTCATCCTCTAAATCATACAGACAATCCCTTAATATATTGTTTAGATTATTAAGATTTGATTTAATTTCCTTTAACAGAGAAAACTTCTTATCTGAAATAAGTTGGTTTACTTTATTAAGATTTCGATTGATTTCTTTCACCGTAAATTTAAATTTACGCTCTACATCAGAATTAAATACTTCTTTCGATTTTGGAGGCATTATTTTCAAACAAAGAATTTACGTTTACTAATTTAAAGCATTGGAGATACAAATTATTTAATTTTATATAATACAGTAATAATACATTTCACTAACACAAAACAGAATTCAACAAAGAAAAAAAAATTATAACATAAATAAAACTAGAAGAGAAGCGATAATTTTCCTCACAACTCTTCTCCGGCTCGACGGACCATCAATTATGTATGAGATTATCTTAATTTTAGAAACCAAACTAAGTAGCATGCACTGGTTACGTTACAACGGAAAAACGAAAACATAGATCAACCATGGGAAATAAAATAAAAAATAACGACTTACCGTTTTCCTGGGTTGAAGTAACCATCGAGATGAATTTTGTGCTAAAAATTTGAATTAAAAGAAGTAAAATCCCAAGAAAAAATGACTTTAAAGATTTCCATAACAGCAACGAATTTATTCCACCAACAACCGACTTACAACCCCATCTCAGAATTTCAAAAAAACAAACATAGCATACAGCGCCATCTAGTGGCCAGCTTATTACCGAACTCAAGACCGAACAACGTGTTTATATGTAAACAGGCAATAGGGTTAGTTTGAGAAATGAAACGAATCCTAGAGAGATTGTGCAAATGATAACACATGATAGAAAATAATGGTATATAATAATAATGTAATAATGGTATGATAATAATAATAAAATTAAAAAATAATGGGAGGTCCAATTTGCATCCTAATCTTTGCAATTACATTACAGAATAGCTCTTTCTACTAAGACAGACAAATTAATGAAATACAAATCTATTCTTCTCTATACATCTGTAATATATTAAAATTATTATCCTTAAAAATATAGATATCCGATTAAAAATATAGATATACATACCGGTTGGACAACATTTTGCTAACCAACTATGTTGTCTAGTTCAGGGATGGGCAAACTGTTTCTTGAGCTGGCCAAAATACTAAGACAATAAATTTAACTTTCAATAAAATGTATTCGAAAATTTTAACAAATTTTAAAACATTAGAGATTTATTCATCTTTAAGAGCACGATACTCTAAACCAACTTTACGTTTTTTTTGTAGACATTTTGAAATTGAAATAGTTTATGAACATCTACAGTAACCAAAACTAAACACTTTAAAAATTTCCTCACTATTCTTTCCATATAAAATAAGTAAAAGTTTCTCAAATTCGAACTCTAAATTACCTCTATTGGGCTTTTCTAGTTAACACTAAACATACCACCACTTAATATATACCTATTTCTACCACATCTGATTAAATGACCAGACTTTATGTTTCCTGACTGAATGTATGAAATATGGATATTGAGAAGGAAATAAACAAATAAACTTTATTATAATTAAACAGAATTGTATACTACCAATTTCATGTATTACAAAGATTAAGAATTTTCAATTTAATACCCATCGCATCTTTTACATATACATAACCGGTCATTTAACAGGTTATGGTATGTTTAGTGTTAAAACACATCTCCGTTTTCCAATGTGAAATGAAACCACGATTATGTATATAATTAAACCCGATTTCAGACGAATGATTAAGTTGTGGATAATCGTTTTCCTTACTGTAATTTATTGTATTATATTCTTTTTTTCCGTCGAAACTTTGGGTCTATAGAAACATAAACACTTTTTAGTCGGACAGCAAAACGAAGAACGGTGTTCGTTATTTCAAAGGTTGGAATCCTAATGTTTTGATTAATCATGCTTAAAAATTACTTTATTTTCTTTAAAAAGTAAATAAGAAAATGTGTAAGAAATAATAATTGCTTTAAGTATGTTAACCTTTAAAATGACAGAGTTGGGTCAAAAATGTATATTAACTTTTATTTATACAGATCTTATTTATTTTAGTCAGTCTTTGTAATGAATGAAAATTTTAAAATTAAAAGATTTGTCTTCAAAATCTACATTCAGTTGTATGTATTTTTGCACATTGTCAGTTATTCATTTTTTCTTAAATTGGGTATAATGTATATAAAATAATTTGTCTCGTTAGATAGGGTTTAATGAGAAGATAAAAACCGTGTAATATCTGCATTGTCTTTTATGAAATGAAAGTGGAAAAACGATACACAGTTGTGTTCCATTAGAAATGATAAACATATAGAAGCTAATATGCAGTGAGATAGGAACATTTTAGTGAGTTCTGCTCTTTTTTCCCGAAACTGTTTTCTATTTTCTATAAATAGCTCTATTGTTTGCAATTTCGGGTATTCAGTTTTATGCGACATCTACTATCCAAAATAATAATAGTCCAATTTTAATGTATTACACACTAGGATATGTGAGTTTGACCTTTTTTATTTTCATATTTCAATTTAAAATCTTTTGCTCTGCAATTTCTCTGTTTATCAATCCTATAACTATTACTGGGATTTTATAAACCCATGCTTTATTTTTTAATCAAAATTGAAAACTGTATATATTGATGTACTAAAAAGGCGTAGATATTTATAATTTTGTGTTAAATAATAGGTTTCGTATAGATAAGGCCGTCAGCAAGTCTAAATCTGACCTTAAGTAAAAAAATTCTTTTTCCGGAAATTCTTCTACGTCGAGTAAAAAAAATAAATAAAATAAAAATAAATAGAAATGAAGCACACTGCACAGCTGTCTCCAATAAATCTATTTGAAAAAAGGAGCTTGTTGTTAAAGTGGAAAATGGAGCAAATTGTTTATTCTATTGCAGAAAACAGTCCCGTGCGGTACGTACAGTTCATACAACATAAGAACTTGGAAAAATTCCAAAGTTGAATACTGAAAATTCGCATTCTCTGGTTTTCATGATTTGGATCAAGCTTTTGAAGTCGTAAACAGGATGTGAAAACGAGGATGAATTCAGGTAAATCCAAAGAGATACTCTAATCAATTGTGTCAGTTAGAGAAAATGACAGCTGCGACTTTCTTACAATTCTCTTTGGAGGAAGAATATTTTTTCCCAAAACACGTTTATTTGAAGAGTTTAAAACAAAGGACTTCCGCCCTCTTTACAAGAAAAATATTCTCTTCCATAGTACTTAATTATGTGAAGTATTAAAATGCTGTTTCATATTATCTCTATTTTATCAGCCTATCTATCTTCTGAGAATAACTAAGTAGAAATAATTAAAACGGCTAACAAATGCAGTAAAACACAGTTTAAATAAACAACTTTAAACTAAGCATATAATAAGAAATAAAAAGTTGAATGAGAAAGGGGAGGCTTGTGTACTTTTCAAAATTTGTGAAAGTCGGGTTCCAATTTATGTATAAAAGTAAATGAATGAAATTATCATTTTCCCTACAGCCTGGAGGTAGATAGAATTTGTTGTTAATACCGGTGATAAAATTTTCATTGCAACAAAAAATAATCGATGATTAAATTTAAAATTATCCAATTTGTACCTAATCTATTATTAAGCCAAATATAAAAGAAAATTATTAACGAAATATCTAATTTCAGTTATAAAATCTATGAAAATAATGCAGACGATATTTAAATAATTTAAAATAAGAAATGATTAAATGAGATGGTTAAAGGAATGACGTCATAATGCCAGAAAAATGTTATTTTTACCTATTTATTATGTGATAAATCGATAAATTTAATCAAAGCATAATTATACCAATTTATTTTAGAATCGGATCGATAGTTTAGAAGAAGATTAACTTTACTCGCTTTGAATTTTGCTAACTCTGACTCATCCAGAATCCAATATGGACACCTCTATCCATTCCAAGTCCAACCGCTTCATAAATTCGAGGACAGACGGACAGATAACTTAGGCTATTATTATATAGCGGATTTTTTAAACATGTAAAGATGAAACGGAAATTCTTTAAATTTTTCAAAATGCTTTCTTGGGCGATGTACTTTCTTCATGAAAAAATATATATTTGAAACATTAAATACTTTATAGAAAAAGGGAAAACAGTCGTATGATATGTCACACCTGTAACAATGGATTGGCCGAAATGCTACAGTGTGATTCATTTCCTGTTTATGTAATAAGTGAAGATCCGTGCTATTTGAATTGGGAAGGCCATAGTCGTAATTTTCTGTTAGAACAGATTCCGACTAAAAAAGATAGTTACTTGCTTACAGAAATAACCTCTTTGTAAGTATCACGAAGTAAATAGTGAGAAGTAGCTTTTAGTACTTTTTTAATGTTGATCTAATTTAAACATTTCTTGTGAAGCAGTATAAATTCAATATCAATTTTTTTTGTTCAAGTATCTCTGAATTTTTAATTTTAAATATACATTCTCTCTTTTCTTCTGATTGAATACTTTTAGACTGCTAAAATTTGTCAGTTATGAATTTGTTCCAGTTAAAAATTTGCCTGCTTAATCCAGAGTATTGCGTCTGCTTTGAAAGTCACCGGATTCCTGAAACACGCATCCTCCTTTATTATATTTAAAGTAACTTTGAATAATTTAAATTATATGGCGAGTGGAAAATGTAAATGCCACGAAAAAGCATCGAATTGAATGAGATGAAACTTGACTTATTTTATTCTAGCGGCTACTTGATTCTCGACTATAATTCAATTAGATTTATTAATTTGATATTCATTCTAATTATGCGTAATGAAAATGCATTAAAAAAATGTTGCAGATTTCTAACTATACATTATTACTGAGGCATTTCATTTTTTATGAATTCATACAATTTCGAATTAGTATATAAATTCAATTAAATGTAAAGTTTTCAAAGTGACTCGTTGCAATTGTAAGAAATTTCATTACGTGAAAAAAATTTAATGTTTACTTAAGAAGCTTTTAGCATTGATATTCATGGCGTGATTAAAGACTTTTAAAGGAAAACTATTTAGGAGTTTAAAATAAAGGCGTCTCTATTAACAACTACCGAATGTATAAGGCGCTGCTTTTTGCTGCAGAGAGGTTAGTGGGTTAGAATCCCATTACTAGCATGTATGTTCACAGCCGGCTGTAAGTACTAGCTCCCAGTCTCATTAGCCATCGTAAATAAAAAAAAGAGAGACTGTACTGCTCCAAACTTATGACAACGCGGCAACACACAGTTGTCTTGAAATTTGGCGATACCATATGTTAGACATACACAAATCGAATTTTCAACCATTCTATTTTCCTAAGTCTAAATGTCAGAATGTTAATGAATCATTGGGAAACGATAAATTATTTCGTAGCTTTAGAATACATTGGAATTTTATCTCTTCAAGAGATATATTGAAAGAAAATTGCTCAAAAATTAATTTTTGTGTAGGTGTATTTGTAAATATTAATGTATGGAAAAAATCAACGATCATCGTTAACTTCACATAACATTTATTACAAATCTCTAGAAAAAATACAAATTACATTTATAAATACACATAATTTAAAAGTACACTAGCCTTGAGCGATATATCTAATCGGTTAGCTAATCAGCAATCGTCTCCCTGTTCTTAAAATGCATGAAACTGACTTAATCATGACATGACATTTCCCATATTAGCATACATTATAAATATATTGAGGTAAAAAAGTTCTTTTGATTAGTAAAAAAAAAGTAAAATTTCAATAAACAGTTAAAAAGGAATTATCGAAAGGAAATTTCTAAAAATGAAACATTTTGAGTTGGGGTGGTTTTCTTCTACGATTCATGTGTTTGAAGTTGGCTTTTAAGAAAATTGATTTTTCTTAAGTGCAATTTTGGGAATGTTAAAACTTTTTGTTTCAACAACTTTTTGGGGAAAAAAATCGGGCCATTTTGAATTTTGACAGAAATATCAGTTTTCGAAAATTTTTGTCGGTTAAACAACAATTCAATTATGATATCAGAATATATCTTTATGTAGAATAGAGGTACGGCTGACAGATACTTTGTTAAAATTTTTGAATTACGTTTTTTAAAACAAATATTTTGCCCTCATACGCACTCAAACAAATACCATTGAAAAAATTTTTTAATTTTCTTAATGTCAGAGACGTGATAACTTCACTTTTTTTTTAATTCAGGGCACTTGCCTTTATTACTAGAATGTCACCATACAATCCTCTAACATTTGTTGATAGTTTTATTATGGGAGCACACTATAAGTAGGGTGCTCCCATAGTGTGCTCCAGGCTCCACAGGGGCAACATTGCTCCCTATGAGGGTACATCACAAATACATCCAAATCTTACTAGGGAATCGAACCCATACCCTTTGGGTGAGAGCACTATACAAATTGGGTGGCTGATTTTCAAAATTAGTTTACAGAAAATTGTTCTGTTAAATATAACGTAGTCTCGCTAGAATTTCGAAGAAAACGGAAATATTGCTACTATGTTGCCTTACGCAGAAACATTTCCAACTGTTTGAGCAACATCATAATTTTGTACTTCATCATAAAGAAAACTCTCTAGGAAGAATTATTTGAGTGAAAATAAATCTGATCAACCTGTACAGAAATGATCTTTGAGATAACATATGTATTCCATCGAATTCTGTTAATAGGCAGATAAAAATTTTGAAAAAAAAAGTTTTCAAAATGTGTTTTTCCGAAAAACAATGGGAATATGAAACTATAACAAAATATATTATCAATAGTGCTATTGCAGACATCTTTCAAGATATTCGTACAGTGCATGTTGTTTTCAAACTTATCCACCAAAGAAAAATATTTAAACAATGATTAAAAAAATTGTTGCAGCTCTCTCTCTCTCTCTTTCTCTCTCTCTCTCTCTCTCTCTCTCTCTCTCTATATATATATATATATATATATATATATATATATATATATGTGTGTGTGTGTGTGTGTGTGTGTGTGTGTATGTGTGTGTGTGTGTATGTGTGTAATATTTTTAACCTAGCACTTATATTTACTTTAGTTAGTTTATCTTAAAATGATTTTTGGATGATTCTATACTTTAAACCTTAGAAAATATATTTTGATTTTGTTCTCTTTAAACTGTTCCGGAGGTATGAGCCCTTCGTTACGTGTGTCTATCTGGTGGTCATTGCGACGTAATGAGAAATAGTCCCCAGTTCACTGTGTACCGTGTACCGTGTACCTGGTACACGTTACCCGGTGTCTACAATATAGTTGCGAAAAATTCGGGGATTTTAACTGACACGATAGGAAAGTGCAGAAAGTTGGGGGTCTGGCGGAGGCGTCAATCGAACTAGATGTAATTCTTTGCTTTTCATGAAATTATGGCTGTAACTAAAGGTAATTTGATTGCAACTTCCTGGGGCATATCGCTCAAAAGCTTTGGTTGTGGAGAATATCACCAATTTCAGATTTTTTATTTTTAAACTGAATGATGGCAATTTCAATACTATATCACCTCTTGTTATTCATAAATGCATATAATTAACAATAGGACATGTGAAATCTGTTAAAAAGTTAAAATCAGGAGACCTACTAATATAAACTGCCTCTGTTAGTTAAACTCTAACTATAGCAAAGGGCTATGAACTGGGCCACCTATTTGTTAACTTTTCACGATATAGCAGTTAAAACTTTTCTCGAGAAGTTATCTCAGAGACAGATTTGACTTGTACCAGAAAATGAAATACTGGAGAATCTTCGTTACGAGAAAGTATGTGCAGTTCGAGGAATTATTACACAGGAACATTCAACCCACAAAATATCTTATACTCACGTTTAAGACCCCAATATTACCAACGTTTATAATGGCTGGTTACCTTCGTTGTCTGGTTCGCCCGTACATCTCCAATCCACTACGACTGTTGCGAATCGATATATTTTAATTGTAATCGTTATGTTTTCTACTAAAAATGTAGCAAGCGACGTGTGGCAACAGAAGAGAGTTAATAAATGTTTTAGAACTGTAGGCTGTTGTGTGTGTGGTAATTTTGAGATTACACATCGTATTTTGCACTGCTTAACATTCAGTTTTCGCCTCTTATGTTTAGAATGAGGTCTCGTTCGTGAAGAAAGAACATGGCGTCCGTGAGTTGAAAGAGTTGCTGCAGTTTTCTTAGTTTGAAGATATTTTATTGTGAATACAACTTGCTTTGGAATTTCTTGCGATAATGACCGGGGGAACGGGTGTTAAATGTGACGTGGAAGATTTAAAGAAGGCAAGAACACAGTTACGTCGTGCCTTTACTACAGCTTGTAATCAATTTGCAAAGTTTGAAGAATCCGAGGAAATAGAAAGTAAGGAAATTTTCACTATTTATAATAAAATAGTTGATAAATCGACTAGGTTGTTTGAGTTGGACTCTCAAATAAGTCGACTAACTGATATTTCTGAAGAGGAATTTGATTTAACTGAATCTTATAGAGATAAATTTATTGAAGTTAAAGTATTTTATGATTCTTATGTTCAGAAAGAATTAGTCGCCAAGTCATGCGATTCTCAGGCCCAAGTTGGCGCGAATTTAAAATTGCCTAAGATAGTTTTGAAAGAATATGAGGTTATTCCAAGAACTTGGGTAGCGTTTTGGGGACAGTTTTCCCGTATACACAGTGATGATAGCTTGAAAGAAGAGGATAAATTTCAGTATTTGCTGGCCTCTGTTAAGCCGAATACGAAAGCGAGAGATATCGTTGAGAGCTATCCGCCTTCCAAAGAAAACTATTTAAAGGTAATAGAGCACTTGAAGTCTCGTTTTGGAAGGACAGATTTATTAATTGAAGTGTATATAAGAGATCTTTTAGCCTTAGTGCTGAATCGCCAAAATGTCCGGCTTGCTGAACTTTATGACAAATTGGGCTCTAATCTGAGATCTCTCGAAACATTGGGTGTGACTACAAAAAACTATGCAGCAATGTTGTATCCGGTAGTTGAA
Organism: Pardosa pseudoannulata; assembly: GCA_032207245.1. NCBI lineage: Eukaryota > Metazoa > Arthropoda > Arachnida > Araneae > Lycosidae > Pardosa > Pardosa pseudoannulata. The sequence goes on from CM063502.1 coordinate 161,711,215, forward strand.
TCGTGTTTACCAGTTGAAGTTTTGAAAGCGTGGGACCGATACAGATTGAACGCCAAAGTTGGCGAAGAAGATATAAACGTAACGAAAGAAAATTTGTTGGAAGCGTTGTTAGCCTTTTTATCTCATGAAGTGGAAGGTGAAGAACATAGGATTTTGGCGGAAAATGGTTTTGGAAGGCAGAAATACAAACGAGAAATAAATAAGCCTTTTCAACAAGATGAACCAACAGCAGCTGCTTTGATGTCGTCACTTCCAAATAAATCTTTGGGAAGGCTCGATTGTTTGTTTTGCCATAAACCTCACAATAGTCAAGATTGCCGAAAGGCTTCAGCAATGAGTTTGGAAGAAAGGAAAAAAGCTGTTATGAATGCAAAATCTTGTTTGTTATGTTTTAAAAGGGGTCATTTTTTTCGAGATTGTAGAAGTAAAATAAAGTGTTTGCTATGCAGTCAACGACATTATGTGATAATGTGTCCAAATCTTGGCACAGAATTTGTGAGAACTCCTTCCAAAGAGCAGGAGCATGAAAAAGAGAAAACCACGGCACTGCTTTCATCCCAGTCTACCCAACGGGAAATTTATCTCAAGACACTCATGTTAAGACTTCGTAATAATGGTAAAGAGGTTTGCGTAAGATCTTTATTGGATGATGGATCACACCGTTCATACATTGAAACTAGTTTAGTTAAAGAGTTAAACCTCCAATCTTTAGGTACAGAAATATTGTCACAAGGGTTATTTGGTGGAGGAACAACACCTGCTGCTAAACATGGAAAATATGAAGTGAATATAGAGGGTTTAGACGGAAAAGGTTCAATACCAGTTTCATTGCTCGATCAGCCAACGATTTGTGCAGCATTGCCAAGAATTCAGGATGACGACCTTATTTGCGAACTCTCTTCCCGGGGAATAGTCTTAACTGACGTAGGTGGAAATGCACCACCTATAAGAATCCTACTTGGAGCAGATATCCTTGGTAGCATTTTAACAGGAAGAGTAGAGATTTTCAAGTCGGGAATTTCAGCTGTGGAAACCATACTTGGTTGGACTATCATGGGTCTTGGCAGGAAAAAGAAGTGTTTAATATGGTATCAATGGCTTTGAAGAACTTAGAATTACACAACATATGGGATTTGGAAGTTTTGGGTATAACTGATCCAACAAAAGGAAAAGATAAGAAGTTGCTGGAAGAAGACACCTTGATCCATTTTCAAGAGACTTTAAGGGTAAACGATGAGCAACGTTATGAAGTTACTCTGCCTTGGTTGGCTGGACATCCACCCTTGTATAACAATCGTGAACTAGCCACAGCTAGACTTCATTCTGTTACGAAGCGTATTACGCAAGAAAACACATTCAACGCGTATAACGAAGTTTTCTTGAATTGGAAAAGGGAAGGAATTATTGAAGAAGTTGAGTTTTCGGAGATGAAGAATTTAGCCTACTACTTACCACACAGACCAGTCATTAAGTTATCAAGCGATACAACGAAAATACGACCTGTGTTTGATGCTTCGTTCAAGACCAAGGGCAGTGCTTCATTGAATGATTGTCTGAGCACAGGACCTAGTTTGACCCAACAAATTCCTCCATTAATTAATAGATTCAGATGGGAAGCAAGGGGTGTGTCAGCAGACATTAAACAGGCATTTTTGCAGATAAGTGTAAATCCAGTTGACAGAGATATGTTACGATTTTTGTGGTGGAAGGATCTTCCTGAATGCCCAACTATAGTCGAATATAGACACTGCCGTGTCGTTTTTGGGATAAGTTCATCTCCTTTCTTGCTGAATGCAACAATACAGCATCACCTTCGCCAAGAAAAATTTAAAGGTGAAGATTTGGCTTTTACTAAGAGCAAATTGGAAGAGGGGTTTTATGTGGATAATCTGATTACTAGTGTCAAAGATGAAAATCAGTTACAGATTCTGAAGAGACAGGCAACTGAGATAATGGCTGCTGGATGCTTTGATTTACGAGGCTGGTTTTCGACAGGTAGTTCCGAGGGTTCAACTCAGTATGTATTAGGACTTAGGTGGAATTGTGAGACAGATGAACTTTCATGCATTTTTCCCAAAACATCTGTTGACCTGGGTCTATCTCCAACTAAACGAATGCTACTTTCTATAGTAAACAGTGTGTACGATCCAATAGGATTTTCTTGCCCTGCAATGTTGGTTCCAAAATTAATTCTTCAAGAAGCTTGGAAACGGAAAGTGAATTGGGATGAAGAACTTCCTGATGATCTTAAAAGGAGGTTTCTTGGTTGGACAAAACATCTTAGTCTGATTGAACAATGTGCTATTCCAAGAAGAATATTTAGAGGAAAACTCGATGATGCAACTTTACACATTTTTTCAGATGCATCGGTGTTTGCTTATGCTTGTTGTGCATTCTTGCGATGTAAAGACCAAGGAGAAGTTTTCGTAAATTTGGTGGCTGCAAAATCCAGAGTGATGCCAATGAACCGGCCAACGATTCCCAGAGCGGAATTATTAGGAGCTGCCATAGCTGCTAGGTTATATAAGTCGATTCAAGAATCTCTGAAGTTACCTCTTAAAGCGTTCTTTTGGACTGACTCTATGGTTGTGTTGGCATGGATTAAGAAACAAGAACCTTGGAATACCTTTGTCGGGAGAAGAGTAAAGGAAATAAGAGAGATAACGGATATCAACGCATGGAGACACGTACCGGGAGAATTAAACCCTACAGATTTACCATCTCGTTCCTGTAATTGGTCTGACCTCCTCAAACAGAAATGGTGGGAGGGCCCTTTGTGGTTGCGAGAAGATGAAGAGTTATGGCCTAACACGAGTTTGTCGTGTCCGGAGGAAGCACTGAAGGAGCGCAGGAAGATAGTGACAAGTGCTACAAATGTACATAAGAAAGTTGTGAGTCAAAAATTCTTATACTTTTCAAAATACTCAATGATAGTACGGATGGTTGCATGGATTTTCCGTTTCTATGACAACTCTCGGAGAGCTCAGAAGAAGGTTGGAGGACCAGTGACAAGTGATGAGTTTCAACGTGCTGAACTGTGTCTAATAAAGGTGATTCAGAGTGAGTGGTCAGAAGAGAACAGGAAGAAATATAAAGCTTCAATGAAATTTTATGAAGATAAAGGTGTATTGAGGGTCAGAACCCGTCTTATATTTAGTGAAGATGATGAGGACTTCCAGTGCCCAATTGTTCTACCTGATCATCAAATAACTCGACGTTTAATTGAATATACTCATAAAGTTATGAATCATGCTGGTGTACAGACCACACTGGGACATTTGCGAGAGAGATTTTGGATTCCCAGAGGACGAAGGATTATCAGAGAAGTGATTTCTAAGTGCGTTCCCTGTAGGAGGCATTCCGTGAAACATGCGACAACAGAGTATTCACCATTACCAGCCGATCGTATTCAGAGAGTTGCTGCCTTTCAAGTTGTTGGGGCAGATTTAGCAGGCCCAGTGTTCCTGCGAGGAGGTACCAAGGCTTGGATCATATTGTTTACCTGCGCTGTGTATCGTGCAGTGCACCTTGAGTTGGTAACCTCTTTGTCAACTGATGCCTTTCTTCAGGGTTTGCGAAGATTCATCGCTCGTAGAGGTAGATGCAGTGTAATTTATACAGATCAAGGAACAAATTTTAGGGGTACCGCAAGAGCATTGCAAAGTTTGGACTGGGAAGCTATTCAAGCAAACTGTGCAGCTCAACAAATAAAGTGGAATTTTAATCCGCCAAGTGCACCTTGGTACGGTGGATGGTGGGAGCGTCTCATTAGAGTTCTTAAGGATCTTTTGAAAAGGAACCTCGGCAAAGCAAGTCTCAATTACGAAGAGATGCTTACGGTATTGGCTGACTGTGAAGGTACCATCAACCAAAGACCTCTTACTTATACATCGGAGGATCCTGAGGAGCCAAGACCTTTGATCCCAGCTCATTTTCTGCGAGAAGTTGCTTCACCATTAAATTGTGACACAATTGATCTAGATCTGATTGACAGGAACCATTTGCGAAAGAGACTGTGCTACCTACAAAGGGTTCGTGAGAACTTCCGTAGGAGGTTCCAAAGAGAATATCTTGCTGCTTTAGTAAACAATCCTGGAAATAAACAACGTTACGAATTGAAGGAGGGGGATATCGTGATTGTGGGATCTGACAATGCTAAAAGAATCGAGTGGCCTTTAGCACGGGTCGAGGAGCTGATCTCGGGAAAGGATGGAAAACGAAGAGTCGCTCGGTTGAAGTTGGCTCATACTACTCTTATTAGGCCTATTCAACGACTGTATCCTTTAGAAATAAGGTCCGAGCAGTTGGCACCTATCAACTCGGTCACCGAAACACGGAATTCTGATGTTCCTGGAGACAATATCCTCGATGTTTCTGAAGTACCATGTACCCGAAGTGGTCGTCAAGTGAAGATACCACAGAGACTAGACCTTTGATAAGACAAACTTTACATTAGAGACTTTAAGTTGCAATAATGTAAATTTTAATGTGTTACCTTAAATTAGGATTTTAGGTGTTACTCTTTAATGTTGAATTTGTATAATTGTAATATAGTTTTAGGGTTGGTTTACTCGCAAACACCCCCCCCCTTTAGTCTACTTTATTAATTCATTTGGCTTTGTCTTGATCAAAATCAATACAAAGGGTGGGAGTGTTGCGAATCGATATATTTTAATTGTAATCGTTATGTTTTCTACTAAAAATGTAGCAAGCGACGTGTGGCAACAGAAGAGAGTTAATAAATGTTTTAGAACTGTAGGCTGTTGTGTGTGTGGTAATTTTGAGATTACACATCGTATTTTGCACTGCTTAACATTCAGTTTTCGCCTCTTATGTTTAGAATGAGGTCTCGTTCGTGAAGAAAGAACAACGATGCTTCCAATGCCAACGTTTTGGTCACTCGAAACCCGCTTGTCGTGGAATCGCAACACGATAGTTAAAACTGTACCAAGACACTCCTGTGTGTTAACTCTAATGATTCACACCATTCGTTTTCTCGTTCTTGACCATCTTGCACACCGAAAAAGAGATACAAAAATTGAAAAAATCAGCCTCCTCCTTTCACGAACACCAGAATTTGGTACTTCATATGTTACTGCCATCATTTCTATGTCTGCTTAAAGTGTGGGGATTCAAACCGATTTACTGTGAATGAAAGATAAATCCAAAACAACTACCAAAAATGCTAAAAATACAAAATCTAAACCTAATCTCAGAAGAAAATAAGATGAACACTCAAACACTAAATCCACAGAATAGTTCTAAAACTATAATTAACAAAACCTCAAGCAATAAAGCAGAAAATTTTCCATTTTGAATATGAGTAAAAAGTATATTTCATTCCAAACAGTTAACGAGTGAAGATTTTCTCAAAGACAAACCAACTTCTTCAAATCACGGTGAACAAATAGATGACTCCATTAAAGGATATATTTCTTCAGAAGAAGATATACTGACCGACAGTTGTGAGGAATCGGATGCTGTAGCATCCAGTTCTGCTGCTTGTTAACCCGTCTTTCTCTACTTTTCATTATGGCTCTGGTTCCGTGGAACTGCGATGGTTCCAATTCTCACGTCTCCGAACTGATATACATCATTAACCAAAACCACTCCATTTATATCACCCTCCAGGAAACTTTATTAAACGAAACAAAACATGCTGAATTAAGAGTCACAGTACTTTTCGTAAGGATCACACTGATGCCGATAGAGCATGTGGTGGTTATTTACTTCCGACGATTACCCTTCTAAACTAAACACTGAACTACAAGCCGTTGTTGTCCTAATTCATATAAAATCTGTTGTTACTATCTACATCTTATACCTCCATCCCAATAGTACTGTACTCAAAAGTCAGTCAATAGTCTGATCAGTCAACTCCCTGCACCATTTATCATTCTGAGTGACTTAAATGGCTATAGTCCCTGTTGGGGTAGTCCTAAGGCGAATATCTGTGGGAGACAAATAACACAGCTCCTGTCAGACTCTGATCTGTCTTTTTAATGCAAACAAAATAACATTTTTACAGCCGGACAATTACGTACCATGCACTTGATCTCGCCCTTTGCTCTTTTTTAAATTTTTTCGTTTTATCTTTTACTGTTGACACCTATTTACAAAATAGTGATCATTTTACTATTATTCCGGACATTTTTAGCTCAAATCAAAGAATATCCTACTACATTTTTAATTCTGTCGACTGGACATCTTTTCAAAACCTTGCTGTTATAACGACAAACATGGGGATGAAAAATTCTGTAAATGAAATTATTAATCTCATCACAGATACTAAAATTTGTACCACAAATTTCTCAATTCCAAAGTCCTCCAGTCAAACGAAGAGGCAAACGAACCAGGGTGGAACCATGAATGTAAAATAACATAGAGAGAGAACAGAAAGGTTATAATGTATTTAAAAGGTACCAACGGTATCCTACGGGGAGAATTTCATGAATTCTAAAAAACTGAAGGTCATTTTCAGGCGTACCCTTAGATTTAGTCAAAGAGATTCGTGGAGAAATTATGTCAATAGTAAATCGTTATTAACATCTAGTAAAAAGGTCTTGGGATAAAGTAAGGCGCTGTTCTGGCGTATATTCCATCAGGCAGATTCACGTACTAGACCGCAATAGTCAGATCGTATCTTCTGTCCAAGACATTTCAAACAATAGCCTCCTCTCTTGCTTTTATACCCACAAGTGCCAAGTACTCGTCCCAGTTAAACAAAATTAAAATACTACCGGAAAAACCTATTATAAATTTCCAAACTGAAACTAAATTCCCTTATAATAGGGATTTTACAAACCTAGAATTAAACAGAGCTCTTCAAATTGTACACAATACTCCATGTGGTTCAGATAATATTTCGTATTCAATGATAAAACATTTAACTCGCTAACAAACTTATTTCTCTTATATAATAGAATCTGGCAATAACACAAATTCTCATCTTCTTAGAGGTTGGCTACTGTTATAACATTTCTCAACCCAGGGAAAGATCCTATGAATCCTTTGAATTAAAGCCCTATTGCTCTCATAAATTGCATATTAAAATCTTAGAGAAAATGGTCAATTGGCGACTTATGCACTATTTAGAAAAGAATGATGCTTATAAAAATATCAGTGCTTTAGCCGTGGTAGGTATACACTTGATAACATCATAGACCTTGAAATTTGAATTATGAACGCCTTTATCAGATGAAACCACTTAGTATCTTAGTATTGTGACGTATTGAGTAAGGGTAGGCGAGGCCATCAGAGATACAGGCTGAAACTCGATTTACTCTTGAGTAAATGCTTTATTCATGGGAATAATTATATACATTTATGTACATGAATTCATTAATTCCATTTCTTCTGGGATTTCGTGCTGAGATAAACGTTATAAAAATAACTTACGTGGATACAGTGAAGCTAGTAACACAGGAACAGTTCGCTGCAGAGTGCCTGTTGCGTAATTGACGATAGTTGTCACTAGTACCAAGAGATGGCTCCAGGTGTTTCAAAAAAAAAAGAGAGGAACAGACAATGTTCTAAAGAATGTTGTTTTTTGATTTTTAGTTAATTGTCAATTATGTAAGTTGTTGTGAGTTCTGTTTTAGTGTTGCATATGTGAGTGCTTTGTATAACGGGGAAAAGTTCTAAGTCCCCTGTAAATATGTCGTGCTGTGTGTGGAATAAAATATAAAAAGTCCTAGTTTGCGTTATATATATAGGTTTATAGGTGTAATTTATAGGTCCCATGACTGTCATTTTATAGTGGGATTTCCTATTCCAGCATTTACTACCCAGGTAAACACGCCTACACTATAGTTCATTTTTCTGGTACTCATCCGTTTGATATGAGCGAAATGAGAAGCTTATATATTATGAGATGTTCTGTGTTATTGTAGATTTTTTAGAAATGAACCTGCATGTAATGTCGGGTAGACATTCCTTAGTTATTTCCTTAGTGTTGGAACTTTCTTTTTCTATTAGAGATTTTTATTGCAAAAGAGTTTTGTTCCAACAGTGCCGGTACGGGACTCGGTCACTATACTATCCCGGTCTGATGATCCGAACAGTTGAGTGAGGCTCAAAACGCTCAGAGTGCGTATATCGCTGGAGTTCGTGGAGAATCGACGGATGCAGGATGATACAAAATGAGAGCAAGTATCACTCTCTGTGATCTTCTTCTAAGCACGGAGTAAAAAACAATTACTACAGGTAGTGGGAATGAGATCCCTAAGTCGAAGGTCGACTTCTTAGCAGAAAGTAGAGACGCTGGTGGTCTCTAAAGGGAAGCAAGCTCCGGCAATTCGGAAGGTGGACTCTTCTCGAGCGCCACCAAAACAAAAAACTCCTCCAAACTCCTCCCTCTTGGCTCATCCAATCTCTTTATATCGGGGTCCCCGCTGCCCCTCACGTGATTCTTCCGGAACCTATCCAACGTCAAGTATACACTGCAATCAACAGCATCTTAAATTGGTATGAAGAAAATGGCTTAACCTTAGCTTAACAAAGCCCAGTTGTGTCCATTTCTGTCGCAAACGCAGCCTTCATCCAGAACCTGAAATCAAGCTAGGTGGGGAAATTATTACTGTAGTGAAAGAAGTGAAGTTTCTAGGCATTATATACAGTGGCAAATGTACATAAGTGTATTTCTTATGTTTCATATTTGTGTGCAAATTGTCCAAAAATTGTACGGTTATTTATTTTTATTTGTAGAGTGCACCATTTTGTGATGATTTTTTTTTGTTAGAATATTTGATTTTATATTAGAATATTTGAAATTAAAAATAAAATCAATTTTTCTGCAAGGTGATTTTTAACGTGAAATTTATAAATAAGTAAAGTTAAATTTGAAGTGTAAACGTAAGTAAAATCCTAAATGTGTTTATATGCGTAAGTGTTTATTGAAGACAGTAACAGCTTCTAACTCCAAGTGAATTGAAGCTTGAAAGCTATTGTGATTTGATGTATTCCAAATTACGATGATTTCAATCTGAGTGAAAGAAGAGTCATTATGAGATGATATGTTTAATAAGATTGCTCTTTCTCCGTTGAATCGGAATTCATTTTTGTGAGGAACTCACTAATTGAAATTTCACTACATTTGGATTAATTTCTGTTTGAAATTTGATTAATGAATGTGCAGAAGTAATCTTTGCAATAAAGTTAAAAGTTTGATTCTCGAAAATATGCTTGTACATTGTACATTGGGTTCGTTAAAGACGTGATTCTTGTCTAAAAACTAAATAATGTTATCAAATCGACTTGATTGGACAATAAAATAATGGAAATCAATTTCCCGTTTGGAAGAGAATCCTCTGAAAATTAATAGCATTAAATGGCTAATTATTTCATCTGAAATCGGAAGAGCGGTTACCATGGCAATGGGCCCTCAAGTGGGGATCGCAACTTGAATTCCCTTCCACTTTAACACGTTTTTGGTAGTTTAAAAGAGAGTGAAGAGGGAATGATTTGGTTTGCAACTAGTCAATTATTCGATAGGCTTCTACTTGAAATAGGAGTTGGTAAAGAATCCCACTTTGAGATCTCGAAAAGGGTCAAACAATTATCCAAACATCTTTAGCTTTTATTTTCCCTTGGATTGAGATCGACTTCGAATACTCTTTTACAGGATTTAAACATTTAACGAATCAAATTACCTCTAGTATTTATTACAATTTTAGTTTTCAAGTTATATTTAAGTAATTAAAACCTTTCAACTCATTAATAACCCTAACGATGGCTGAATGGCTAGGACGTTGGTCTTCGTTACAGGAGTTTGCGGGTTCGAATCCCACTGTAGCTTGGATGTTCAAACCCGTTCATTAGCCCTCGAATAGCAAAAAAGTAGTGCTCCAAACCAAACCAAACTTATTAATGCTCCACATTCCTTTTCAGGTACAGCTAAAATTTAGTTTGTAGAGATTTTAGGCTTCCTCGGAACAAGTGTTTTATTTCAACAAAGAGTGATGGCAGTCCTCTAAACAATCTACCAAATTTTCGAATATTTTTTGTTATTTCTAGTTTGTCTATATTATACGATTTTTCGAGACTCGTGTGTCAATTGACGTCATGGTCTGAAATCCTAAAAAATATCTTTGTCTATTATAAAACTTGATATAACAGCACTTTGTTTACATGTAATTTCAAATAAACCTCTTACCTGTTTTTAATAAATGGCATTCTATGACGTTTAAAATGACAGAAGAGCGCTAAATTAGAACAGGCTTCCATAATCTACATTGTTTATTTTGTGCATTTTATACTAAGATTTAAGATATCGGATTTAAGAATCATCAATGTACATTCAGCAGAAATGATTCGATCATTAGTATTTCAGAAGTCGTTAATACTTTTACATATCATCTCTAAAGTATTATAAACGACTATTTGGGAGGAAATTTATAGTCTTCACCCCCATAGCATTTTTCTGCAACAAATTTTCAATCAATTTTGTAAAATTGCAATGTTGTTTTCTTACTTAGCAAGCAAATCATGCTCATTTACTTAATAACTTAATTTATATGTGATGATACTGACTTTAACAATTGTAGCCTATTTTGTACATAAATGCCTGCGTATTTCTTGTTGCTTTTCTTTCATTGAGATAGTTTAGATATTTCTAATTTATATGCAATTAGAAACGTTTCAATGATATTTTCTGAGGTATGCTATCTGCTTTCACTATCGCCTAGTTGGAATGCTTTTTTAGACTAAATGCTGAGTCATTTCTTACCAGAATTATTGTTGGCGAAAGATATTTTGTACGTATTTTCAACTTCTGTTACTGATTTTTTTCGAATTAAATTTCGGATGCCTTTGTCCCTGAGAAAGCACATAGGTTTAACATATTCATATCTCTAAGTCTGTAGACATGGCTTGTTTTTGAAAATGTTTGCTCCCTTATTATAAACGGCTTTTATATTTTGTAAGAAGAATTTAATTAAATGTATGAATTGAATTTTGGGAAATGTTTCAATAACTCGTTTAGTGCATAATAAAATTATTCAAAAACTTGGAAGACGTTTATGGTATTTTCCAACTCTTAGAAAACCCCTCAGACGGTTTACGTACTTGAGGTAAACACGGGAGTCCCAATCCCGAGGCACCAGAGAGATCTTTTATCTTATTTTTTATCCTACTCTTCTCTTGTATACTTTTTTTTGTTTCTCATTCGTTATGGTTTCCAATTTGGAGGTGTAGGCAATCCTCAGGAAGTTGTTTCAGATATGCTTGTTTCCTTCTTCTTGTGATGTTTAAACTACTCACGTGTTTGCCACGCGTGATGACCCGTGTTTTCGGATAGGGGGATCCTAGTAATTGAGGATACGAACACATTACTTTGACCCCTGCTTCGGGTTAATGGGAGATGCATAATGGCCCATATCGACTGGCTGTTTATCCTTATTCGGCTCAGGGCCAAACCGTATATCCTACAATCTGCGTTAATAATGATGGGTGTTTTAGGAGTACTTGGTGTGTATATAAACCCTCGATAGCAATGGTGCAGAATCCTGCATCCCCTTGTCAGGCTCTGTGATGGATGGTGCAGTCTGGAGTAGGAATGTTTTTTTTTGATTTATCAAGGGTTTTCAAAACCCTTACTCTAGTGAGCACCTGATTCAGAACACAAACATAAACTTTGATCGTTTTTCATAGTAAAGCACGCTGAAGGAACTTTTTCTTCAATGTACCCTTTACGTATAAATTCCTCGGCGCAACAATCCCTAGGGGCCAAAGCCTACGGTGCCAAACTCCGTTTCCGAGACCAAGGACACTGGATGTGAAGCATTCGTTCCGGTTAGGTGTTCAACATTATGCGGAACCCCCAGTGTTTAGTACTCAAGCATGCTTGATCCTCAGTTTGTCTACCCACTGAAAGGATGAAAGGCTGAGTCAACCTTGCACAGACCGGGGATCGAACCTCGGATCTGTGTCGTGGGACAGCGAAGCGCTACCCCAAAGCCACTGGGTTTCACCCTTTACGTATACATATCTGTAATAACCTAACACTATCAAGAAATTAAAATTCGGATATTTATTAACAGAAATTAGCAATAGTGCTCAGGCAAAAAAAGTAATTAAATCCAAAATCCTGTACGACATTCCATTTATTCTTTCCATTCACGGTACTCTAAAAAATTCTCGTGATTTAATATGGGAAAGAGAAATCTACACTATTAACCAATAAGTATTTGGACACCTATGCAAATGACGATATCTGCGGTCCTGAGGTCCGTCCCGACCTCCGCCGGTATACATCGTGTAGGAAACTGCATCTGCATTAGTCTCATACAAGATACCGCGCAGTTCGGAGCTCTCTGATTTCGAGAAAAGTATAATTATCGGATGTCACAAATGTGGCCGATCCTTAACGGACATATCTAGCGATCTGAAGTACCCAAAATCGACAGTGGCCTATGTAATTAAGAAGTAGAAGATGATCGGTGATTGTCGAAATGTGCCCCGAGTCGCAGACGAACGAAACTGGGAGACAGAGACCGACGAGTGGTGCTGTCCAGAGATATTCGGAAGAACCCCACCCAACCGATGGCACTCATCCACGAGGAATTTCAAAAGGCATCTGGGAGTATTGTTTCAATGAATACCATCCGTAAGAAGCACATCTGCTTGGTTTTCATGCTCGTGCTGCTGCCCATAAGCCTTTGATCAGAAAGTCCAATTGCTCTGCTCGATTAATGTGGTGCAAAGCACATCGAAATTGGACCGTAGATCAGTGGAAACGGATTCTTTGGAGTGACGAATCAAGGTTCTCCCTTTACCGTTCGGATGGCAGGGTCTGGGTCTGGTGTCTTTCCTGAAGAACGAAATTATGGTCTGGGGGTGTTTCTCCTGGTATGGCCTGGACCCTTAGTCCCCATTCATGGTAAGCTCAACGACGATGTCTACTGCACTATTTTGGATGACAATGTGCTTCCTACGTTGTATCAATTTTACGGGTTGGACCCCTGTTACTTTCAGTTGTCATGTTTCGAGGTTAACCAAGGCTTGGTATGGTGCCAATGGAGTTCATCGAATGGACTGGCCTGCCCAGAGCCCAGACCTGAACCCTATAGAGAACCTCTGAGACGAGTTTGATCGCCGAATTAAGGGGTGCACTGCCCGTCCAAAATAAGTGAAGGAACTTGTATGTCTACTCCAAGCCGAGTGGAAGATAATGCCACTAGCTGTAATACAAAGACTTGTGGAAAGTATGCCCGGGAGGGTTCACGTTGTAATTGCCTCTCGTGGATGCTCTACCAACTATTGATTTTGAATAAAGTTAGTTTTTATTTTCTATCACAGGGGTCCAAATACTTATTGGTAGAGAGTGTATAACATCTCAGATAATTTCTGAAGGAAATGAATGACCAGGGTATCTTTGAAGCTCCAAGGATTGCTATATGTTACGATAGGAAATAATAAAATCTAAGCATTTAATAGTGATTTCTAATTCCCCAAACATACCCAAACATGTGTACTTACTTGTGTGGCTATGTAAAATTCTTTATCTACCCATTTATTCCAAACTCTTCGCATTGTTACCAGGGACAATGGTATGGCCATTATAAGGCAGCCTGCCCTGGCTCGGATGTATGTGGCATTGCTGGTCACGAATATGAAAGTTGATCTTTTCTTTCCCATTGTGTTAACTGCAAAGGAGACCATAGTGCTTGTTCAAGAATTTGTCCGAAGTGTGGTCTTGAAAAAGAAATTAAATCCACTGTAGTTAATCATATCCACTACTCAGAAGCTCGTAAGATTGCAAAAAACCATATATTACAATAAGGCTTATCGTTTTGTCAAATAGTAAAAATAATTACTATCCAATTCGACCTACCTATGCCAGATTTCTATCAACCCAATTTACCTAATAAACGCCAAACAGAAATGTACCCGTCCTTAAACCTGAGAAAGGAAAATTACCAAAAGCGTCTCTAGGAAAGAAAAATGTTATAAAAAAATAATTATTTTTAAATACGAATTTTAAGAACACGTCTAGCTCATCCATACAAAAAGATGAACAAATAAGAGATAAACGTTTTGAAATTTATACTATTGACTGTAATATGGACGTAAATTCTTCAGATCTCCCTGACGGGGATGATTCATTTTTTATTAAGGGTATTATGGCTGTGTTCATTTCTTGGAACTGTTAGGGCTTTCGCAATAAATACCATGATTTGAAGTGTCTCATTTCAGATTTTAACTAAATGTACATTTCTCTCTAGGAAACGTACTTAAAAAATGGCAACCATTGTAACGTTAAACGTTCCAGCTGTGCAAGGAAAGATAATTTATGCAAGAAATAAAATTTCTTGTGGAGTGGATTCCTCAGGAGGATTCTGGCGTTTGTTTACATCGCGCGAGACGCTAGAATAAATTGTTTTTTAATCGCATCGTTTTTCAATAATATTTATCTTAATATTTTTTTTCCATTTGAAACGAAAATGATCCTTAAAACTATATTCTGCACTATTGAAAAAGATATCGCTCAAAAACTGGAAAATTTTATGGAAATACAATTATGGCGATTTATTTGTATGATCAATTGGCATATTAAATCAAACTGAGGTGTTTGATCTGAATTAAAATTCAGCCTTTAACACTCCAGTGATTACTGCAAATTCTTCAAAGCTTAATGGTACTAAGCAGACATTTTCTAACAAATCTTTTATTGAATATAATTCTGAGCTATTTAATAACCGTATATTTAGTATTCAAACATTAATAAATGTGTATTTCATACTTTTGCCTGGTTGCTACATAAATGAATTAAGCCTATCAGAAGATACAATATTTGGTTTGTGTTCAAACTTTAACATCAAGTGCAACAGTTGCAATTTTAGAAAGGATTTTTCTCAGCTGAAAATGTTGTCTATATAAATCACATAAACACTCTGACTGTGTATGCTATTAGATTAATTGAAAAAGTTTACTCAGGAGGAAAGAAACTATTCTACATGTTGAATTTACCTTTACTTAGTAAAAACTTTTTTAGATAGCAAGAAAAAATGCTAAGAATTCTGCTTGTAGTGCTGCTAAAGATAGCATGATCAATGCAGCTAGTCATCCAAACAGCAAAAGATCATTAGCCAATTATTGGCCAAACACCTCATTTCGATCTCGCCTAGTGCAATGAGGCGTTGTTGAATACCGTAATTCTTACAATAATCTTCGAATTCTTTAGATTTGAAAATTGATGCATTGTCAGATACTAGAATTACTGGTATTCCCTGGCTACTGAAAATTTCTTCAAGAAAGAAAATAGTTCTTGAAGTGTAACACGTGCTCTTGAGATGTTAAAGTCTGCAAGTGAGGAAGAAATGAAGAGGAAAACGAAGAACAAGCTGAAAAGCGTGACCTTACCCTGGAGAATCTGCAACAATTGTGCAACATAGCAAGAATTTGCACAAGACATTGACGCCAATATGGTTCGAGCTGTCGAGTTCAGCAATCACGTTGACGGGGTTATGGCCTTGTACAGGGGAATTTTGAAAGAAAGGGAAAAACAAAGACAACTACCCATCACCATGTTTCTCTCCAAGGTAAAGCCCCCTGGCTCTACCGTCATCGCCTCCAGCAGAAGAGTCTCCAAGGGAGCCGTTTTAGGCTCCCTTGGAGCCTAAAACGGCTATGAGTCATGAGAGAGCCTCTCCTCCGCCACCAACACAAGACTCTTCGCCTCTCTCAGAAAGCAATGTTGAATAACGTTTATTACTCTATAAGGTTTTGTAACTAACCTTATTAATTAGCACTGACACGTTTAAGTACATACATATACTTTTGTAATTTTTTTTTAAATGTGTAAAGTATAAATGCTGTTTACATATTTAAAACATTCGTGTACCCGCATACATGAAAATTTCTAGGGGCAATCTTCGCGGTTTTTCAGATTTCGCAAAAGGTTCTGGTCCCCATTAACAGCGAAAAATGAGGGATCACTGTATTAAACTTTATGTTTTGGAATTCATCGGCATTCGTTATGTTCACTTTACTTCCGGAATAGCATTCAAAACGATTTGCAAGACCTTCCATTTTAGCTGTAATGTATATTTTACCATAATTATTGGAGTCATTTAAAAACATATCATAAATCTGACTTATATTAATTTCATCTGAATCATCTAATATTTGATGAACATTTTGAGTTTTGTTTTGTTTTTCATTAAGCTAGCAATGCAAAGATGTACTAAATGGCCTCGTTACTGACAAGATTTGCAGTATACTTTATGCTTTAGAAAACAAAAATTTGTGGCATGATTATTCTTTTCACAGTGTAAACATAATCCGTCTAATCCAAGTACTTTTAAATTAGCGCCTTCACCACTTATGGGCGACTTCGCTCTACTTCTTGTTTGGAAATTTTTACTTTTGTTTTCAAAATTACATAAATTGTTATGTGTTGTTGATCTGTTTTTATTTTGACAATATTGCTTGATATTTAGTTAACTTAAATTGAAGAATTACTCTTATAGATTTCCTTATTCTCAATTTTTGCAGCTTCAATAGCTAAGGCAATTTCAATAGTTTTTTCAAATGTAATATCACCTTGTTACAATAGTTTTTCCTGTATATCAGCATCAGATAAACCTCGAATAAATTGAGAACGTTATAATAAACTTAACATAGCTTTTGAACAGTCATTTGATTTACATTCCGATTTAAATTCTGCATTTTTCGTAAGATCTTTCAATGAAGAAATAAAAGTAGAGATTGACTTACCTGGATGTTGAATTTTTGAAAAAAAATTTTGTTGCTATGTTAACACTTTTGGTTTTGGAGATACATGTTGTTTAAGTAAATACAAAAGTTTGCTATATTTCTTTGTGGATGGTATATCTGGATCAGTAAGACTTAATAAAAGTTGATATTGTAGCGATCCAAGACAATTGATCAAAACCATAACTTTTAATTCTTCAGTTTCTGGATCATCTGGCGATAAACCGTTGAGTTCAGAATAATTTTCCGGTCTTTGTGCATAACAGTCAAATGATTCGACTGCAGCGTCAAACGGATCAAAAGATAAATTTTGTGTTGCGATGACATTTTTTTTTGTTTGTTTGTTTCGTTTCTTCTGGAGGTTTCATTGCTTTTACAAAATCTTGCAGCGTTGTTTCTAATTGTGCTAATTCGGCCATGTCGATTACGTTTTTTCCTTCTTTGCCAAATGCTATGTTTATACTTTTTTAATATTTTATTGAGAGAATAGTAAGCACGTTACATAATGGAATCCACATCGAATAGAACTGACATACAGAGGAAGTAATAGAACAGAGTGGAGTTGAGATGTACCAACAGAAGGTAGTAAAATACACAACAGTTTGCAACACCAGAAAGAAGCTGTCTAATAGAAATATAACTAAGTCTTAAAAAAGATATTACTTCATGACATACTAAATGATTTGAAGAATTGGGATACACATACTGTTCACGGCTTAAGGTTAAACACTTCAACTCCGCTCTCCACTAGGTAATGCACTTATCCGCGAAATGTTTTGTCTATTTTACTTTAGTACAATAAAGTAATTCAAAATGGTCACACGTTACTACTTCCCATATCCGAACATTATCCGTGATAGTCCTAGAAGCTTTAATTCAACAAATCAAGTATTGTAAGATGACGTGTAGTACAAGCTACCAGCCTTCGGTCTGGGTATCAAAAATTTTCGCAATAAAGGTTTAAATCAACTACTATAAATAAAAAAATTTATAAAATTATTAAAAAAACTCGTATGTTGCAAGATTGTAGACAAATATGATAGTTTTTTTTTAACAGAGCAATTATAAATATGTAGGTACATAGTATGGCCCGGAAACCACAGCGTAATGACGCTAAATGGCGCGATATTAGATGTCACACTTAAATTTTATTGCGGAAAGATGTTTATTCAAATGAGTACTTCAAAGCTTTGTTCAGTACAATTAGTTTAAATTTGGAAATTAAAATTATATACTTACTAAAATAGAACTAAAAAAAATATTAATTTGTGTACAGTTTACAAAACAGGTAACTGTTTTCAAAAATGATTAATACAATTTGGCAGAATTACTTTCTTAAATAACACCCAAAATATTTTTGGATGTTAACTGAAATTTCAGGAATATAATTAATCTAATATATAAGATATATTAAAATATAACAAAAAATCCTTTAAAATGCCTGAAAAATCATGCAGTTAGTGGTATTAAACTTCCAATTAATCTCATTTTTATTATGTTACTCTCAATCAAGCTTGGGATAGCTTTACTTATAAACGTTATTGGAGGTATTTTATAGTGAGGACATTTTTGTCACTTGGTTAAACAATTGATTTTGACCCATGAACAGCATATCCCTGCCAACAAAGCTCTAAGCATTGTAGTGTAACATTTTTCCTGGTTTTTCCTTGTCCACACAGTCATATCTTTTTTTCATTTATATTATTTTAGTATTCCCCTTTCCTTGAACAATCCTTTTCTTATATATTAAATGCACTTAATGCTTAAAAAATTACATATAGTGAACTTTTAATGGTTCTTTACGAATAATTTTTAACAAATTGGAACAGTTAGATTTGTAAGCTAACTGTTCCAAAAGGCTAAGTTGTTGAAGGATTAATTGGCGATAAAGTTTGAATTAATTAAGAAAGAATATATAATTCTATTAGAATGGCGCACTCTGCCTCAATTAAAATCGCCAAAAAAAAATACGAGGAAAACATGTGTTCTTCAATATTACTGAATTAGGTATTAGTATTACTGAATATCTCACTCTCTCTCTCTCTCTCTCTCTCTCTCCCTCTCTCTCTCTCTCTCTCTCTCTATATATATATATATATATATATATATATATATATATATATATATATATATATATATATATATATGTAATGAGACTGACTTCTCGATGGGGTGTTGCAGTCATGGCCATAAAAATGATACCGTTTCAGCTATAGACTTTTATTAAGACAACTTTGAAGGACGGGTTCCCACTTCATCATAGGGACAAACTGAAGGGTCAGCTAACATAAAGTTCTATTTACAAGACCATTAACACCTGGGTCAACATCTGTGGGAAAATATCTCTAGGAAAATCCTCGCACATCAAAACTGTTAAAGGATCTGTGGAGGTAAGAGGAATTATGTACATTCCTGTTAGAATAGGAAAAATTGTTCGCAAAATTGAATTTTACATAATTGATTCCAACATAAAATATGCTTTGTTGTCTGCTGCATGTGTTAGACAGTTTTGTTTATATCTCAATTTTAAAAATTTACAAGTGTATCAATTTAAACATAATGTCACAAGTACTAGAAAATATTGTAAGGAAAATTCTCAGGGGTTTTCAAAACTTGAATCAAGGGTAAAAATTCCCGCGTCATTTTCCATTTCCCTTTTTAACCCCTAACCTAAATTGACCACTGGGGCTACAGGTTACGCCCTCAGAGAAGGGGCCTGGCCAATTATAAACCTACATGGCCCTAGCGGACAATTTAGGAAATTTCCAAATAAAAAGGAGATACACGCTAACGGAGACAGATTTTCCTAGAGATATTTTCCCACAGATGTTGACCCAGGTGTTAATGGTCTTGTAAATAGAACTTTATGCTAGCTGACCCTTCAGTTTGTCCCTATGATGAAGTGGGAAACCGTCCTTCAAAGTTGTCTTAATAAAAGTCTATAGCTGAAACGGTATCCTTTTTATGGCCATGACTGCAATACCCCATCGAGAAGTCAGTCTCATTACAGAAGTCGCCAGGAGAATCTGAAGCGGAGGAAACCCAAATGAACAATGACCAGAGTCCCTCTTAGACACCCCGTGGAGAGGAAAAGTGTCGATGCCACCTGCAACCATTAAGAGATCAAGCGAGAGATAACCACTGACCCCCTGAAATGACTGCATGAAGAAAAGAGCTGATGATAACGAGATCGAAAGAAAAGAAAATGAATTCTGATTCCGGTAACATCATCTGCCCTAAATTTGAGAGTAAGGGACAGATAGAATTTAATAAATGGATCCAATATTTCGAAAAAAAATGCGACGAAAAAAACCTGCTGGAAAACGACAAACTCCGACTTTTTCCCGACTTTCTGGGATCAGAAACGACAGCATTTTACATCAACAACTGTTTGGATATTGAGAAATGGGATGATATAAAGAAAATATTTACTGAACACTTCCAAGTTGAAAAAAATGTAACATTTGAAGATTTTGTTGGGATGAAGCTCAGCGATTTTCCCACCTTAACTGAATACTTTAATGAAAAGACTGAAGCGGCCAGAAAATTAAATTTACCTACAGAAATTATTATTAACTCGCTCAACCATGGACTGCCGGAGACCTATAAACTTATATTATCCTCTCACGAAATAAATGAGACATTTAAATGGATTTCGACTGCCAGGAAAGTTATAAAAGATAATATTCAGCGACCCAGCCTCCCGCGAGCTGATCCATCACTGCATCAAGACAGGGAATATCCGACGTTCGAATACAGGCCCCCGTATCCCGACAGTCATCGATGGGAAAGACCGGTCATCGAAGGAAGGAGCTACCCTCCTGCATATCCTGTCGACTTCTGTAATGAGACTGACTTCTCGATGGGGTGTTGCAGTCATGGCCATAAAAATGATACCGTTTCAGCTATAGACTTTTATTAAGACAACTTTGAAGGACGGTTTCCCACTTCATCATAGGGACAAACTGAAGGGTCAGCTAGCATAAAGTTCTATTTACAAGACCATTAACACCTGGGTCAACATCTGTGGGAAAATATCTCTAGGAAAATCTGTCTCCGTTAGCGTGTATCTCCTTTTTATTTGGAAATTTCCTAAATTGTCCGCTAGGGCCATGTAGGTTTATAATTGGCCAGGCCCCTTCTCTGAGGGCGTAACCTGTAGCCCCAGTGGTCAATTTAGGTTAGGGGTTAAAAAGGGAAATGGAAAATGACGCGGGAATTTTTACCCTTGATTCAAGTTTTGAAAACCCCTGAGAATTTTCCTTACATATATATATATATATATATATATATATATATATATATTCAGTACTCATACTTTTTAATAGCGATGAATTATCGGGCTTTCTAATGATAAACAAAATTTATTATATACTTACAAAGCTTTTTGCCTTCTTTATAGTAAAGTAAGTTGTTTTTAAAATAATTTTCATCAATCTTCAACTAAATAGGAAAAAACTAAAATTAAATTATTCCAAGCAATTGAAATTTTGCTGTCCAAGAGTTGAAAAGCATTTTATTTCATCCACTTTATGGAATCTATCGTTTGCTTGTGCCTCAAATTTATTATTTTCATTTTGGGTGCTACTCTATTCTACTATAACTGAGTTACAGGCGACACCGCGTTACAATGGCTTCAGAAGTCATCATTATGATGCGGCAGATAGGGAAATCTCTTATAATTTCTAGAAATAAATGTAAAAGTGCTCCAAATTTGAAATTTAAAGATTTAATTACATAAAAATAAAATTTTAAATTATAAAACATATAGGAACTCGTTAGTTTTTATTTAAAAATTAACAGTTGTGACATACAAAAATACTTAAGGAGCATGGAAACTCTTAACTTATTTAAAATAAAAAATATCATCAAAATAAAATATAAATATTATATCTACCAAATAATAAACATCTAGTTTAATAAATCAGAATCTAAAACAATAAGTTAGTTTTTTTTTAAGAAATGGCAACTACGAAATGCAAACAAATTTGATAGAACATGGCTCGTTTACAATTACTGAAAACAAAAATCTCGCCGAGATAATAATATAGAAAAAATAATGTTTTTCTATAATAAGATCAGTTTAGCGTTTAGCACATGCCAAAAGAGTCTTACATACATATAAATTATCATGAATATATTTCTTTACCCTTCAAGTTTAATAGCGTAGATACATATTTATCTTACTCGGAATAACAAATATCAGGCCGTAATAATGCCAATATTCAATAACACTCTTATATTTTGATGCCAACTCAACAACGGAAAGCTCTTTTCCTAAAATTAAAGTGGTATTTTGGTCGGTTTTTCGTTAATATCTTTCGAACTCATTGTAATATCGGATCGCGAATGGACCAAATGACTTCCTTGGGTTGTTTCGCGTCTTTTGATACCTTCAGAGCCCGTCTGCGTCCAGCGTTCCGCGAGGAGATAGACGCACATACATAATACATATATACACACATAGTCACAGTCAGATTTTATTATAGAAGATATATTTTAATATATAGATGCATATATTATAAAGAAATATATCAAAAGAAAAATCGAAAACGTTTTCAAGAATGTAATAAATCACTAACAAAAATATCATAATGTTCAGCAGTTAAGACAGAAAACGGAGCTGCTTCAAATTTTCCAAATAAACAGCGTTTTGGCAGGATAGGTGATCGTTGGTCTGCATTAAAGTCAATCATATTACCAAATTTCTGACAACTATGAAGCCAACAATGAGAGTTTAGTTATTGTGTTTGATGCCAAATCAACAATGGAAATGAGCGTGCTACATAATTAAAACGGTGTTTTGGTCCGTTTTTCATTATTTTTTTTAAATTAATTGGAAAATCAGAACGCGAATGACCGAAATGACTTCCCTAACCAATGCCACCAAGTCTATTTAAGAATACGTGGAATACAAATTGCCCTCTTCTAATTGGATAAATAAAAATTGCTCAATTGAATTTAAAATGAAATATATTTACAAAATTAATATTGATAAAATAAAATAAGTAAATATGGTCAGAAGCCGAAGAAAAATATATTACATGAAAATATATTTTAAACGTTGTTAGATGAATTAAGTTATTAAAAGATTTAAAATTTTTAACACATTAATATATACTGAATACCGCCTAGCCCAATTAAGAACTGGTGGAATAAAGATTGGAGTCTAAAATTTTGATAAATAAAAATGTCGCAATTGAATTGAAAATTAAAGAAATATACCAAATTACTATTGATACAAAGAAATAAATAAGGCTGAAAAACCGAGAACAATTATATTATTTGAAAACACATTTTAAACGTTAATATAAAAAAGAAATATTTCAATTTTGTTTGCATTTCATAGTTGCCATTTGTAAAACTTATTTGTTACCTGTACCTAAGTACATCATTTGCCTATTTTTTCTCTCGTGAAAAAAATGTTTAAATAAAAGCCTAGTTTAAGATAACAAAACCTATAAACATACAAGTTAGTTAGTGTTTAAGAAATTGCAACTAAGAAATACAAACAAAAAATTAATAGACATGGCGAGTTTAAAATTACTGTTAATCAAAATCTCGCGAAGATAATAAAATAGAAAAAAATAATGTTTTTCTAAAAAGCATTATATAAATGTATTTTCTAAAAAGCATTTAGCAGATACAAAAATATTCTCTCATACATATATATTTTAATGAATATATTTTTTACTCTTGAAATTTAATAATGTAGGTACGTTTTTACGTTACTCGGAATAAAAAATAGCAGGCCATAATAATGCCAGCATTGACCAACACTATAATTTTTTTATCGCCAACTCAACAATGGAAATGTGCGTGCTGCAAAATTAAAGTGGCATGTTGGTCGGTTTTTTGCTAATATCTTTGGAACCAATTGGAATATCGGACTTCCCTGGACAGTTCCGCGTCTTTCGGTACCTTCAGCGCCCTTCTGCGTCCACCGGTTCTCGAGGAGATAGAAGCACATACATACATACATACATACATAGATAAATAGTTACAATCAGATTTTAATGTATAACACTAGCTGCTTCGTACCCAGCCTTCGGTATTAAATTTTTTTCTATTAGAGGTTTAGAACCACTATAAAAGATAAACGTATTAATAGAATTTTTGAATGAATCTCGTATGTTGCAGATTGTTGAAAAATGTGATAGTTTAAGCAACAGAAAATCCCAATTATAAATTTGTACGAAAATAGTATTACCACAGAGTACCACGGCGCAATGATGCTAAATTCTATGATTTTCTGATCACGACATGATACAATTTCCAACATGCTATATATAATGCATGCATGCAATGTCTTTTCTGAGAAAATGTATTTCAAATAATTTTTATTCCTTAAATTTCGTTTTATACACTCATGAGCCAAAACATTATGACCACCCCTACATTTTGCAATGAACTTGCCTGGATGACGTGGAAGGCACGTGATCAGATGGAAGCGGTATTTAACTGCTGCTGGAGTGAAGAATCATTCTTTCACTTATTTCTGTGAGTGATGGGAAAGGCTGCGGATCTAAGCGATTTTGATAGAGGGCAGATTGTAATGGTTCAAAGGATTGGAACAATTATTTCCGAATCTGCACGACTCGTGGGTTGTTCTCGATCTACAGTTGTTAGTACTTATGTAAAGTGGATGAATGACGGTGAAAACAGCTGTAGACGGCATGGTGTTGGACGTCCACACGCTATCGTCGGAGACTGTCTCGCATTGTGAAGCAAAACCGGAGACAGACAGTGGTTCAGATGACAACCCAATACAATGCAGGGGCAAGTAGAATAGTATAGGAGTACACTGTTCAGCGAACACTGTTGGAAATGGAGTTGCGCAGCAAACATCCCACTCGTGTGCCTTTCCTGACCAAGTGTCATCGCCAACTGCGCCTAAGCTGGGCCCAGGAGCATCGCGACTGGTCCATGGATCAGTGGGAGAGAGTTGCCTGGTCAGATGAATCACGGTTTGCCATTCATCACGCCAATGGCCATGTCCGGATACGCCGTCTTCCAGGCCAACAGTTGCTCCCTCAATGTACAGTAGGTCATACACAGGCCGGTGGTGGAGGTATTATGTTTTGGGGGACGTTCTCTTGGGCGTCTCTGGGATCCGTGGTTGTGGTAGAGCAGACCATGAATGCTACATGGTATCTGAACATCTTTGCGGACCAATTACACCCTTTAATGGCCTCTGTTTTCCCAGCTGGAAATGGAATGTTCCAACAGGACAACGCCCCGTCTCACAAGGCTAAAATTGTGTTGGAGGGGTTCCAATAACATGATGCTGAATTCCAGTTAATGTCCTGGCTCCTAACTCACCGGATCTCAATCCGATAGAACACTTTTGGGATGTCATGGGACGGCAGCTCAGAGTTCAAAGACCACCAATTCGCAATATCTCGGATTTGCGTAACCGTTGCTTAAACATCTGGTACAATCTGTCTCCGGCCATCTACCAAGGACTTGTGCAATCCATTCCAAGGCGGGTTGAATCTGTGTTGCGCTCCAAAGATGGGCCAACTAGTTATTGACAAATGGTCATAATGTTTTGGCTCTTGAGTGTATATATTTTTATCACTTTAATTTTTGAAAAATTAAATGTGAGTTAAAAAAAAATTTTTGAAAAATTTGTATTTTGTCCTTAAATATTTTTATTGATAATTTTGGGCTTATTAACCTTCTTGTGTATTTATTACATTTTGTTGACGTTTTGTTCGCCAACGGCAATCAAATGAGGATCTATATTGTATCTCTTTTTAACCTAAACCTTATATTAAAGTATAATTGTATTGAAAATATTAGCAAAAAGTAAACAGAATAAATACGCTTAATACATACATTCACTGAAAAAGAAATAGCCTACTAACAAAAACTATTACAATAGTGTAGCAAATGACAGCTGTAAAATAAAAACGGGTTGGCAGAACAGGATGCCACTACCAACTTCGAAATAAAACTCTGAGCATGGTAACTTAACATTATCTCATGATCTCGCCGTATCAAAACAATTTGTATCTATATTTTAATTTATATTATATTTGTATCCAGCTCTTCTTGTGTAACCCATTTCTTACATATTAAATTAACGTAATGGTTAAAAATATTAGATATAATGAATCATTAAAGGTTCACTATGGCTAATTTTTAATAATTTGGAGCTGTTGGCTTTGTAAACTATGAAGGAATTAAATGCTCATAAATGTAAATGCTCGCTTTCTCAATGGTTTTGATTAATTAAGTAAAAGTATATAATTCTCTTACAATGGCGCAATCTACATCCATTAAGGTCGCCGAAATAGTAAGGGATACGATGTTGTTCAGATGAAATACCTTTCTGTTATAGTAAACATAGCCAATAATTTCCCCAAGTTCGCCAAAGTGCACCATATTTTTCATTAGTACCATAAAAATAAAATTGATAGACCATCGAGAGTGTACAAATATTGAAGATACATTGAAGAGATTTTTTTTTATCTTGCCAAGATAATATTAAAAAAATATTTTCTTAAAAGCATAAATGAAATAGAAAAAACATTTACTACTTTCGATTAAAAAAAATAATATATTAAACAACGGTTAATGCAAAGTAAGCCTCATTTACATAAGTACGTTCTTATCTTTGGTTTAATAGTTGTGTGTGTTATATAGAACACCAAATATCAGGGGAGAATGACGCCAAAAATAAGAATCCCAACTCAACAGTGAGAGTAAAGATAATTAAAAATATTAAAATTTATTAAATAATCAAAACGTGGTTTTAGTCAATTTTTCATTAATATCTTTCGAACTAATTGGAATAACGTAAAAGCAAATGACCGAAATGACTCCCCCAAGCAATACCGCCAAGTCTGTTTAAGAACCAATGGAATAAAGATTGGATCTCAAAATTGGATAAATGAAAATGCTGCAATTGAATTGCTGCAAAATGAAAAGAAATATACCAAAGTAATATTGATAAAACGAAATAAGTAAATAAATTCATAGGCCGAAAACAATTATATTACCTAAAAACAAATTTTTGAGATGAAGTAAGTTACTTAACAAAATTTGAAAACACATTTTAAACGTTAATGAAAAGGGGAAATAATATTTTAATTTTGTTAATATTTCTTAGTTGCCATTTCTAAAATGAAAACTTATTTATTCCCTGCACCTAAGAACATCATTTGCCTATTTTTTCTCTAGTGCCTAAAATTATTAAATTAAAGTCCAGTTTCAAATAACAAAACTTATAATCATACATTAGTTTTTGTTTAAAAAATGACAACTGCGAAATGCAAACGAAAATTTCATAGAACATGGCGCGTTTTTAATTACTGAAAACAAAAATCTCACGAAGATAATAAAATAGGAAAAAAAGCAATTTTCGATAAATAAATGAGTTCAGCGTTTAGCGGATTCGAAAATAGTACCATATACATAAATGCCATCATATATTTATACATTTACACTTGAATTTAAATAGCGTAAATACGTTTTTATTATACTCGGAGTACCACATATCAGGTGATAATAATGCTAATTTTGAATAATACTGCCATATTTAGACGCCAACTCAACAATGGAAAGCGCTTGACGCAAAATTAAAGTGCGATTTTGGTCGGTTTTTCTTTAATATCTTTCCAACTAATAGGAATATTTGAACGCGAATGGGCGAAATGACATCCCCGAATCGTTCCGCGTCTTTTGGTACTTTTATCTCCCATTTGCGTCTGTGGCGATTCAAACGACATTCCTAAAATATTACGATTCAAAACAACATTCGAAGTTTTGCATTTTAACATTTATTTGCAATGAGACAATTGCCGCGACGCGGCTTACATTCTGACATCAACAATACTATTTTGCTTCTCTGGCTGCGCAGCAGCGCCCTCTTATTGCCAACATTTTCGGCACACAGCCCACTGGTGAACAGAATGT
Organism: Pardosa pseudoannulata; assembly: GCA_032207245.1. Lineage (NCBI taxonomy): Eukaryota > Metazoa > Arthropoda > Arachnida > Araneae > Lycosidae > Pardosa > Pardosa pseudoannulata. Next base: position 161,738,851 of record CM063502.1, read on the forward strand.
TCACCCATTATAATCTAACATTACTTAATACAAACAATTGTTACTCAAATACAATTTTCTAAAATATCTAAAATATATAATATATCTAAAATAGGTCGATAACGATTTGGCCAATGGTCTGGCGTTTGTTTAAGCTAAGGGGGACCGTGCCACCATAGTTCATTCTGTACTCATTTGACAGCAGATGTACCACGCGAAAGGATATCAGCAGGGTTGTCCTTTCCAGGACAATGTCCCCACATGTGCGGTTCAGAGAGCATTTGGATCTCTTCAACAGGATTTTAACAAATGGTTTAAATGCTGAAGAATCACCGCGTATCCAGTAGAACGAAATAAGAGAATCAGTTCAGTAATATATTTTGGCTTCGAATTTGAGACAAGATGACACCTGCTTGGCCAACCTAGCTGACAGTAATGCAGCTGTCAATTCTAGCCGTGGTATGTCAATGATTTCAATGGTGCCACATGACTTTTCGAACAAATAAAACTCGTCTCGATTTCACTATTACGAGCAACAAATCGTAAATACAAGACTGTCCCATGGGATGTTTTGCTCGCGTCGGAAAAACAATGAATTTCAAAATTTGATATTTCTTGATTTAGTTCACCTAAATAGTACCGTGGTATCTTTATCTTGGTCAAGTCCTCAGCTTCGCTACTCCACTGCTGCCACTTGCGAAGTAGTTTTGGAGGAAGTTCAGTATCCCAGTCTACTCCCAAAGTCCAAAGGTGCTGAAGCAGACATTTCAGTTTGATGACAAATGGACCGAGAATTCCGATAGGATCGAAGATGCGTCCAACCACACTTAGAATAAGTCTTTTTGATTCTATTTTACGAGACATAAACTTCAATTGATCCTTCGGATCGAAATAAATTAAATCCTTTTCTGAATCCCAAGCAAGTCCCAAAACCTTAATCGGTGGTCTAAGGTCAATAGCACTAGTTCCAGAGAATTCTGTTTCAACACCTTCTTGTTGCCATAACAAATTAAGCTGTTTTGAATTAGTTCACCATATGCGGAGTAACATGCTTGCGTCACAGAATATTTGCAAGCATTCTAAAGAAGTATGTAGAGCGTCCTGAACATCATTTCGACCTCCAATAAGGTCATCCATATACACAGAGCTATTTAACATATCATATGTATCAGGATACTGTTCTTTGTATTTTTTAAAATGATGTTTTAAAGTTGCTGCAAGAAGGTATGGACTAGGCTTAAGTCCAAAAAGAACTCTTGTAAAATTTAAAATGTAGGGCTCATTCTTTAAATCATCAGTCCAGAAGAATCGCGTAAAATCTCGATCAGAAAAGTCTAATTCGATTTGAAGAAAGGCCGATTTCACATCAGCTGTGAATGCTATAGAATTTTCTCTGAAACGTAAAAGAAGTTCTAAAATATTGGGATGCAAATTTAATCCCATATATAGACTATGATTCAATGATAAATGTCCATCTTCATGAGCTGAACCATCAAAAACAATGCGAAGACGACTTGTGGTTTTGTCGCTGCGTATCACCGCATGATGGGGTAGGTAAAATCCCTGACTACTCGATAAAGAATCACAAGAAGTGCGCTCAACTATACCTTCCGCAAGATAATTGTCGATTATTTCCTTATATTCACAAAACAACTCAGGTTCATATTTAAACCTACTTACCAACCCCTCAAAACGTTTACGCGCAACAATTTTATTGTTTTGTAAAGCCTCTCTCATACCTGGTTTCCACGGCAAACTTACGCGATACCGATTTTCTACTAAACTAACTGATTTATCAAATCCTCTAAGAATCTCTACATCTCCATTACTCAAATTCACCGATTCCTTATCATGTATTCCTAAACTTTCAATCTCCCAAAACCTTCTTAGCTCAGACGAAATAGATTTCTCTTCACTGAGAATCAAATGTACCGAGGTACAATCACTCCGCTCATCACCCCTGCCCTGAAGAGACAATCCCAAACTGGTCTCAACATATATATATATATATATATATATATATATATATATATATATATATATATATATATGTGTGTGTGTGTGTGTGTATATGTATACAACTTATATGTATATATATATGTATATATCTATATATATATGTATATATATATATATATATATATATGTATATGTATATGTATATATATATATATATATATATATATATATATATATATATATATATATATATATATATATATATATATATATATATATATATATATATATATATATATATATATATATATATATATATATATATATATATATATATATATATGCATGGATGTGATGCCTTTGCTGTGAAATTTATTTCAAATAATTTTTATTCCTTAATTTTCATTTATAAATATTTTCATTTCATTTATAAATATTTTCATCACATGCTTAAGATGCAAAAATTTTTTTATTACATACCCGATTTCATGACTCCTCTTTTCAGTGCATAATATAGAGGTTCCTTTTATGATGAATTGAAACACCGAGAAATAGTCAAAATGAATTTTTTTGGATAAAGTTTTATACCGAATACAATCTCTATCACGTAGCTTTAATCTACAAAATACATACGAAATCTTTATGTTAGTTACTTTATGTTGCAGAACAGTTTGATTACTTATAGAAATTGTGACGTTATTAAATACTAAGTCAAATTTTGTTTATATTTTGAAAAATCGTAAAACAATATGCTGTTACATTTTAATATTACTTGCATAGACTGCCTTTAAACGTGATAGATTAAGAGGAAGAAATTTTAATCTCGGAAGTGAACATTTCACGATATCAAATAATTTGGAAATTAAACAAACCATGCATAAAAAGGACATTGTTTTATGTATAGAGATAATATCTATGCAATTAATAATGCAGATGCAGTATAGGTTCTCACTGGCTGATTTGCAATTTTGGTGCTTCTTAGTTTGCAAATTAGTAATTTCAAGTTAGTAATTAGTAATTTCTGATGTAAGACTCGTTATAAATTTATTTTCAACTTTCAAATTTCTGAAAACTTCATTTTTGGCCCTTACATATTTTATTATTACTTTGTGATCATTTTACATTCTTCGTATATTAGGCCGCTATTTTGCCAACATTTTGGTAGCCAACGGCAAAATAGTTGGATGACAGCAGTTATCGCATCTGTTCCTATTTAGCCTAAACAGATTAAAGAATAGTTGTGTAAAATAATAATTAAAAAGAAAACAGAATAAGTGTACAGTAAGTATACATTGAATAAAACAGCAATAGGCCATAAATTCAATGTGAATTAATCTAATGAAGCTATTATAGATCAAAAATAGCAGTGTTCTATTAAATTAACTTACAATTTTACTCTTACCAAATCGTAAATAAAAACTAATTTTTTTAGTCCTTTGCCTATTGATGACTTTTTGTATTAATAGTAATTTTTTAAATATAAACAAACTAATTTTTAAATATCCAAACATATCAAATAAGGATGTTTTCATTTTAAAAATGTCAGCTATAAAGTATAAACAAAATAAACAGAATATGTCGAGCGTACAATTACTGATAATGTCCTTATTTATTTTCAACTGTATTGAAATTTGAAAAAAAAATCCAGTTCTAAATAAGAAAACCTACAGTTGTTATTTCTTAAAGTTTTACTTTAAGAAATGAGAACTGTAAAATAAAACCAAAATTGTTTAAACTTGGTGAGTTTATAATTATTGAAAAAAAATATCGCCAGGATAAAACAGAAAAAAAAATACTTTCCTGAAAAAGATAACTGAAGTAGTTAATGCGAGGTTAGCCTCACATACACACATGCGTTCATAAATATTTTACAATAGATATCTTAGTTATACATGACACCAAATATCTGACGATAATGACGCCAAAAAGAAGAATCATGTTTTTGTTTTTCAAGCCAACATAGCAGTATAATTAAAAAAAATAAAAAAAATTAAAATTAATTAAATAATTAAAACAGCGTTTTGGTCGGTTTTTCATTAATATCTTTCAAACTAATTAGAATACTGAAATGCTAAAGACCGAAATGACTTCCCTAAGCGATGCCGCCTAGCCTAATTAAGAACAGATGGAATAAAGATTGAGGTCTCAAAATTGGATAAAAAAAATGGCGCAGTTCATTTGAAAATAAAAGAAATAAATATACGAAATTAAAATTGCTAAAACGAAATAAGTACATAAGATCAAACACCGAGAACAATTATATTAGCTTTAAAATGTTATCTTATAAAATGTTATCACATGAATTAAATTACTTAAGATTTCAATATTTATAATATGTAAGTAAAAAAATATATAACAAATTCCGCCAAGCCTAATTAAGAATAGGTGGAATACATGTCGTGTAGCTCTCGTTTACATTTAGGTATTAACATATAATCAAATTTATAATGGTGTTTATTTTGGCTAGTCATAAAGACTAAGTATTATTTGGGTTGCGTTGTGTAAAATATTTAAGTACTAAATTCAACCACAGGTTCTTAGAGACTACAGATTTAAAATGAAAAATAACCTAAAAATCTAAATTAAGAGTAACTGAAATCAGCTTAAAATAAAAAAGCAAATTTATTATAATGACATATATATACATCTATATACAAACAATCTGATTTAATCTTCATAAAACTTTCTTTATCAAAACGTTTAATTTAGGTGGCATACTAATTTAGGTCTAACAATAATTTTCCATCAATTGGGTAAATATATATATATATATATATATATATATATATATATATATATATATATATATATATATATATATATATATATATATATATATATATATATATATATATATATATATAAGAGAGAGGACCTAATCTCAATTTCAAATACCGGGTGGCCATAATTAAACTGACAGTGCTCACAGTGTTCTGTAGCGCGATCTATTTGCGAGAATGACGCCACATTTTGTAGGAAGATTAAACAAGACGGGAGACGAAGGATTCCGCAAAAAATAAAATTAGTTCCAAAAGTCACCGCTAGGGGAATATTTTGCGCTGTGTTATAGAAAAGAGAGTGTTAACAAATGTAAATTAATACGGAATAAAATTACCTTTTATTATGCACATTTTCTGATTTAGTTCAAGAGCAATATGGCAACACTTTTAAAAAAGCGTAAAATCTACATAAACAACGATAAAGTCTCGTGATCTGTTATATCACGTACGTGAGCAGAAGAAGAAGTTCTTTACTAAAATTTCACCTTACATCCATTGGCACAGTGCCAGCTGCTTGGGTTTTAAAAGGCAATGTGTTACGTTTCAAATCAATCGGATTGAAAGTTTATGTGCAATGTCTCCTTCTTTAGTCTATCTTAAGTTACTGGTCAAATTCTTTTGCCTCAACCAATGCAACGCGTCAACCGCTATTCGTGCTTTTAGAACGCACAAAAAATGCGTAAAGTCAGTTAATGGGCTAAAAGCAATGGTTGCGATGTTTTAGAAGTGGTTTTCTGAAGGTTCAGTCAGGCAGAGGACGAAAACCTGTACCACAGGATACAATCGAAGTAGTTGCCACGGCGATTGTCGACAGAGGACCAGACAATATTGCTGCCACCTCTAGCGCTCGTGGAGTAGCTCGGAATATGGATATGCCTTACAGTACGGTATGGAAAATCTTACGAAAGATTATCAACTTCTATCTGTACAAGATCAGCTGTCTACAGGAGTTACTGTACCCCGACCATGATAAGCGATTGACTTTTGCTCTCACCTTTCTTGCCAGAATGGAGGTGGATGTTGTTTGGCCGTGGAAAATCTAATGGGAAGACGAAGCCCACTTTTAACTGAATGGAACTGTAAATACCCAGAATTGCCGAATTTGGGATGACAAATCACCACATGCAGTCTCAGCAATTCCCTTACATTCACCAAAGGTAACTGTTTGTTGTGGGTTCACAGCTGAATTTATCGTAGGTCCATTCTTCTATGAGAACATTACCCCGACAGGACCGGAAACCTATTCTGTTACCGGAGAGAAATATCGCCACATGTTGAACAACTTTGTCATTCCGGCACTTCAAAGACAATGCCTGAGGGAAATCATTTTCATGCAAGATGGATCCCCTCCACATGTTGCTGTATGGGTGCAACAGCTGCTACGACAGAAATTCACAACAGAAAGAGTCATTAGCCGCTACTTTCCAACTGCATGGCCACCTCGGTCGCCTGATCTCGGTCGCCCCATGCGACTTCTGGCTATGGGGTTAACTTATGTCCAAGATCTATCAAGGAGTGGTCCAGGACCTGGCTACTTTGAAGGATAACATGTCACGGACTGTAGGGAGATTCCTGCAGACATGTTACTTTCTGCTGTTGTGTATACTGTACACAGAATGCAATATGTGGTCCACAACAACGGCATCCACATTGAACCTCATTTGAATGCAAAATAAAAGGTAACTTCCGTATTGATTTGCATTTATTAACACTCTATTTTCTATTACACAGCTCCAAATATTCCTCTAGCGATGATTTTTGGAACTAATTTGTTTTTTCGCGGAATCCTTCGTGCTCCGTCTTGCTTAATCTTCCTACAAAATGTGGCGTCATTCTTGCAAATAGATCGCGCTACAGAACACTGTGAGCACTGTCAGTTTAATTATGGCCACCCGGTATATGTAATAATGAGTACCTTTGTGGGTATATATGGTGTGCCAAGAACACTGCTGGTTGAGAGCTATCCAGGACTGGGTATGTGTAGTAGCAATTTTCAATCTTCCGTCGGTCTCGTCAGGGGCTTCCTTCTGATTATTGATGTGCGGCCGTAATATTTGACACAGGAACACTGCTGTTAGCCGCCAGAGGTTCCAAACATTTCCAGAGTCTCTGTCGAATTCAAGGCTATTCTCCTTGGACTATCAGCTAAAAAGTATAAGCAAAATAAACAGAATATGTCGAGCGTATAATTACTAATAATGTCCTAAAATATTTTCTAATGTATTGAAATTTGAAAAAAAAATCCAGTTCTAAATAAGAAAACCTATGAAAAGCTGTGAAATAACAACAAAATTGTTAGAACTTGGCTAGTTTATAATTATTGAAAAAAAAATCTCGCCTGGATAAAACAGAAAAAATAATACTTCCCTGAAAAAGATAAATTAAGTAGAAAAAAATTTAACATCTATCGATGTAAAAAGAAAGTAATATATTAAAATGCGGATAATGCGAGATAAGCCTCACATACGCATATATGTTCATATATTGGTTTCAATTGATATGTAAATTGTACAGGACACTAAATATATGACAATAATGATACCGACGAGTAAAATCGTGTCAATGTTTTTAATGCCAAATCAACAGTAGAAATAAGAATATTTTAAAATATTAAAATAAAATAATTAAAACAGTGTTTTGGTCGGTTTTTTATTAATATCTTTCGAATTAATTGGAATATTGGAATGCGAATGATCGAAATGACTTGTCTAAGCAATGCCACCAAGCCTAATTAAGAACAGGTGGAATAAAGATTGGCGTTTCAAAATTGGATAAATAAAAATGGGGCAGTTCATTTGAAAATAAAATAAATATACGAAATTAATACTGCTAAAACTAAATAAGTACAAAAGTTCAAAAGCCGAGAACAATTATATTACCTTTAAAACGTTTCCTTATAAAACATTATCTTATGAATTAAATTACTTAAGATTTCAATATTTCTAATACGCAAGTAATAGAATATATAGCAAATTCCGCCAAGCCTAATTAAGAATAGGTGGAATACAGATTGACATCTCACAATTGGTAGATAAAAATAGAGCAGTTGAATACAAAATGAATGAAATATACCAGATGACTGGATAAAATGAAATTGCTTAATAACGCTTGAACATGAAGAATAATTATATGATTTAAAATACATTTTAAACGCTAATCAAAAGTTGCAATAATATTTCAATTTGACTTACATTTCATAGTTGTCATTTCTAAAATGAAAATACTTATTTGTTCCCTGCACTTAACTATAACATTTGCCTATTTTTTCTAGTGTTTAAGATTTTAAAATAAAAGTGCAATTTAAAATAACAAAACCTGCAATCATATGTTAGTTCTTGTTTAAGAAATGGCAACTGCGAAATGCAAACAAAAATTTGATAGAACATGGCGATTTTTTAAATAATGAAAATAAAAATCTCGCCAAGATAATAAAATAGGAAAAAAAAAGCGATTTTCTAAAAGAGATGAATTCAGCTTTTAGCAGATTCTAAAATAGTCTCATATACATAAATGCCATCATAAATATATATATTTCTACTTAAATTTATTAGCGTAGATACATTTTTATCTTACTCAGAATACCAAGGAGCAGGCTATAATAATGCCAATACAGCCTTTTTTTGACATCCCCGGATCTTTTAGTACCTTCGGTGCCCTTCTGATTCCAGCAGTTCGAACATACATACATAGTCATAGTCAGATTTTAATACATGACTAGCTGCTTCGCACCCAGCCTTGGATCTGGGTAGTAAATATTTCTAAATAATGTTTTAGAACCACTGCTGTAGATAAACGCATTCATAAAATATGTCAAATAAACCTCGGGTGATGCAGATTGTTGATGAATATGATAATTTATTAACAACACACAAACCCTGTTATAAATATTATGCTCACTCTTTTGCCAGGGAACCACAGCATAAAGAGGCTAAATTCGAAGCCTTTCTCTACCACATGAGTCAAATGTCTTTATGTTATGGATATGCATACTTTTAATTTCTTTACTGTGAAAATTTATTTGGAATATATTTTTATTCTTTAAATTTCGTTTCTTATAAATGTTTTCATGACTTGCTGCAAATGATTTTTTATTACATACACGATTTTACGTTTCCTTTCTTTGGTGTTTAAAAAAGAGGTTCCTTTTATAATGTACTGGAACACAAAGAAATGGTGAAAATTGGATATTTTCGAAGTCGTCAATAAAGAATTCAATTTTTATTTATATCTGTCATGTAGCCTTAAACTAAATAAGACATACGAAAACTTTATGATAGTTACTATATGTTATAGAACCGTTCATTACTTAAAGAAATTGTGACATTATTAAAAGCTTAAATCAATTTTGATTCTTGAAATATCGCAAAATATATAAATTTTCACTAGAATTTTACTTGCACAGTTTGTCATTCCACGGGATATAAACAGAGAGGAAGAAATTTTAGTTCGGAAGTTAAAATTTAAAAACTACAACAAACCGTACACATTTACATAAACAAAACATACAAACGACACTGTTTACATATAGAGATAATATCAAGATACAGTATAGGTTCTCATTGGAGGGTTTTGAAATTTTCGAGTTTTATTTCAGACGTAAGACAAAATATAAATTTGTTTTCTCATATTTTTTTTAAATTTAAAATTTTTGAAAAGTTTATATTTTTGGACTTACATATATTTTCATTGTTAATTTTGGAATTATACACCTTCCTGTGTATTTATGCCATTTTGGTGACGTTTTGGTCACCAACGCCAGAACAGTTGAATGAGGATCTATATAATATCTCTATTTAACATAAACTTCAATTATACTAAAATAATTGGAATATTGGAACAGGAATGGGCGACATTACATCCCTGGATCATTCCGCGTCTTTTGGTACCTCCAGCGCCCTTCTGCGTGCAGCGGTTCGCGAGGAGATAAACGCACATACATACATACATACAGTTACAATCAGATTTTAATATATAAGACTAGCTGCTTCTTACCCAACCTTCAGTCTGGGTAATAAATGTTCATAAGTAAAGTTTTAGTACAACTACTGTATATAAAAGTAGTAATAAGAGTATTACAACAACATTTTATGCTGCAAATTGCCGATGAATATAAGTTTATAAACAATAAATAGTGTAGCGGAGAGAGTGGGAGTGGGATTTGTAACCTTCCTCAATGAATTCCTGATCAAGAATCTGAGGTCATCCATCGGAAGGTTAGAAACCCTACAACACCGCCGAGATATATAAGTGTAAGGATTGCTTCTTTAATGCAAGTTAAAGGGGAAGATTCAACAATTTTTTTACTTATCCCTTGTTAATAGTACTTAATACTATTCTTATTGATTTAAGTACTATTAACTTATTAATTAATGAAGACACCAATATTTTGAAGGAAAATGGCCCCAACCCCTTTTCAAATGCTAATAAATCATTTCCTCTCATGTGTCATAAAAAAAAATATGGGATTTCGAAAGTGTATTTCATGAAATTCTAAGTATGTTTCCATTACTCAGTTGATATCGCTAAACATTTGCTGCAGTGCAATGTCTAAGACGTGCTTTGGCGATCCATTGGCGATATATTTTCTTTTGCGATTTTCTGAATAATTTATAGCATAGTTCAATTTCAGACTTCCTCTGATCATAAATTGTGAGTAATTGTATCGGGCACTCTACGAAAAAAAAATCATTATTTAAACTTTTGATTAAAAAACACCGACTGCCTGAAGTAGATTGTAGTTCAATTTACAAAAAATTTATTTGTATAAGTTTTTTAAAATGTTATACCGACAAAAGAGTTTTTGTAAACCAGATATTAAATTGCACACTTAAATTTTATTGACGAAAGATGTTTCTTCTACTGTATACTTCGAAGCTTTGTTAAGTAGCATTAGTTTAAATTTGGGAATTAAAAATGAAAATTTGTAATATATTTCGATTATTTTAAATTGTCTACTATATTTACTTTTCAGTTTGTTGAATATATTTTGTCATTTTAGAATTGCTGTTAGAATCCCATATTAGTAAATTGGTCAGATGGTGACATTTACAAATGTTTACCAAAATGATACAAAAATCTGTTTTTAAATTTTTGCCATATATAAAAAGTATATTCTTAAAATAGATGTATTTACACGTTATACTTATTAAAATAGAGCTAAAACAAAAATGTTAATTTCTGTACAGTTCACAAAACAGGCAATTGGTTTCAAAAATGAATTATAAAATTTAGCAAATATTTAGTAAGAATTACTTTCTTAAATAACTCCCAAAAATATTTTTGGATGTTAACTGAAATTCCTTGAATTTAATCAAACTAACATACAATAAACTATAACCAAAATCCTTTAAAATACCTGAAAAATAATGCGGTTATTTTATTATTCTCAATGTTTGGAATAGTTTTACTTACAAACCTCATTGGCGATATTTTAAAGTGGCGATATTTTTGTCACTTAGAGAAACAATTGATTTTGACCCATGAACAGTATACACCCGCCAACTTGGCGATAAAGCTCTAAGCATGGTAGACTAATATTTTCTCCTGATCTTGCCGTGTCCACATAATCAGTGTCTATATTTTTATTTATATTATATAAGTATTCAAATCTTCTTGAACAACCCTTTTCTTATATATTAAATGCACCATAGGCTTAAAAAATGAGATATAGTGAACTTTTAATGGCTCACTACAGCTAATTTTTAATAATTTGCAGCATTTGGTTTTGTAAACTGTTGAATAATTAATTGCCGATAAAGTTTGGATTAATTAAGTAAGAATATATAATTATATTACAATGGCCCATTATGCCTCAATTAAACTTTCCAAAAAAGTGAGGAATAGAATGTTCGGAAGGAATGCTTTTGAATTTCAGTAAACATCACCAATAGTTTTACCATATTAGCCAGAGAGTACCCTATTCTTAAATATGTACAATATTCATACTCTTTAGTGAGAAATTTTCGGTCTTTCTAATGATAAACAAAAATTCTTATATACTTACAAAACTGTAAAGCTGTTTGACTTCTTTATAGTAAAATAAGTTGTTTTTAAAGTATAGAAAATCTAAATATGAAAGAACGAAAATTAAATTATTCCAAGCAGTTGAAATTTTACTGTCCACGAGTTAAGCAGCATTTTCTTTTCATCCACTTCCTGGAGTCTGTCGTTTGCTTGTGACTCAAATTTTTTAACTTATTTTTATAGGCATTTTTGGTACTAATCTGCTGAAGTTGAGGTATTTCATAGGTGATATCAGAGGCATAATAACGTCAGAAGTCGTTTTTTGACACGGCATATAGGTTAATATCTTGTAATTTCTAGAAATAAGCGTAAAAGTGCACGAAATTTAAAAATTCTTAGTGAACATGTACTTACATAAATCACTTATTTCTTGTATTTAAGCTTAAATAATTTAGTTATATAAAAATAAAATTGTAAATAATAAAACCTATAGCAACGCGTTAGTTTTATTTAAACTTTGATAATTGGGACATATAAAAATATTCATGGAACATGGCGACTTTTAATTTATTTAAAATAAAAATATCATGATGATAAAATATAAAAATTATATCTACCAAATAATTAACATTGGGCTTAATATATCAAAACCTACAACAATAAGTTAGTTTTTGTTTAAGAAATGGCAATTGCGAAATAAAAACAAATTTGATAGAACATGGCTAGATTTGAATTGCTAATAACAAAAATCTCGCCAAGATAATAAAATAGAAAAAAAAGGGATCTTCTAAAAAAATGAGTTTACCGTTTACCAGATATGAAAATAGTCTTATATACATATAAGTTATCATGAATATATTTTTTTTATACATTAACTTTAATAGGATAGGTACGTTTATATGTTACTCGGAATACAAAATATCAGTAGAAAATAATGCCAATATTGGATAACAATGCCATGATTTGACGCCAACTCAACAATTGAATTGTAAAATAAAAGTGTCATATTGGTCGTTTTTTCATTGATATCTTTCGAAGTAATTGAAATATCGAAACGCGAATGGGCGAAATGACATCCCCGGATCGTTCCGCGTCTTTTGGTATCTTCGGCGCCCTTCTACGTCCAGCGGTTAGCGAGGAAATAGACGCACATACATACATACATACAAACATAGATAGTTACAATCAGATTTTAATATATAAGACTAGCTGCTTCGCACCCAGCCTTCGGTCTGGGTAATAAATATATTCCAATAATGTTTTGTAACTAATACTATAGATTAACACATTCATAAGAAATAAGGTAATTAAGTAAATAACGTCAGAAGCCGAGAACAATTATATTACATGTATATATTTCAAACCCTCTCAGATTAATTAAATTACTAAAAAATTTCAATTTTTTAAACACATTAATATATACGGAATGCCGCTTAGCCTAGTAAAGATTAGGTGGAATAAAGATTGGTGTCTAAAAATTGGATAAATAAAAATGGCGCAATTGAATTGAAAATAAAAGAACTATACCAAATTAATATTGATAAAATGAAATAAATAAATAAGTTCATAGGCTGAAAACAATTATATTACCTGAAAACAAATTTTTCAGATGACTTAAATTTTCAGAGCTTTATTGCCAACTTGGCGATAAAGCTCTGAGCGTAGTAGCCTAACATTTTCTCCTGATCTCGCCGTTTCCAAAAAATCTGTACCTATATTTTAATTTATATTATATTTGTATCCATCTCTTCTTGGGAAACCCATTTCTTATTTATTAAATGTACGTAATGCTTATAAATATTAGATATAATGAAATATTAATGGTTCACTATGGCTAATTTTTAATAATTTAGAGCCTTTGAATTTGTAAACTTATGAGAGATTAATTGCCCATAAATGTAAATGCCCGCTTTCTCAGTGGTTTCGGTTAATTAAGAAAATGTATATAATTTTGTCACAATGGCGCAATCTACATCAAATAAAAGTCGCCCAAATAGCAAGGAATACAATGTTATTCTGATGAAATACCTTTGTGTTTTTGTAAACATCGCCAATAATTTCCCCAAATTTGCCAAAGGGCACCCTATTCTTCAGTAGTACTATAAATACAAAATTGATAGACCATCGAATGTGTATAGTTATTGAAGATACATTGAAGATATTTTTTTTTTATTTCGCCGAGATAAAAGAGAAAAAAATATTTTCTTAAAATGTATAAATGAAGTAAAGAAAGATTTACATCTTTCGATTTAAAAATATAATGGGTTTACTTAATAATTGGGTTCCCCCGCCAATTTGGCGATAATTCTTTAAGTATGTTCGCCTAACATTTTCTCCTGATCTCGCCGTGTCCAAACAATCTGTATCTGTATTATAATTTATATAATATTTGCATCCAACTCTCCTTGTGTAACTCTTTTCTTATGTAATAAAAGCGCGGAATGCTTAAAAATTAGATATAACAAACCATTAATGGTTCATTATGGCTGATTTCTAATAATTTGGAGCTATTGCGTTTGTAAACTGTTAAGGCATTAATTGCTCATAAATATAAATGTCTGGTTTTTAAGTCGTTTTCTTTAATTAAGTAAGAGTATATAATTCTATTACTATGACACATTGTGCATTAATTAAAGTCGCCAGAAAAAGCAAGAAATACAACGTTTGGATGGATTACATTTCTGTTTTAGTATATATTGCCAATATTTTCGCCAAATTTGCCAAGGTGAACCCAATTCTTAGGTAGACCCAAAAATAATATATTAAACAGCTGTTAATGACAAGTAAACCTCACACACATACGTTCTTATATTTGGTTTAATAGGTGTATGTAATATAGTACTCCAAATATTAGGCAAGAAAGACGCCAACAATAAGAATCTCAACTCAACAGTAAAAATAAAGATAATTAGAAACATTAAAATTGATTAAATAATTAAAACGATGTTTTAGTCGGTTTTTCATTAACATCTTTTGAACTAATTGCAATAATTAAAAGCGAATGACAAAATGACTTCCCTAAGCAATACCGCCAAGTCTATTTAAGAACCGGTGGAATAAAGATTGGCGTCTCAAAATTGGATAAATAAAAATGCGGCAAAATGAAAAGAAATATACCAAAGTAATGCCGCAAAATTAAAGAAATACAAAGTAATATTGATAAAACGAAGTAAGTAAATAAATCCATAGGCCCAGAACAATTATATTACGGGAAAAATTTTTTTGAGATGAATTAAGTTACTTAACAAAATTTGAAAATACATTTTAAACGTTATTCAAAAGTGGAAATAATATTTTAATTTTGTTAATATTTCATAGTTGCCATTTCTAAAATGAAAACTTATTTATTCCCTAAGTACATCATTTGCCTATTTTTTCTCTCGTGCATAAAAATTTTAAATAAAAGACCAGTTTCAAATAACAAAACCTATAATCATACATTAGTTTGTGTTTCAGAAATGGCAACTGCGAAATGCAAACGAAAATTTGTTAGAATATGGCGAGTTTTTAAGTAGTGAAAATAAAAATCTCGCCAAAATACTAAAATAGGAAAAAAAGAGATTTTCTAAAAATAAATGAATTTAGCTTTTAGCATATTCCAAAATAGTCTCATATATATAAATGTCGTCATAAATATATATATTTCTACTTGAATTTTAATAGCGTAGATACATTTTTATCTTACTCGAAATACCAAGAAGTAGGCGATATGAATGCCAAGGTTGAATAACGCCGTCCTTTTTTGACGCCAACTCAACAATGGAATTGCGCGTGAGGAAAAATAAAAGTGCCCTTGTGGTCGGTTTTTCATTGATATCTTTCGAACGAATTGGAATATTGGAACGCGAATAGGCGAAATGACATCCCCGGATCGTTCCGCGTCTTTTGGTACCTTCGGCGCCCTTCTTCGGCCGGCGGTTCGCGAGGAGATAGACGCACATACATAGATACATACATAGATACAATCAGATTTTAATATATAAGACTAGCTGCTTCGCACCCAGCCTTCGGTCTGGGTTTTAAAATATTTCGATGAAAGGTTTAGAACCACTATTAAAGATAGTAAAACGTATTAATAGAAATGTTTAATAAATCTCCTATGCTGCAGATTGTTGACGTATATGATAGTTTATTAATAACCGACAATCGTAGCTGTAAATATGTACATGCACAGTCTCGCCCGTGAACCACAGCTTGATGCTAAATTGTACAACATTCTCTGCTAAATGAGTCAATTTTCAACATGTTTTGGATATGTATGCATATAATATCAAATAGATTTTTTAAGAAATTTTTTATTACATACCCGATTTTAAGCTTCCTTTCTATGGTGTATGGAATAGTTTCCTTTAACTATGTTATGGAACACCAAGAAATGATAAAAATGAATTACTTGATTTTTTTAAATCATAATTTATTATTTATCATATAGGTTAAACCACATAAAACATACGAAAACGTTATGTTAGTTACGTTATAATCGTTCGATTACTTAAAGAAATTGGAACGTTTATAAAGGCATAAGTTAAATTTTGTTTAATTTTTGAAAAATGGACAAAAAATATATGTTGTTACTTTCGATTTTTACTTGCACAGATTGTTATTCCACGGGATTGATTGGTAGGAAAAAGTTTTAATTTTATGAGTGAATATTTGCGGATATCAAAGATTTTAGGAACTACTACATACCGTATGCATTTATACAAACCAAACACACACAGACACTGTTGTTTGTATAGAGTAATATATATCAATTTAAAGGTGCAGATGCAGTATAAGTTGTATCATAGTATCATTGGTGGATTAGGCAATTTTGGCGCTTTTTTTTATTGTGCTGAGATTTATTTCAGATGCAAGGCATGTTATAAATTTCTTTTCATCTTCCAAGTTTCTTCTACATTTAAACTTTTTGGAAACTTTAAATTTTCTTAATTCTTTTTATTGCTACTTTTATGATTGTTTAACTTCTTGTGTATTTATGCCATTTTGTTGACGTTTGGGTAGCCAACGGCAGAACAGTCGAACGAAGACCTACTATTTCATCCATTTCTATTTGACCTAAATTATATTTAAAGTATAGCTCAGGGGTAGGCAACGCGGCGCCCGCGGGCACCATGGCGCCCCCGATCGATTTTTAATGCGCCCTCGCTGGACTAATGTAAATGTATGATAGCCAGAGCGATTTACTTACTCTTGTCAAACGGCGATATACAGCAAGTAGTCAGTTGAGTTTAGGATTGTGCATAGATTAGCAGTTTGCTAACCTTGAGCGTATCTATTTTTTGTTAGTGTGTGATCATATTTTGAATAGACCACGAGTAGACCGTGCATTTAAAACTACCAAGTAATCCGAAATAATTCTTTTCTTTCAAAACCCTTCATGGATAAATGTGAAAGAAAAAGAACATATTTTAACTATGAATGGGAACATCTATATTGTTTCGTTGATTACAAAGGGAAGTGTATCCCACATAACACACAAGTTCCATAAGGCATCGCGTCGACGTCCAAAATGTCCATGTTGCGACATAGACACTATTACGACATCCTTTTGACATCCAGAAATGGATGTCGTGTGGACTAGATGCCATATAACATCTCCGCGACAGTCATCAAAAGACAGAAGACCATGCAATGTCGTCAGGATAGCTGAAGTTTTGTGTTCCCTTAACGAACGTTGTGGCGGTGTCCAAAAGTCGACCAGTTTTATTCTTTTTGTGGATATTGTATTTTATTAGACATACTTAAATTTTTATTTTAAGCTGAATTTTATCTCTTTCTTTTTTATATACCTTCGATAAGCGTTTATTTTTTGTAACGATTTTACAATGTATTGCTACATTTTTTAAGAATATTAAAACTACTTCGTCTAGTTAAAACAGTAAAACTTTTATAAAATATTACTTTTATAGAACTATTTTGAATATCGTAAAATTAGTGCTGAGGAAAAGATTGATATTAAACGCTATTTATAATAAATTTTTGTCATAATTAACTGTTTCAAACGCTATTTTTTCTCGGGCTAATTTTTTTTTCTGAAGTAAATTCTATTTTTAAAATTTATATTGCAAGCTTCTTATGTTATTGAAACCAAATTTTTGTCACAATTTATAAATTAACATTTTTATTATTCGTTGGGATAGTTTATTAATTATTGAGGCAATATTGTTTTCAGATAAAAAAAAACACTATTGATATTAAATTTATATCAATATATTTCTTACACATAAACATAAAAAAGTAATTTGTTTTTAATTTTAAATATTTTATCTTAAAAACACAATTTTACAAACAAAAAACACAATTATTTTTCCAATAACTTTGTGATATAGAATTATATATATGTTATACATATTTTCGTAAGGTTATCATCTTGTTTTCTGCCAATCAATTCATTTTGGCGCTGTTATAGGGGGAACCTTATTTCAATAAGGTAACCATGCTAGCAACCCTTATTATCTCGTCAATGATTGGTCCAAATATCGGTTACGTCACTTTCTTAGTGTGGAGTATATTTTAAGATATTTCGCCAAAGAGGTGATACATTTCTATTCTAGTACGGGAAGTTCTAGAATTATAACCTTTTTAGTAGCAATTTGGCTTCCTAACGAAAGCTTTATTTACGATTCTGATACATTTTGTGTTCTGGTGTACGTATTGGGTTGCAATTCCTAGCATTTCTACGAATAATTAGCCTAGAGGATACAAACGAAAGAAATTTCACGACACAAAATAACGAATTTAAGTAAAACTCTGCAAACTTCTGACTATTATTTTAAGTAAATATCATACAGAAATAAATTGCATTAAAATAAATGAGGAATAAATAAATACATGATTATTATTATGATTATTAAATTAAGAGATACACTAAAGTATTTAAATTTTTTTCTGACTAATCGAGAGAAATAATTGTTAAATAGTCAACCTATTAACTGAACTTTGGTAAAAATATTAAGTAAATTAAAGCTAGTATGAGATAAAAAAAAAGAATCAATGTTAATTTTTAAACTGAATAATTTATTTTAATGATAAAAATTTATAAACATATTTTTCAACGTCTAATTTATAGAAAAATTATTTCTACTTATAATTTTCAATATTTATTCAAGAATGAATTTATCATGTCATAGGTTTTGAAAAATTTGTTTAATAACTCAAATATTTCGATTTACGACCACATATGTAGATTTAATGGGAAAAAAATACATATTCTTGTACCATATAAAAATAAATTGTTGTTTGGAGCCTTAATATTGATGCTATTAAGGCTTATGCTGAGCAAGGAACCTAAATATGCTTCAGGATTTATATTTAAAGTTTTGTGTTTTTGTAAACTAATTTTTTTCCACATGACAAGGATTTTCTTATCCTAGTTATCTGAAATTACAAATATTCAATTTAAATTATGAATTCTGGCGATTTACTATCAAGATGTGTCTTTAGTTTTTAAAACTAAATCTTGATGTTTTCTAAAAAAGTCAACAAAATAAAAGTTTATTTAATCAGTTAATACAAAATCTAATAATGCTCACAATATATATATATATATATATATATATATATATATATATATATATATATATATATATATATATATATATATATATATATATATATATATATATACACTCAAGCATCAATAACGCTTCCACCAAAACATAACAGGAGATCGCTTAATTTAATAAATTTAGTCCCCACCGGGTGGTGACAAACTCAAACAAAAGAACAGTTTTATGTAAGGAATTCATTATAAAGACGATTATACCTGATGCATTATACTGAGATGAAGTACAACTAACAAGATTAAATAGGATAGGTATTCAAATTTAGACAGCTGACTGACATTGATTTTGAACATCCCTGTAGGCAGTGGGATTCGTACACACGGATTTCAGTTCAGGAACACAGCGGTACACTGTTTCTTTGATTTACTAAAAACTGTTTGCATTCCTCCAATTTATATATAAATAAAAAAAATTCACTTTTCTAAATTACTAATATGTGGTTTTGTAGTAACTAGAGTTATATTATAGAAGTACAAATGGATAGGGAGAAGAGGAATGGAAAAGATTATTTTTCTGTGAAAAAAATAATTAACAAGATAGCATTACGATATGTATTTAAACATAGACAGCTGCTAGAAGTCGATTCTAACCATCTCTCTAAGCATTGGGTTTCGAACACACGAACTTCAGTTCTAGTACGTACTCTGGATTCATATGCAGGTGTTAGAGTCTTTCAGTATAAAGTTAATTTGTCTGACTTGGTCCAACTATTTCTTTAATTTTCTTGTAGAGACACAAGGATACTTTTAATTTTCTAAATTACAATTGTGCTTTCTTTTAGTTATAATGTATACTAAAAAGTATAAATAGATATTGTGGTGAAAAATGAATAGGTTATTTATTATTAAAAAATTAATAGAATCAATAAACAATATAAATGTAAACAGATCATTCTGTGTAGTATCTTCTTCGAGTTGTATATTCGTACAAACTCTATTTACATAAAATTTCATTTAAAAGACATTTCTTAAAAATGATTCAACACTTCAGGTATAGTTAAAAATAAGCTCTTCACTAGTTGGTTGTTTTTAAATTGTATTTTTTTTTTAATTTACTTTCACTCAGTTTGAGCAATGACCCATAACCCATACTTTGATTTTAGTTATAAGAGTTAAAAACCCAAGACTCATAATTCATATTTTAACAGTCTATTATTCATATTACATCAGGAAATATTATGAAAATATTTTTTTCAAGAAAAATGGAAGATAAATTGGGCGTGGGTATCAAATTGACCCAGATCGCGGTTTTAGAGTCAGAAATTAAATGTACTTTCAAAAGATTTACAATACTAAAAGAGAATAGTTCTTCCTAACAGAAAATACAGAGTTTTGTAGGCTGTAGACGACTGAAAGTTATTTATGTTTACCATTATTTTAAGTTTTAAAAATGTTTAAGAGAAAAAAGGTGAAAGTATTTCTAAAATGGCTGTATATTTCTGTCAAATTTTGAAGTATTTTAGTAATTTTAAGTAGATTATGTTTTAGTTCCTAAAATTAAAAATGCATTAAATATATATATATATATATATATATATATATATATACATGTATGTATGTATTGTATACATATTACTGAAATTGAATCATTAAAATTTAATTTAGTACTTTTCGGGTAAATATAAATGCTTATTAAAAATTTACTAAGCATTGTCTATATTTTGAAATTTTAATGCTCTACCTTCAGGTTGTCCCTGTATCCTGTATATATGTATATTTATCTAACGAACTATCCAGTATGTATGTATACAGGGGCGGATTCAGTCCGGTTGAAGCCTCGTGTGCAGAAAATAAAATTACCCCCCCCCCTAAACATGAAGAGAAAATCAGGGGAATAAACATACATATTGACCACTATGTAAAAATTAAAAATAAATAGAGTTTAATTTGAAATTAAAATAGGAAAAGAAAGAATTTTTTTTTATAGTTTTTAAAGCTTTTTATCTCTTTACAATCAGTACTTTTGAATAAAAATTTCTCTCTATAAAATAACTAGGGACCGACCACAAATGGTGTGATGCTTGGAGGGAAAAGGAAGTCCATGAAATTGTAACATTTTGTGATTAGGGGTGGGAGTAGCAATATTTAAAATATGGAAAGCAAATGTTAAGAGTCGTACTAATATAATCGTACACTAAAGAGTTGTAATACTGAATGATTCCATTTCATTTCTAATTTACGATTTGTATAGTTTTAATAAATGTTTATGTAATTAATCTGAAATGAAATGAAGTCATATTTCTATTTAAATAAAACTATATTATTAAAGTAATTTTTAATTCAATTTGTTTTATTGTATTTTGTAGAGATAAGTTTTAAAGCAAAATATGTTATATTCCATTTAAAATTCTAAAATACTTTGGTTTTCAATTGCTCTTTTCGTTAATAATTTATTGCTATTGTATAATAATCATGTTTATGTCATACAAAAATAAGTCCACGAATCATTATTGTTGATTCATTTAGGTATATATAATTAAAACACGTAGTTAAAATTGAAAATAGCCTTTGTATAGTGCTTTATTTCTAAAGTGTGTAGTTTTATGAAATATTTAGGGAAATGTGACGAGGATGGGAAGAGATATGTTGAAGTGTGATATTTTGTAAAAAATGGGGAGGTCTCCAAAATATTGAAAAAAAAGTGTTACATCATTTATGAACACCGCCCATATTATGCAATGTTTTCACTGATATTGAATTTCTAAAGTAATATACTATTTATAAAACAGAATGAAAGCTACCCTGATGGGCTTCAAATTAGCTTGAATAATAAAATTTTCAAAATAATTTTATCATTTGAAAACATTTTCCTATCTAATACTTTGTGTGTGTGTGTGTGTGTGCGTGGGTGTACAGATTATTAACTGATTGCATGTCTTCATGATCTAATTTTTGAAAAAAAGTGGTAACTCTTTGGGTTTTCTAAACAGGTTTATTTTCAATCATCTTCCGTTTGTTTTATATGTTAGTTTTTTAACTTCTGATTCAATATCATTAAAATTATTATAATTATTTATAATAAAATTTCAGACTTTTCTCAATAATGACGTTTCTCAATAACGACTTTTCTCAATAATACCTTTAATACCTTTAATAGATTACAAAGATATACTTGCAGCCTAGATTTAGGTTTTGCAGGCCAGGTGCCCAGTGCACCCGCTGTTAAATCATCCTATATTATATATATATATATATATATATATATATATATATATATATATATATATATATATATTCAATAAAAAGAAAAATTTAGACTTTACACAAAGCTGCTGAAACACAACGCCCTTTTAATAATGGTTTTATTTCAATGTCAGATTTTAAATGATACATCTTACGAAATTTGAAATACTAATATCGCTTTTAAAACATGGACTAAATTAATTTTATATGATTTTTTAAAGAATTGAAACTGTAGTATATGTTGATTAAAATAAAGCATTTTGTTTTGCATTATTGAAACTCTATAATATAAAGATAGTATTTTTTTAAGGTATGCGATTTTTTTAACAGTTTAATAGTTTTTCTAAAGGTTATGTTATACATTAATTTACCTAAGCGTAGCTGTTAGTTGTGTGCAATGCATTTCAATCATGAAAAATCTGTCCCCTTTACGGATATTTAAAAATAAACTTAAAATATTAGCATAATAGTCTAATTTCTTTTAATAAGTGTTAATATATAAAGTAAACAATTCTTTTAAATATGTTTTATTACAAATTGAAAGGTAAAAGTGTTATGTTTATTAGACTAAATTATATATATATTAAGTTCTTTGATACATTATTATTTATTAGAAACATTTTTCAAGTTTAATATATAGAGCTTTCTAAAAGCATTTTTTATTGTTAGTAACATCATAAGATAAATATTTTAGTAATTTTAAGTAAACTGTGTTTCAGTTCCTAAAATTTGAAAATGCATTAAATATATATATATATATATATATATATATATATATATATATATATATATATATATATATATATATATATATATATATATATATATATATATATATATATATATATATATATATATATATATATATATATATACATCGAAAAGTTCGTTGATACATTATTATTTAATAGAAAAATTATTTCAAAATTTAAAATCATATAGAGCTTTTTAAAAATATTTTATGTTGATAATAACATTCTAAAGTTCATATATTTCTACAAGATACAGATATTTTTTCTTAGGTGACAAGGAATTAGATGTATTCCTTGAAGTGAAACGTATTTTCTCTACTGAGAATTGATTTCCTGACTAATTCTTTGATAGTTTGCATTTTAATATCTAATAATTTAAATGCTCCTTTGGTTGTAGACAATTTTGTCTGGTAAATTATATAGCAATCATCTGCAGTTTTGCCGAAAAGTTAATTCAATTAAATATAATTCTTATTTTGAGGACTTCCATGTTAAATATTTTTAGTTACTATTAATAATTAGTTTTTTTTTATCATTTATAATTGTTTTATTTTCTATAATTATTTCACTTTTCTTTTTTTTCTTATGAATTTATCATTAAATTTCTGTAATCATTTTACGTTAATTAAATCTGCACACAAAGCATGTAATATTTAAATATTTACTCACTTTATTATTTATTTATTTTTAGAAAAAGGAATAAAAACGTAGCTATCATTTAAAAAATATATTTAATGTAATGACCGCAAAACTACTTTGTAACAAATTTGTATGTCGTCTTTAGCATATCTGCTGGTGGTTTGTTTTTGATAGAAAAGCCACAAACATCTGGGCAGTGTCAAACCGGAAAGCCAAACAAAGGAGCAACGTGGAGTGAGCCGTGACCTTTAAGAGGAGTTTTCTCACGAAGGTCACAGGCGAGGGACTTTTGAAAAGTATGACCCATTCAGTTTCTCAATTTGATGAAAAAATTATCCTGGCGCTTGTCAGAATTCGGAATGTAACTCGGGGATGTGATGACTAATAAATACTAAACTCATATTTACACAGAAAATAATATTTCATAAACTATAAAAGACTGATTTAAAACTATACTTAAAACAAAATTTTTCTGTTTCATTTGAGATTACATTACGCCTTATTATAACGTTTTATCAAATTTTTGATAATAACTAGTTTTATTTATGTCTGTATCAATAGCATGAACAATTCAATATGCCCTAGAGAGTACATACATGTATATATTACACATCTTTCACTTACTACTAAAATATGAAAATAAATGTATACAAGTATATATTATACTCCTTTCACTTAATACTAAAATATAAAAATAAATGTATCGTTTCAAAAGAGTTAACTATTGATTATTCATAGTGTTATAGTGTCGTTTTAAACTTTTAATTTCTGTCTCGGATTTGTTGTGTAGGAATTTTCCTCCCTTTTCGATTAAAATTATCACATCAAAACTGTGCTTAGACTAAATACAACTAAAGAGTATTCCTCGCATATTCATCTGGAAATAATTAATAACATAATTTTTTTATACGTTCCTTTTTCATTTTTATTTTTAGGAATTAACAAAAAAATTCGACATATTTTAATAAATTGAGAGAAAACCAATTTTATTCAGTGTTATATTGTTTATATATGTATAGCTTGCTTTCTTTGAAGAAGTTATTTAATAGTAAATTATCTATTGACCGAGACATTTTAATGAAATATTTTTTAGTTTACTATCGTTTATACACTTGGAAATATTTTAATAGTTTATTGAATAATAAGGATAATATCTCAGATAAACTAAACATTTGAGCTCATTATTTTTGCAATAAAATTTAGACTATAGCTGTATTTATGATTTAAAATGATATTCAATTATTAAATCGTCGGTAAATGAAAACTCCTTTAGAAAGGAAATAATAGCAATAATAGTAGAAAACAGACTACAATCATGGTCTGGTTTGGTTTAGAGCGCTGCGGTCAACTTTTTTGAAACTCAAGGGGTATTTTACTAGTAATGCTCGGGACCGACTGCTTAAAGCCGATTACAAACTGCTACGAACAAACATGCCACAGTGGGATTCAAACCCACGAAGTATTGTACCGAAGATCAGCGCCCTAACCATCGGCTATCGTTCGGCCTACAATCATGGATAAAGATTTTTCGATTTACAATTTATTAGTTCATTAATTGCTTAAATTTTTAGAGGCATAAAAGGCTAAAGTCATCCTATTACCTCAGTTGGGTGATTACTATTATAACAGTTTATTGCTTAAAAACATTGGAATTAAAAACATTTGCAAATTTGCAAAAGTGACATGATTTAAAATGGAATTATTCGATTTTTCACATATTTTAGGTTAAATTATAATTTTATATTTATCTATAAAAAACATAGAGTTATTTAAAGATTATTTATATATATATATATCCTCAGTTTTAGTTTGATCATAAAATTTATTACAAAATGTAGAATTATTTTAAAAGGTTGCCTCTGAAAGACAGGCATATATGAAAAAATAAGCTTGACTTCTGAATTCCAACTAGTTAAAGGTTTGCGATTGCCAAACATGTTAAGCACTGTCTTTTGGTACAAGAATACATGGATCCGACTCCTACATTTGGCATGGATAAAGCCTTTCAGAACTAGCTTAAAGCAGTTAATCGCTACTAATTATTTCTGTTATGCTGAAAGTAAACTAGCTAGCTCTCAAAGAACCACTACATGATAGTTTAATCTCAAAGAAGAGTTATGCAAATGATTCTAAATACTGCCCCATATATATTAATAATTAACCTATAGCTACAAAAATATTTCTCATTTTAAGCAAGGGATTGAGGTCAACTTTTCTCTTGTAAGTTGTTATCGTCTAAGTGGAATTCTTTTTTTTATAACGTATCTCCCTGAAACCCCAATAACTATTCGTAATTTAAAATTGCAGTAACAGTTTTCTGAAACGAACTATAAATATACAATTATATTTCAGCATTAAGGAACCAGATATTTTCTTAATATATCGGAACTTATATTCTGAGTAATTACCAAAATATTGTTTTATTTTGGATATAGAGTAGTAGAATTTATTTAAAAAATATTTGCGTAAAATACACGTGTATTAGGTTATTTTTCATTTTCGTGTTTTCACTTCAGATATTGGGTTCAGCAATTGTTAAACGAAAACAGATACATCTAAGTATTATAATTATGCCTGTTATGTATTCCGAAAACAGAACATATTAAATAAAAATAATGTAATGAAGAAGCTAGTTGCTTTAAAATTACAAATCGGTATAATTTTATCCAGTGTATTCTACAATTATCTTGCAATGATAGTGTTTTACTTATCCAACATTGAGCTTGCCTAAGAAAACTTAAAATTTAGCTTTAATTCTAAAAAATGGCGCAATAAAAAGGCATATCTGGACAATTTAAGTATAAAAGAATGTTTAAGAAAAAAATATCGAATTTTTCATGTTATATTTTCTTGTATAACAAGAGTATTCATTAGGTGCAAATAAATTTTATGCAAGAGCTTAATGTCATTCTTTTTCAAATTTTCATAAAAAAATAATTTACAAAATATTAAAATAAATTAGTTTTCTCAATTTATAAAGATAAGAATGTAACCATGTACATATTTTATATATGAGTAAAAACAACGTACGAAATTATATTTTAAAATATTAATCCTATTATAGGTTATAATAGGTTTTATAACCTATAATTATTTTTTAAAACTTATTATATTAAGGTTATATTTTAAAAGATTTATATACTAGAAAATCATAATTTAAAGTTCATTGTTTAATGTTTGCAATGTTGTAGAGGAGGGTTGTCACTATTCAACGCTGCATGGGATGCAGTGACCTTTGAAAACCAGATTTCAATTGAAAGGACACCGTGCACTGTCTTGGGGGGGGGGAGAGAAAAACAGATTGAAAAACCACAGGAATGTACACATGTGTTTGAGTGGACAACATTTTCTTTATTTTTGGCACCCTTCTACAATCGGTTGGCATGCATTCTGGCGACATATTTTTGGCACCAATTTGGCGAGCTTGGCTGCCAATTTTTGTAAGTTGCCCTCAAATCCTCATTCTTCGATTTGGATTATTTGACGAAGTGTTGCGATCTCTCGTAGTCTATTTTTTTTTTCAATTATTACTATTTCCTTTTTTAATTATTACTATTTCCCATTGTTAGAAGTTATTCGTTATAAACTAAGGCAGTCTACTTAAGACGTATAAAAAGTAAAAGGTTTTTATAATTTTTTTACACTATATTGTGCTTTTTTAAAGTCTTCTGTTTACATTTTTTAAGGCCTTTAAAATATCTTGAGGCTTTTGCATTATTTTATTTTGTTTTAAAAATTTTCCAAATGCTGGTTTTTGCATTCAATGTCGAAAGCTTCTTTTCATATTTCTTAAATATTTTTAATAATATTTTTCTCAAATTTATTTTATCCCAACATAAATTTATGTTTAAAACCATAATTTCTGTTTATAACTTTTCTCCTTCCAGACTTAATTTTCCCTCGAGATTATTTATGTCTCAAAACATGTTTCAAAGTCTAATACTTTAAAATCCTGTTTTAAAATATTTAGTTTTTTCTAAGGTGTATAACATATTTAAATTTTTTTTTTTATTTTTTCGTTATTTTCAAATTTTTACAGAAATAAATTATTTTTAATTTCAACCTTCTTTTTATAATTTTTAAAAAAGTTTTCAAATTATAGGCTTTAATTTCTCCAAGATATTCTAAGTCTGAAAACACGTTTCAGTTAAACTAAGTAGTATTATTAATCGAACCGTTTATGTCTTGATTCGTCTGACTCAAGTAAATCACGCCCACAAAATGTTGGCGTAAAATTAGATCGCCAAAGTAGAAAGGAGCCAAAACAAGTCTGGTAGATCACCTCTACAAACAGTACTGCGTGTGATTATAAGTATAGTATCGTCAGGGTAAAAAGTTTTTTGAAAACAATATTTTTTGTGCTAATTTTTATTTCTTACAATACAAAATGTACAATTAAACAATTTACAATTAAATAGAAATTACAATAAAAACAAAGAAATAATTTGACCTTAATTCTTTAGCTCCTAGCTCATAACATTTGATGTATATTTTCTCTTTTGTCCAAAGCAATGTGTTAAGACCAGGAATGCATATTATGTTTCAGTGTTTAGGGTATAACTTGTCTTTCTATTTCTTAACACAATACTTTGGGCATAAGAGAAAAAAAAATATATACATCGAACGTGATTTCGCTAGGAGCGAAAGTGTTAGGGTATTATTCGAAGCATCCTCTGGATATCCATAAGACATCTCGATATCCAGAAGGCGACCTATAATGAACGTCGGATATGCATCTCAGACATCTATATAATATAAAATATAACATCCTCACGATCTCTATAAATGGACGTCCAATTAAAGACGTCCTTTCGACATACTTTGGAAGCGGATAAATGTCCAGAGGAAAGCCCCTAGCAGTCCACAAATCGATGTCGCATTTAAGACACTCATACGATATTCATGCGACATCATGTCACACATCGTGACGACCCTCGAACGACCCAAAATCGAGGGAACTTTTTGACTCCCCGCGACATCGGGGAAGACGTCCGAAGGCAAAGTCGCGACATCCTGTGGACATTTGGCCTGCCCAAAAGAGAAGTCCACACGACATTCTGTGGTGCTTTTGTGCTATGTGGGTTTATACTTAAATTGTCCAGATATGCCTTTTTATTGCGCCATTTTTTAGAATTAAAGCTAAATTTTAAGTTTTCTTAGGCAAGCTCAATGTTGGATAAGTAAAACACTATCATTGCAAGATAATTGTAGAATACACTGGATAAAATTATACCGATTTGTAATTTTAAAGCAACTAGCTTCTTCATTACATTATTTTTATTTAATATGTTCTGTTTTCGGAATACATAACAGGCATAATTATAATACTTAGATGTATCTGTTTTCGTTTAACAATTGCTGAACCCAATATCTGAAGTGAAAACACGAAAATGAAAAATAACCTAATACACGTGTATTTTACGCAAATATTTTTTAAATAAATTCTACTACTCTATATCCAAAATAAAACAATATTTTGGTAATTACTCAGAATATAAGTTCCCATATATTAAGAAAATATCTGGTTCCTTAATGCTGAAATATAATTGTATATTTATAGTTCGTTTCAGAAAACTGTTACTGCAATTTTAAATTACGAATAGTTATTGGGGTTTCAGGGAGATACGTTATAAAAAAAAGAATTCCACTTAGACGATAACAACTTACAAGAGAAAAGTTGACCTCAATCCCTTGCTTAAAATGAGAAATATTTTTGTAGCTATAGGTTAATTATTAATATATATGGGGCAGTATTTAGAATCATTTGCATAACTCTTCTTTGAGATTAAACTATCATGTAGTGGTTCTTTGAGAGCTAGCTAGTTTACTTTCAGCATAACAGAAATAATTAGTAGCGATTAACTGCTTTAAGCTAGTTCTGAAAGGCTTTATCCATGCCAAATGTAGGAGTCGGATCCATGTATTCTTGTACCAAAAGACAGTGCTTAACATGTTTGGCAATCGCAAACCTTTAACTAGTTGGAATTCAGAAGTCAAGCTTATTTTTTCATATATGCCTGTCTTTCAGAGGCAACCTTTTAAAATAATTCTACATTTTGTAATAAATTTTATGATCAAACTAAAACTGAGGATATATATATATAAATAATCTTTAAATAACTCTATATTTTTTATAGATAAATATAAAATTATAATTTGACCTAAAATATGTGAAAAATCGAATAATTCCATTTTAAATCATGTCACTTTTGCAAATTTGCAAATGTTTTTAATTCCAATGTTTTTAAGCAATAAACTGTTATAATAGTAATCACCCAACTGAGGTAATAGGATGACTTTAGCCTTTTATGCCTCTAAAAATTTAAGCAATTAATGAACTAATAAATTGTAAATCGAAAAATCTTTATCCATGATTGTAGGCCGTACGATAGCCGATGGTTAGGGCGCTGATCTTCGGTACAATACTTCGTGGGTTTGAATCCCACTGTGGCATGTTTGTTCGTAGCAGTTTGTAATCGGCTTTAAGCAGTCGGTCCCGAGCATTACTAGTAAAATACCCCTTGAGTTTCAAAAAAGTTGACCGCAGCGCTCTAAACCAAACCAGACCATGATTGTAGTCTGTTCTCTACTATTATTGCTATTATTTCCTTTCTAAAGGAGTTTTCATTTACCGACGATTTAATAATTGAATATCATTTTAAATCATAAATACAGCTATAGTCTAAATTTTATTGCAAAAATAATGAGCTCAAATGTTTAATTTATCTGAGATATTATCCTTATTATTCAATAAACTATTAAAATATTTCCAAGTGTATAAACGATAGTCAACTAAAAAATATTTCATTAAAATGTCTCGGTCAATAGATAATTTACTATTAAATAACTTCTTCAAAGAAAGCAAGCTATACATATATAAACAATATAACACTGAATAAAATTGGTTTTCTCTCAATTTATTAAAATATGTCGAATTTTTTTGTTAATTCCTAAAAATAAAAATGAAAAAGGAACGTATAAAAAAATTATGTTATTAATTATTTCCAGATGAATATGCGAGGAATACTCTTTAGTTGTATTTAGTCTAAGCACAGTTTTGATGTGATAATTTTAATCGAAAAGAGAGGAAAATTCCTACACAACAAATCCGAGACAGAAATTAAAAGTTTAAAACGACACTATAACACTATGAATAATCAATAGTTAACTCTTTTGAAACGATACATTTATTTTTATATTTTAGTATTAAGTGAAAGGAGTATAATATATACTTGTATACATTTATTTTCATATTTTAGTAGTAAGTGAAAGATGTGTAATATATACATGTATGTACTCTCTAGGGCATATTGAATTGTTCATGCTATTGATACAGACATAAATAAAACTAGTTATTATCAAAAATTTGATAAAACGTTATAATAAGGCGTAATGTAATCTCAAATGAAACAGAAAAATTTTGTTTTAAGTATAGTTTTAAATCAGTCTTTTATAGTTTATGAAATATTATTTTCTGTGTAAATATGAGTTTAGTATTTATTAGTCATCACATCCCCGAGTTACATTCCGAATTCTGACAAGCGCCAGGATAATTTTTTCATCAAATTGAGAAACTGAATGGGTCATACTTTTCAAAAGTCCCTCGCCTGTGACCTTCGTGAGAAAACTCCTCTTAAAGGTCACGGCTCACTCCACGTTGCTCCTTTGTTTGGCTTTCCGGTTTGACACTGCCCAGATGTTTGTGGCTTTTCTATCAAAAACAAACCACCAGCAGATATGCTAAAGACGACATACAAATTTGTTACAAAGTAGTTTTGCGGTCATTACATTAAATATATTTTTTAAATGATAGCTACGTTTTTATTCCTTTTTCTAAAAATAAATAAATAATAAAGTGAGTAAATATTTAAATATTACATGCTTTGTGTGCAGATTTAATTAACGTAAAATGATTACAGAAATTTAATGATAAATTCATAAGAAAAAAAAGAAAAGTGAAATAATTATAGAAAATAAAACAACTATAAATGATAAAAAAAAAACTAATTATTAATAGTAACTAAAAATATTTAACATGGAAGTCCTCAAAATAAGAATTATATTTAATTGAATTAACTTTTCGGCAAAACTGCAGATGATTGCTATATAATTTACCAGACAAAATTGTCTACAACCAAAGGAGCATTTAAATTATTAGATATTAAAATGCAAACTATCAAAGAATTAGTCAGGAAATCAATTCTCAGTAGAGAAAATACGTTTCACTTCAAGGAATACATCTAATTCCTTGTCACCTAAGAAAAAATATCTGTATCTTGTAGAAATATATGAACTTTAGAATGTTATTATCAACATAAAATATTTTTAAAAAGCTCTATATGATTTTAAATTTTGAAATAATTTTTCTATTAAATAATAATGTATCAACGAACTTTTCGATGTATATATATATATATATATATATATATATATATATATATATATATATATATATATATATATATTTAATGCATTTTCAAATTTTAGGAACTAAAACACAGTTTACTTAAAATTACTAAAATATTTATCTTATGATGTTACTAACAATAAAAAATGCTTTTAGAAAGCTCTATATATTAAACTTGAAAAATGTTTCTAATAAATAATAATGTATCAAAGAACTTAATATATATATAATTTAGTCTAATAAACATAACACTTTTACCTTTCAATTTGTAATAAAACATATTTAAAAGAATTGTTTACTTTATATATTAACACTTATTAAAAGAAATTAGACTATTATGCTAATATTTTAAGTTTATTTTTAAATATCCGTAAAGGGGACAGATTTTTCATGATTGAAATGCATTGCACACAACTAACAGCTACGCTTAGGTAAATTAATCTATAACATAACCTTTAGAAAAACTATTAAACTGTTAGAAAAATCGCATACCTTAAAAAAAATACTATCTTTATATTATAGAGTTTCAATAATGCAAAACAAAATGCTTTATTTTAATCAACATATACTACAGTTTCAATTCTTTAAAAAATCATATAAAATTAATTTAGTCCATGTTTTAAAAGCGATATTAGTATTTCAAATTTCGTAAGATGTATCATTTAAAATCTGACATTGAAATAAAACCATTATTAAAAGGGCGTTGTGTTTCAGCAGCTTTGTGTAAAGTCTAAATTTTTCTTTTTATTGAATATATATATATATATATATATATATATATATATATATATATATATATATATATATATATATATATATAATATAGGATGATTTAACAGCGGGTGCACTGGGCACCTGGCCTGCAAAACCTAAATCTAGGCTGCAAGTATATCTTTGTAATCTATTAAAGGTATTAAAGGTATTATTGAGAAAAGTCGTTATTGAGAAACGTCATTATTGAGAAAAGTCTGAAATTTTATTATAAATAATTATAATAATTTTAATGATATTGAATCAGAAGTTAAAAAACTAACATATAAAACAAACGGAAGATGATTGAAAATAAACCTGTTTAGAAAACCCAAAGAGTTACCACTTTTTTTCAAAAATTAGATCATGAAGACATGCAATCAGTTAATAATCTGTACACCCACGCACACACACACACACACACAAAGTATTAGATAGGAAAATGTTTTCAAATGATAAAATTATTTTGAAAATTTTATTATTCAAGCTAATTTGAAGCCCATCAGGGTAGCTTTCATTCTGTTTTATAAATAGTATATTACTTTAGAAATTCAATATCAGAGAAAACATTGCATAATATGGGCGGTGTTCATAAATGATGTAACACTTTTTTTTTCAATATTTTGGACCCCTCCCCATTTTTTACAAAATATCACACTTCAACATATCTCTTCCCATCCTCGTCACATTTCCCTAAATATTTCATAAAACTACACACTTTAGAAATAAAGCACTATACAAAGGCTATTTTCAATTTTAACTACGTGTTTTAATGATAT